>CM046657.1:98443658-98761158 GCA_025594165.1 Tamias sibiricus
AAAGGTCTTTCATCTCTTTTGTTAGATTGATTCCCAAATATTTTATTTTTTTTTCAAGGCTATTGTGAATGGGATGGTTTTCCTAATTTTTCTTTCAGTATTTGTCACTGATATATAGGAACAGCACTGATTTGTGTGTGTTAATTTTATATCCTGCTATGTTGCTAAATTTATTTATTAGTTCTAGAACTTTTCTGGTTGAGTTTTTTGGTCTTCTAAATATAGACTTATGTCATCAGCATACAGAGATAGTTTGAGTTCTTCTTTTCCTTCTTTCTTCTGATAGCTTGGGCTAGAGTTTCAAGGACTATGTGGAGTAGAAGTGGTGAAAGCCGACATCCCTGGTTATTCCAGTTTTTAATGGGAATGCTTTCAATTTTTCTCCATTTAGAATGATATTGGCCTTTGGCTTAACAAATATTGCTTTTACAATGTTGAGGTATGTTCCTACAATCCCTAGTTTTTCTAGTGTTTTGAGCAAGAATGGATGTTGTATTTTGTCAAATGCCTTTTTTTAATCTATTGAGATAATCATGTGATTGTTTAAGTCTATTGATGTGATAGATTACATTTGTTGATTTCCACATGTTGAAATAACCTTTATCCCTAGGATGAATCCCACTTTTTCATGGGGAACTATCTTTTAAATATATTTTTGTATGTGATTTCCAGTATTTTATTAAGAATTTTTGCATCTATATTCATGAGGGATATTTGTCAGAAGTTTTCTTTCTTTGATGTGTCTTTGTTTTGGTATCAGGTTTATAGTAGCTTCATAGAATGAGTTTTGAAGGGTTTCCTCCATTTCTATCTCTTGCAGTAATTTTAGGAGTATTGGGGTTAATTCTTCTTTGACAGTCTGGTAGAGCTTGGCTGAGAATCTGTCTGGATCAGAGTTTTTCTTTGTTGTAGGTTTTTGAGGACCTCTTCAATTTCATTGCTTTAAATTGATCTGTTAAAATTTTCTTGTCCTCCTAATTCAATTTGGATAGGTCATATGTCTCTAGAAACGTGTTGATGTCATGAAGATTGTCTAATTTATTAAACTACAAACTTACAAAACAGTTTCTGATTATCATCTCTATTTCAGTAGTGTCCATCCTGAGAATTCCTTTTCACCATGAATTTTAGTAATCTGAGTTTTCTCTATTTCTCTTTATAAGTTTGGCTAAAGATTTATCAATTTTATTTATTTTTTTCAAAGAACTGACTTTTTGTTTTGTTGATTTTTTTCTTTGTTTTAATTTCATTGATTTCAACTCTGATTTTTATTATTTCCTATTTTCTACTTCTTTTGGTCTTGATTTGTTCTTCTTTTCCTAAGCCTTTGATATATAGTGTTAGGTTATTAATTTGGTGACTTTCTGTCCTTTTTTTGAATGAGCTTAATGCAATGAACTTTGCTCTTAGAATTGCCTTCATAATGTCCCAGAGATTTTGATATGTTGTATTGCTATTCTCATTTACCTCTAAGTATTTTTTTAATTTCACCCCTGATTTCTTCAGCTATCTGTTGTTCATTTAATAGCATGTTATTTACTCTCCATTTGTTAGAATAGTTTGTATTTTTTTAATTTTATAATTGATTTCTAATTTTTTCCATTATGATCGGATACCATATTTTTCTGGTTTTTTTTTTTTTTTTTTTTTAATTTGCTAAGAATTGATTTGTGGCCTAGGATATGATCTGTTTTAGAGAAGGACCCATGTGGTGCTGAGAAGAAAGTATATGGAGTTACTGATGGTTGAAATATTCTATATTTATCTATTAAGTCTAAATTAATAATTATATTTTTTTAGTTCTATAGCATCTTCATTTAGATTTTGTCTGGAGGATCTACCCAGTGAAGAGAGAGGGGTATTAAATTAACCCAGTAATACTGGGTTGTGATCTATTTGATTTTATAAATTGAGAAGGGATTATTTAGAGTATATTGATGCTCCATTGTTTGGGGCATAAATATTTGATTGTTATGTCTTGTTGATGTATAATTCCTTTAAGCATTATGTCCCTTCTAAATAATTTGGCTTGAAGTCTACTTTATCATGATGTGAGGAAAAAACCTCTTGCTTCTTTATGAGATCCATTTGAATGATATGTATTTTTTCCATTATTTTACTGTCAGTCTAGATGTCTTTGCCCATGAGGTGAGTCTCTTAGAGACAGCATATTGTTGTGTCTTGTTTTTTAATCCAATCTGCTAGTCTGTGTCTTTTGATTGTTGAGTTTTGGCCATTTACAGTCAATGTTGTTCTTGAGAAATGATTTTTATGCCCTGTCATTTTGACTTATTTCTGGATTTTAATTTGAATTAGTCTCTCCTTTGATTGATTATTTGTCTAGTGTAGTTCCTCTTTTTGCTGGTTTTCACTTTTATTTTTCGTCTTCATGAACTATTTATTGAGACTGTTTTGTAATGCAGCCTTTCTTGTTGTGAATTCTTTTAATTTTTGTTTATCATGGAAGGTTTTTATTTCATCATCAATTCCAAAGCTAAATTTTGCTGGGTATAGTATTCTTGGCTGGCATCCATTTTCTTTCAGAGCTTGGTACATATTATTCCATAGCTTCCTAGCTTTGAGGGTCTGGGTTGAGAAATCAGCTGAGGTCTGGTTTGGTGTCTCTCTGATCATAACCTCTCACTTTTTTCTGGCAGCTTTAAAAAATTCTGTCTACATCCTGGCGCAGTGGTGCACACCTGTAATCCCAGCACTTGGGAGGCTGAGGCAGGAGTATCTCAAGTTCAAAGCCAGCCTCAGCAATGGTGAGGCACTTAGCAACTCAGTGAGACCCTGTCTCTAATGAAATACAAAAATGGGCTGGGGATTTGGCCCAGTGATCGAATGCCCCTGAATTCAATCCCAGTACTAAAAAAAAAAAAAAAAAAAAAAAAAAAAAAATTCTGTCTACATTCTGTATGTAAGTCATTTTCACAATAATGTTCCTTTGTGTGGGTCTGTTGTAATTTTGTATATTTGGGGTCCTGTAAGCTTCCTGTTCATTTGGTTTTCCATTTCGTTCTTAAGTTTTGTGAAATTTTCTGATATTATTTCATAGAAAATTTTGTGCATTCCTTTGGTTTGTATCTTTGAGCCTTCATCTATCCTAATGCATCTTAAATTTAAATTTGGTCTTTTCATGTTGTCCTATATTTCTTAGAAGTTCTGTTCATGGTCCCTTAATATTTTTTCCTCAGTGGTCAATTTTATTTTCAAGTCTATATATATTTTGACTTCATTGCTTGAAACTCTGTCTTCAGAGTGGTGTAGTCTGGTTGTGATGCTTTCCATTGAATTTTTACTTTGGTTTATCGATTCCTTCATATCTAGGATTTCTGATTTTTTTTTTCCAGAATCTCTATGTTTTTATTGAATCAATCTTTCAATTTTTGTATTTTCTCTCTGATTTCACTCTTTACATTATCCTTTACCTTTCAGATCAGTTTAACTATGTTTAGTCTAAATTCCTTTTCTGACATTTCTTCCATTGTAGTGTTAATGAATTCTGTTATTGAAATATCTTGGTTTGTTTGGTACAATTTGCTCCCTTGATTTTTCATGTTGTTTGTGTGTCTACCTACCTAAAATTGTGGATCTGAGGTAGTAGAGTTTCTACTCTGTGGATTTATTGTGTCCCTGAAAGTTTCCAGTGCCTGACTATTTAGGGGAGACAAATAATAACAATCAATGCAAACAATATACAGTATTTAACCAAATAGCTCCTGATATGACATCTACAATGTTAATTGTCACAGTAATCAGAAATAATATGATCAGTTATTGCCTACAATAATAACAGTACATTCACAAAATGACTTACAATTTTGAATGGTAGACAGGGAGAGAACAGAAGTGATATAGTATATGATGCTTATGAGGGAGAAAAAGAGTAGATAGAAGTTAAAAAATTAAAAGAAGAGTGAAAGAGAACAATGGAGATTATCCATTAGCACAAGAAAAGAGAGAACGAGAATCAAAGGAAACAAATAAGTATGAGAAAAATATACATATGTGTAAAGAAATAATTAAGAAATTAAAAATTAAAATAAAAGAATACAAAACAAAACTGAAATATACTAATCAAACATCATGGTCCTCAAAATACTGATGCATGAAAAATAACTCACTTCAAAAATGGTAGGAATGAGAAAAAAAATACAAATATGTATAAATGTCCATGAACCATTAAATTCAAAATTAAATAGAGAAAAGAAAAAAGAAAAAAAATTGCAATGAAAAAGTTAAAGAATTCTTTCTGTTGGAGTTCAAAAGATTCTCAGCTTCCCTTCTCTGCTGTGTTAGGTGGGGTCATCTGGAGTATTGTGCTTGCTTCACCCTCAGAGTTGGGTTCTTGGAGCGAGAGAGGTAATCCCATATGCAGAACTTTTAGAGGCAGGGTTTAGGCTTAGTTTGAATCTAGCTACTTCGCTGAATGCCAGTTGCTCTGGATATTTTCATTGGTGCAATTCCAGGGCCCAAATATTGCTGGTCCATGCTGAAAGCATGCACCCCAGGAATCTCCCCTGGGCTCCACTCCTGTGAGGGAGGAGCCAGTACTTAGCCTACTACATTGCACATTTTCTGGTCTTGGGTTCAGTCTCCAAACTCAATCTCTACTGCTCCTGCCCTTTTCAATTCCCACCTGGTACATCTCTCCCAGCCAGTCCTGCAAGTAACCTGATTGGAGAGGGATCAAGGGAGTTGGGTGCTGAATGGGTTTTTATGTCCAGTAGTCCTCTGTGTAAACCTCTCTCCACATTTGCTTTTCTCCTGGTTACTTAGACACACTCTATGTTATGCAATGTGGGTTTTGTAGGCATGTATTTTGGGCCAAACTCAGGTTTTTCAGGAATTGGCTTCCTCAGATGCTGGCTCCTGTGCTGCAAAATGGTCTCTTCTCCTGTCCTCCTCATGCATCCGGAGAGATATGGCTTCTTTCCCACACATTGATATTGTGTATCATGTAAAGTTTAGTTGGGCAATGTCTTTGATCTCTAAACTCTTCATAGCCAGACTCTCCTAAGGCCTCCTAAAAATGTGGGTTCCTTTAATTCCCTAATCCCTCCACTTTGCTTGTGGAGGAACCACTCTGGCTGGTGCCTCTGTCCATGGCAGAAATGGTGGCACTGGGGATTTCTTCCTTATTTTATTATATCCAACCTCCTTATTCCTGAACTACTTTGAATGTCTAGTATTAAATTCCAGCAAAGTACCCATCCTTCCACCATTATTTTTTCACCCACCTTATTGAGAATCTGCCTGTCTACTTTCTCTTGGTTTCACACCAGGGAGCTGCCAGGAAAGTGAACTTTTCTATTTTGCCATCTTGAAAACCACCTAAGGAGGGCTGGGGTTATGGCTCAGTGGTAGAGCGCCTGCCTGGCATGTATGAGGCACTGGGTTCAATCCTCAGCACCACATATAAATAAATAAGTAAAGCTATTAAAAAAAAAAAAGAAAAAAAGAAAACTACCCCAGGAAAGCTGTCTTAGCATAGCATCAAATCAGCAATATGTGTCTCCCCCCCCTCAGAAAATCCCCACTATTTTAGGTTATTTGAAGTTACTACTGGTACTCTACAGTTGCTTTAGATACCAGGGTCTATGTGGGAAAAAAAAATTATATCTATAGGAACTAGACACCAAGATGGATTCTTAGTATAAGAGATTCATTAGAGAAAAGTACTTGTGAAAGATTAAAGGGGGAGAGCAAGAGTAGGCAAGGGATGCTGCTAGAGCTGGATACTGATCTGACATCTATGGAAGGAAGGGGGAAAGAAAAGAGGAGATTGTGTTAGAAAAAGCCTCAGATTATGGGGCTGTTCAGAGAGTCTCAATCCATCAGAAAGGTTTGGCACAAGATTGCCTCTGGATAAGTCGACATCAAGCAGAAATGGCCAAAGTCCTAGTATATCATCAGGCTCAGCTGTATTCTGGGAGTTGCCAAAGAAGGTCATGGCCTTAGCTTAAACTCTGTGACTGTTTAAGCCTGTGTCATTGTATACAGTTTGCTGAGATCAGGATGTAGTTGTATCTTATTTACATTTTCTATTCAACATTATTAAGAATAGATGAACTAGTAACATATTATGGATTCACAAGAGTAATTCATCCCATTCAGTACCCTTTCCCTTTTAGACTTCAGAGAGGCAGGGAACAATGTCCTGGAGGACTTGAATCACATTTCCCAAATCACTTGTCAACAGCATGCCGAAAGTATCTAAATCAGTGAGGCATGAGGTGTTTGAGAAGGTCAAGAGAAATTCACTATGCCAATGTAATTTTTTTTTCTAATTGAAAAAAATACACGTATGAGAAAAATGTGTTAGATTGCTAGAGAGCTGTTCCATAGCCACTAGGCACAAATCTCTAATCTGTGAAAGTTGTCCTATTTGATCAAATCATATGATTGATTTTAGAGATGACTAATATTTTAATACTACTGGAAATATTTTTACAGAAAAAATAATTTCAATAGCTGTATAAACTAAAGTATAATTCACTTATTTTTAGCCAAAAATCATCCCCCAGAATAAATCATATAAATGTAAAAGTTCAATCATGAATTTTTTACTTTGGAATTAACCATTAAATATGTTTATGGGTAATATTTCTTAAAGTGTTTCAAAATACATTGATTTATATCTCTAGCTCTGTGTTTAAGAGAGTACTTCACAGAGAGGATGATCAATAAAAATTCATTAAATGAGTGAATAGTTATTTCAAATATATAGCATACTCAATGAAACTTACATTCCAAGGTACATTGGAATTCAGTATAGTTTAACTATTTCTTTGCTCAAATCTAGGAACTACACTATTAATTTCATAGTAAACAGAATGAATATACATATACATATATATATATATGCACATATATATTTATAGTTTGTCTTACTTACATTGGACATTGAGAATAGTTTGTCATTCACATCCTTATGCATGGATAACTTTATACCTCTTGTTGGGTAGCAGAATCACCAATTTACAATGGTCTTCACAGCATAGTGCTCCAGGAGGAAGCCTACATATGACACATTTCTTTCTCATAACTGTCTGTTGCTATTAGTGTCACTAATTAATACTGTACCATGGAGTCATTAGCATCTTTCTGAAAATTAGTTCTCTTATAAAGTTTAGTGGAAAGACAATTTAATGGAATGAAATGATACTGTGGTAAGTTGACCCTGTATGTCAGCATTTCATTTGTTTTACATCTGCTTACCAATCAGTAATTACGATTTTATCTTGTTCTTTTCAAACCCTATGTAGATAATCTAATAATCATGAAGAACTTGGTGGTGTTTAATTGGAATCCATCAGCTATATTAAATACCCATGCTGATAAATTGTGACACAATAAAATACAATTGCTTTGACTATTAATGTAGTGTTTATTATATGTTAGGAATTAGACTGGGAACATTATTTTCTCAGTTAATCCTCACCATGCAAATGAGGACTAATTTTTAATTTGTTGATGAAGAAAATGAAAGTAGAACATTAAACAGTAATTTCTGAGTAAGATTTGGAGGAGAATTAAAATCTTGTCTAACCTTAAAGTCTACATTCTTAACTACTGAGATGTAGCCCCTGAAGCAGCAAAGCAGTTTGGAAACGTGTGCATATTGATAGTGACTCTAGCCTTCTTAACCACCAACTGATGAACAAGAGAAGCTCTTAGGTTCTTCCTTCTGACTCTACCCACATTTTCTCCTTCTGTATTTCCTGTGTGCAATCCCAGATAAAACCCTTGGCTTATTGCTAAGAATTGAGGGCTTATTCTGTTCTTGGACTTCTTGTGTTTGTGCTTGGCCATCTCAAAGTTTGGGGGATGGCCATTGACTTGGACTTGTTTCTAGGTTTGCCTGTGGTTCAGGGTCCCTGGAAGCCCACTCAAGTGCTGGTGAATTGAGGAACCTGTCAATCAGGTTTGCCAGCCTCCCCTCCAACTCAAGTATTTGGAGACAAATTTGGTCTGTTTATTATTACTACTGTATTATGAAGAAAAAGGTCTCTGTAAGAAAAAGGCCAAGGCAGGTATTTTTTACATTGGCTATGTCTGAATTGGCTTAACAATTTGTCTTTAGACTCAGCATCTTTAGCTTTTTCCATTAAAATGTTTTCTTAAGGTAAAGCAAGTTTCCCATGAATGCTGGGATTCTATACTTTAAATTCACCATGATTTTGTGTTCCATTCTTTTGTTGGTGGGTATTTCTCCCTAGATTCCTTGTCTGGTTGGCCTCTGACTGGCTACTCTGGTTATCTTCAGGAGAGTAAATATTTTGTATTCAAATATGGGAGAGGATGATTTAAATTCTTGAAATGTACCAAAAGAAGATTATTGTTCCTTCATTTGGTATTTGCTAGGACCAAACTCTAGAAAGATGTTTGGGAGAAAGATTTCTTCTGGCTCATTTCCTAAATTTCTTCTTTAATACGGGTACCTTTTATGTTAATGGGGATCCACTTCATGTTTGGATAAACCTTGCTGCTCAACTCCTGACAGCTTACTTGAAAACTGACATGTTTACTGCCCTTCCTCCTCTCTCTCTTCCCATCCCCAACCATGGAGAGAAGAAAAATTCTTTCTGTCCTAAGCCAAGTTAATTGGACTTCCAGTTAACTACATAAGAGTAAAGAAACACTCTTTCAAGGATGTAAGTTAAACATTAATTAGATGTACTGTTAATGATACTTATAAGACAGCCCTTGTGTCCCCCTTGGTTAAGTCTTCTGTTTTCCCTGGCAGTTAGAATGGTAGCCTCTGTGACCTGAGTCCATTGCCTTTCTCCTTTACTAGCAAAGCAATAAAACTTTTTTATTTTTTTATTTTCTTCAAAACCTTGTGCTCATTATTGGATCAGCATAGTGGACAACAACCAAGCTTTTGGTATCACTTCAGGGAATATTTGGCTAGCAATCACTGGGTTAGGAGACAATGTCTGGTTCTGGAATTCAGGAGCTTTCTTGAATTTCTGTGCCCTTTGAAAGCCACAGTCAGGCCTTCCCCCTTCTTAATAACATTCAATCTCTTACCTCTGCTTCCCGATAGCACATCAGGACTTTCCAGCCCATATGAAAACAATTAATGCAAGGCAGCACTCCTGTTTCAGAAAGTGTGTATGAAGACCAGGTGCCCCAAAGAACCACTGGCTTTGAGACTTGTGGCCTCCTTGCAGACTACAGAAGAAAGGGTATAGCTCAGAGTTTATGAGAGTTAACTGCTGCATTCCACATGTACTTTCTCTATGCACGGAAGCTCATGTGGATCCACTATACCCATCTTTGCCATATTCCTCCAGAAGAATGAAAAATTCATTTATGATATGTTTACGGTGCATATCATACATAGTCAATGTGTAATTCAGGGTCAAGTGTTGTGGGCGTTCATATTTTACTTCCCTTTCTCTGCACTTCCTTTTCCATTCTTTCCCTCCAGAGTTCTCACTTCAGAAGTTCAGAGCTTCCACAAGGCCTTTTTTCCTGCTTAAAGTTCTATCACAAACTAATGTAGTCTACACCAAAGTTCATTCTATTCCTCCTTCCATCACCTAGTTGTTAGAAGGAAAGCCAAGATTAAATTCATTTCAATTTTATGTAAAGACCTAAGAATTTCTTAAAATAAATTTACTTTGGAGTGTTTATATTTAAAAAGGAATTAACACACCACAAAAAACAAAAGTAGAAGACTAGTAAAAGGGGATTTTCTGGTTTTGTGATATTCCAGATGTTTAAGGTCAGGCACATACTTTAGAGAAAAACAGCTTTCCATAATATTGATTACATCACAGAAGTGCCTACCTCCTTTGCTTACCTTTGTGCCCATAGACTGTATAGTCATGATATTAAAAGAAAGCAACACAAAACACAAACCTTTTTTTACCAGTTCATTTTCTACTAAAGGTCAATTGCCAATTCCCTGGTGTATCTTTATATTTTTTTTTCCAATTTTACTTTTGTCTCCTCAGTGAAAGCTTTGTCTTTAACCCCAGGAATCTTAATGATATTCTGCTGGTTTTGGAATGACTTTGTTTTGAAAGTTAGTATTCTGAGAAACTTCAAAACCATATAAATCAAACTTTAAAATGTCCATTCAGCATTTCTTTATGAACTGCCATTAAAAAGCTCTTAATGCTCAGCTATTAGAGTAAACCTCCACCCAACCTAAGGGAACACAGTCTTTAAAAACTTTTAGCATACTGTCTCCCTTTTATTAGTGACAAAGCAAATGATAATACTCTGACCAGAACAGTTCAGGGATATGTTGTAATGTTCTGAGATCTCTCTTCCTGAATCATCTTCCTTCTTCTCTATTCACAATGACAGAAAATCTTGCTATTCCTCCTAGAGGAATCATTCTAATTGGATGCAAATTCCAGAGGAGATGGGTCAATGTGGCCATGACAAAAGGGTATCATGAAATTTCATAGAAAAAGCACTTAGGAGAATTGTGACTGATCCCAGTCTTTACCTTCAGAACCACTCCTGGTCAGTGAAATGGGAGCAGAGAATGGTTTCCAGAATGAATAACTTCTGATGCATTTAATAATACCTGCCACTTTTCAGCAAGGCTCTTCTTTCTGCTCCCATATTCCAGTCAATCTATGAAACCACTCTTTTGATTCATTTTTACTCCACTGCCCTTTCATTATTCTGGTATTTTCCCTCTTCCTTTTTTTATACCAAGCTGTCTATAGGCCAAGGGGTACAGCCTGGCTTAAGGGGTACATTTATTTTTCTATGCTCAGTCTTAATGCATATGGCCTTAGTTGTCTTTTAAAAATTACCTGAGGTCCCTTTGAAATGGCTACTTTATTGTCCTACTTTCATTATAAAAATTGAGACTCATAATATTGTTCACACTCTTAGCACAATTAGAAGGTTTCTGAATCCAGTGTCTATAATCTGAGCAAGTAGAGTGTTTGCGGGTTGTGTGATGGGTATGGGGAAGGGAGAGAGGATAAGTTAATCCTCTTTATCTAGATAGATATAGCAATGCATCTTTGCTGTTGGGGGCTCTGCTTCAACAATAGAGTTTATAAAGCTGCTTTACCTTTTAGAAAGGCCATTCACCTTATCTCTCTTGAAGGATGAGCTTCCAGTCTTTGAGTCACTGAGAACAAGAAGGCCAGAAGGGTATAATGTGTTGGGGAACTGAGTACTTCAAATGAGATTGGAATGCTAGACCCAAGAGGGCAGAAACAAGGCCTCCTTATCCCCTTCTGTGTCACCAACAGTTGGCATATTGTAGATGCTCAGTGGATATTAATTAATCAAAAGGAGTAAGTTATAGGAGATGATATTAGAAAGAAATATGTGCCCATGAATGTTCAAGATTTTAGACTCCAGGCAATATAATGGCTACTATTTTACACATGGTGACTTGTGGGTACATGAGCAAACTTAGCATTTTTCTGAGCTATTTGGATGACGATTAAATAACAGCTTATTGAATGCAAGCATTACTATGAAAGTTGTAATTGCTTGAGTGGCTATTGGAAGAAGCAGAAATATGGAATTGATAATGGGAACAATGATAAGTTGCTATATGAATTTCTTACCAAATTATACCCTAAGGTAAAGACAGTATAACAGCCTTTGGAAATATTAAAAAACTAATTAAGAAGGATTATATCTTGAATATTAAGATTTCACCAAATATAAAAGAAGTCTAGGAGAGTATAAAGGATTGATTTAAGTGTATATTTGCCCCTTTGCCTCCTAAGACCCGGGACAACATTCTAGCTTCACCACATATCCTACTAAGCAATTTGCTGTTTGAGAATTTCAGCTAGAAAATACTTATCCCTAGAATACATGGAATACTTTTTCAATGTTTCTTGGGTTATCAGACTATTAGTGATGCCCAAATGATTTAAACTATAGATTAGATAAGGATTGGTTTTTCCAAATTTAAGTTAACAACTTATAATTTTGGAGGAAAAACAATGTTTTAGATATACTTTAATTTTTAAAAGATGAGTACATAAGAAGCAAAATTATATGATAATAGTCTTCAAAAATACATTCGTATTAATTCTCGTAAGGTAAAAGAAAGTCCACCTTTCATCAATATTTTATACCACAAAAATAGTGATATAAAGAATATATGTAGCACAAATATGAAATTCATATTTATCTATAAATGAGAGTTGGTAAATTTCACTCTGTAATGATTTAACATAAAATAAAAAGGAAATGATATGCTTAGCTTACTTATTTATTTGCAGGACTAGGGATTGAACACAGGGCCATGTATGTGCCAGATGAGTGCTCTACAACTGAACCACATCCCTGCCTTGCTTATTTTTTTTTTTCTATATGAAGAGTTCAGTCATCAGGATTTGTTATAGCATATGTACATATGATGATGTTAATCCATTACTAAGAATAATAACTAATAATGCATCCCTTTTCATGATTTGACACGTTCATTTTATGTCATTTTAGCAGCAATGCTGTGACAGAAATAGTTTTATGGTCATAGGAATGAAAGTTTTGGGCTTCACAGGACTGAGTTCTCCACAGCTCTCTATTCCTTTTCCTCATGGTGACAAAATGCCATGCAGCTATAGCCATTATATTTGTGTTTCTGACAGCATAAAGAAGAAATAAAAAGAGAAGAAAGAGTAATGCCAATTTCAGGAAGGAAAAGGCTTTCTCTGAACTCTCTGGCATGTTTCTATATAGACCTCATTGGCCATGACTGGGTCCAGTTAAAACCCAAAGGCTCAGATGAGCCTGGGAAAGTTAGATTTTGTACTTTCAGTGTCTACTGTAGAGGAAGGTAATTCAAAGGGGATTGGGAAAGGAGATAAGAGAAAAATCTGTAGGTACTGCAACAATTGTAAAATTCAGTTTTGAATTCTGGAATAAGAAACTTTTTCCTTTAAAATATATTGACTTCCCAAAGTATACAGGGTTCCTCTGAATACTAATTAAAACAATAAAGCAAAATGAAATCATTGCTATCCCAAAAATGTCTTGTTTTCCCCTTATATGAGTAATTATCTTCCATATATGATTTAAAGATTATATTAGGGGGCTGGTGATCTTAAGATGCCAGGAATAAGTTACTATTAGAGACTATTATTAGAAAAAGTGTGTGGATATTTTGTGTGGCTAGACCTGCTCATTGATCACAATCCTGTTTCTCTTCTTACTGGTTCCACAGCCAAATCCTTTTGATCGGCTTTCCTTGCCATTAGGTGTGGCCATATAAATATATTTCAGCTGGTAGTAGTTGTACAGAGGATTTGTGCCATTTCTCACATACTAATGTTCCTTGCATATCCATGATATTGATCACCTGCAATCTGTTGTAGCAAACTTGGTGGGGCTAGGACATGGAGTAGCCACATGATTGAAGGAGTCATCTCATAAAAGGCAATGCTTTTTTAGGTGAGCAAGGAATAAATATGCATTGTGTTAAGACTGACATTTCATAGTTTTTTAGTTAGAGCACTTATAGCATTGCAGAAACTGATAATTTTGTGTGGGTATAGAAGGATAGGAAACTCATTTGTAGTCAGATTTGTCCTTGATTGAGCTTTCTACAAGTCATGAGCAAAAAGCTGTCCTCTAACTCAAGACTGGGGACATCCATTTAAGTAAGAAGAGATATTGGAACATCTCCACTTAATTCAGTCTATGAATAACTCTCTGTCTCACTGGAGCTTTCTTTAAAAATTAACTTTTCTTCACAACCACTTAAGAAAATTAATATGAAAGTGCAGCTCAATTGGATTTTCTAAGCAAGAAACTAGACACTCAAAATCTATGAGCAGATTGAAAATAAAACACTTTCATCTATATTTTTTGCTGTAAACATCTAGCAAGCTGATGTGGAAAAATAGATTATATATATATATGTGTGTGTGTGTATATATATACACACACACACACACATATATTATATCATATATCTTTTGGTTTCAAAGGTGTTATGGCTCCACACTTCCTGTAAAAATTACATGATATCTAGACAAATTTGAGCCACTACATACCAAATTCAATGCCATCATGATAAAATTTTTTTTTATCAATTTCTTTCTGAATAAGGCTTTCTTGGATTGATTTCAAAGGGACTATTAACCTCAGATTTGTATTACATTTCCTTGCTTTTGGTCCCACTACTCTTCACCAAACTATTAGTTTCTGGAGATAACCAGCCTCATTTTATTTGTCTTTATATACAGAAGCCCTACATTAGTGCCAATACCCGTAGCAGACATTCAACAATTGCTAGCTGGTTAAATGAATAAATAAACTAGAAATGGGTGCAAACAATTACAACTCATTTAGGAAAACCTAGTGTACAAGAACTGGCTGTCAAAGGCAGAAGGTACTGAGAGACTGAAGAAAGAGGTGGACGAATGCAGGGTTACACAGAGTCCAAATTATTAAGGATTTAAAAGTAAAAGTGTGTAGTAAAATGCAGTAGTAAGGCAGGAGGATCCAATCACTAGGAGGCAGGGGGAAGAGTTTCTATACTAAGATAGACAAAGATAGCCTGAGGCCAACTGGAACATGTTAAGCCTTTTTCAAAAACTTTACCATATCAAGCATCAGTTAAAACACAGCCCGGTTACCAGTACCCAGTACAAATGCTCAGCCACTTAGCCACATTGTTCATCCTGTTGAGTTAGGAAGGTGTGTTAGAATCATCTAGTGGGCAAAATGGTGGTTATGTCCAACGTGGCTGTAATCATGTCAAACTGGATCCCTATAGCTGTTTGTGATTTGAAGTTTCATTAAAAAAGTTTTCCTAAACCATTTCTATTCAAAGTTCAAATGCCAAAATTCATCAATAAAATATTTTGTGATAATGTTATGATTAATTGTGTTGATAACTGAATTGATCATAAATACAATGCAATCTGAAAAGAAACAAATAGATGAAATAAATTAGGATGCCTAGGGAGCAGGGAATGATGGTAATAAACGAGTGAGCCTATCAAATTTTTGTCTGTAATGATCAATGTCCTGAAGTGCCACATGAGGTTGGTTACTTCCATTTGTTCTGACCTAGATCTTGGATATAGTCTTGCATAAGGAAGAGATGAAGATGCGTTTGGGAAAGGGAATCTAAAAGTCTCCCAGACCACCTGCCATTCTATTCAATATCCTGCTAATCTGCTACTGCCTAACTTTTCAGATGCTGTTTTCCAAGCTTGAATAATATCATTCATTGCTCAACACCCAGCACTCCAGTCTCAGAGTGGTATGTCTCAAGAGCACCAAATTGTTCATTTTTCAGCATTTACATCATGTTCTCTACCTATCATAGGCTGTTGATCTGTTGAGCTCCTTCTTATTGTATGGGATGCAGTGCTGACTCTGCTCTGAATCCTTTCCAGAGTTGTCTTCCTTTCAAAGTGTGGAAGGTTGTTCCTTTTTGAGTCATCTTATGATCTTCTCGTGCTTTTATTACATTCATTCCTTCTGTTCATAGTTATGTATTTATATTAGTGTCTTTATCGAACTGTGAGGTTCTTGGCTATTGGGATCATCTTGAACTCAGCACACCTCTGTGCGTAGGTAGGTAGTTCAGGGGAAAGCAGAGGAACGAATGTGATTGAAGAACAGTTCTAGGTCAAGATGGAGTGTAATGAGTACCTGTGATGGGTTTATGATGGCTTCTAAGTGGAGACAACAATAATCAAAAATTCATCAAGAAGAATATATTGTATCTGGGCATCTGGGCTGAATTCAGAAAAAGGTTTTAATAGTTCATGGAGCTTCTCAAATACTTTTATGTACTCTGATAATACATTCAACAAACCACTTGACATCTTGCCCAGAAGTCTTTGCTCACCTTTTGGATTAGAGTAATTTAGAAATAATTATATGCATAATGGCTGCTGTGATGGACATGATTACTTTTACTCTTTCAAAAATCCCTTGTGTTTTTCCTTGAAATTTATGAGAGTGCACATCTGTAATGCAGGGACAACACAGATCAAAGGAGTTGCTGGCCTTATACAGCAATTTCTGTTCTTCTCTCTTGCTCATTTTTCTGCTATCAACTATTACATCAGCAGAACAGAAGCTTCATTCTTCCCCTCCCAGGAAGCTTTGCAAGTCTAAGGCAGAGCAGCCTCATGCCCCACCTCTGAGGACCCAATAACTTCTTCACTTTGATATTGGCCACAGTTTGAGTTACGTGTACCTTGAAGGAAGCCACAATTCTTATATGTGAGAAGGTTGTTTGTATCTTATGAGAAGACACTTTGAGATATGGCTCCTCGGAAATTTGACATGAAAATGTGACCTACAGAGTATTGGGGATTTATTTTTATTTAACTAAGTTTGGTCCTATGAGCAGGGTAGAACTGAAGGTATGAGTGGCATGTGAGTTACCAAGCACTCTTTTAGTTTACTCTTTCTGTGGACATTTTATTTTCAAGGGATTTACCACATATATTTAGGATTCCTTAAACTGCTCCCAACACTATTCTTTATAATAATGAATTCAGAGAGATCTGAATCATGAAGTCAAGGTAAATGAAAAGTAGAAAACTGATTTTTAGGTCAAAGTTTATTTTTTTAGGTTTATATTGGGCATATCTTGCTGGCGTCTGCTATGGTATCCCTCCTTAAAAATGTTCATATGCAGGATTGGTCTGAAAATGAGAGGAGAAACTTCTGCAGGATTTACCAGAGGGGAATCAGTTGAAGTGGCTGAGCTGACTCATCTGGCCCAGCTGTGTTTGGTATTTGAGATCCAGAGCATCACACCAGAATAGAAACAAGACCATTTTATCTTCATTGCCTCTATGGTGTGTGTGTATATGTGTTTATTTATCTATCACTCCTCTGTAGTGAGAAGACAGGACATTTCCTTAATTGGGCCTTGAAAAGTGATTCATCCAGGGTATGTTGAAGTCTTGGATAAAGAAGGGATAAATTTTTCACTCATATTTCCTACTTTTTGTAAAAATGGATTCTCTTCTTTGTTTAATTTTTCTTAGCCTATGAAAGAGCTTATTCATTTCTGTGATTTATTCATTTTTGTAGGATAAAGAAAATTCTAGGAACTTCATTGAAGCACAGTTCTTCATTGCTTTTCTGTGCAGAAAACTCTAATATTCAGATTTCTGAGCTAGCTGCTCATTCCCTCCATTTGAGGGCTTCATTCTTTGTCTGACTTCGTGTTTGAATTCTCACCATACTGTTGATATATCATCAGATTTATAAACTACACAATTGGGACTTATTTTGTGAAGGATTATATTTTCACCACATGCTATATTTATGTGTGCATATAGTATATAGATAGCTATCCATTTCACATTTGTTTTTGAAACTTTCAAAAGTTTCTAAAGATAGTTAAGTTGGTTCTGCACTAAGAAATATTCTCACCTGTGCTGTGTTGATAAGCAAAGTTTCTCCTTCTAATGAGAAAACTCTCCCATCACTGATAGGGTGAAGGGTGGGTATTTTTTTGTATAGCAGCATAATCATCCTCCTACTCAATCCCAGATTGGTAGTCTTCAGCATGTGGCTCTTTTTGTGCCTTTACTGAGGCACTCATTTCATTACCATTAACTTATTTACTGAGTGGTGTCCTCCAACACTCTTACACACTTTGGGGTTGATATGGTTTGGAAGTATCCTCTAACCTTATGCACTAGAAACTTGACCCCCAGTGCTGCGGGAGTTGAAGTCTAGCAGAAGGCATTTGAGCAAAGGAGGTGGAGCCCTCATAAAGGGATTGATGCCATTATGTAGGAAGGAATTAGTCAATGGGATTGTTACACAGCAAATATGCCCCTGATGCTTTGGCTCTTTCATATACACTGGCTTGCCCCTT
The DNA here is from genome assembly GCA_025594165.1 of Tamias sibiricus. Taxonomy (NCBI): domain Eukaryota; kingdom Metazoa; phylum Chordata; class Mammalia; order Rodentia; family Sciuridae; genus Tamias; species Tamias sibiricus. The sequence continues at coordinate 98,461,477 of CM046657.1, forward strand.
CCACCTTCCCACTATGTCGTGACACCACACTAGGCCTTTCCACGTGTGTGCCACATCTGAGTTCCCAGCTTCTTTTCTTCATTATAGCAACAGAACATAAGTCTAAGATAGAAGCCTCTCTTTGCTTTCATACCACCCCTGGTATGATGTACAGGCCCATGGAAAGTGCTGTAATGATGCTCAAAATCAGAATTAAAACTGTTGTATACATTCTCTTTGTTGATTTAAACACAAAGCATCAAAAAGAAACAATGAGATCAGAATCGTTCAAGTTTCTGTTAGGTGCTAATAATGAGAAGGTAAGAAAAGTGCTTTAGAAAATAAACGGGTAGCCCAAAAGACCTCTGTCAAGCATGGCATTCAGGATGGATTCCCTGGTGCCTTGAAGCAAGACTGACATGCAGCGAACCGCCACTTTCAAAATGTCAGTTCTTGTTCTGGAGCAAGGATCTTGCTCACATCATTTAAAGATAACCTCCGAAGCACCGTGAGTTGAGTAGCCTGTTTCCAGAGAAAGATCAACAAATGTGAGTAGAAGGTGAGAGAGGGAAGCAATGGAAAGCAGCAGCAGAACATTTTAGAAGCTTCCCCCCCACCTCTGTGGTTAAATCAGAGGTTGTTTATTTTGAATCAAAATGTGGCATACTCTTAGACAGCCATGGTGCCAAGCAGCACTGTTCCAGATACTGGATCTTATTATAATTTTGTCCCCAGCTGGGAAACACCACTGAGAGTGTCTCCTTGAGGTGTTCCTCCTTGCAATATGTGCACTGAAGTTCCCCGTCAGAATAAATTCCAGAGCTAAGCTTTTTTTGCTCTCTGACCTCTTCTTAACCTAGAAAGAGGAGTCCTCTCATAGCTGGTAGGTGAAAAGGCGTTTGAAGTCAGTTTTTACTTCCCAGTGATGACTATTTTCATTTGCTCATCTGTTTTTATTATTCTTTTCATCCAGATGTCTCATTTTCTACTGCGACTGCTTCCAGCTGTATCCTCTGCAAATGGAAACAGACTGCCAGCAATAATCACTATTCAATGTATAGGCTGCTATTTAGTGTCCAGAATCCTAGAGTACTGCAGAAATGTTTTTGGCAGACAATCCCTTTGAGTAATAATAATGCCTGATGATAATGAAACGTTTTTTTGCAGGGCAGAATTATGAATGCATTGCATATAATTTCCTGTTTAAAATCCTCACAAAAATATGATGAAAGCACTACTATTATCCCCATTTCACAGATAAAGAAGCTGAGGCACAAGAGGAATCTGGTAAATCATCTAAGAGAGTTGAAGATGCAGAATTCAAAACTAGATAACTCTAATATCAAAACCTAAATATGCTGTTGCTTCCTATTGGGAAATGCATAAGATGAAAAGGCAAAACACACAATCTTTCCCTCCTTCTTCCCTTATCCCTGCTGGTCTCCTCCATCCATCTCTCTTTCCTTTCCCAGTTCTCTTTTCCCCCTGCTCCGTCTTTCCCTCCATCATTTCTTTTATCATCTTGATCTTTTTAAAGTCTCATACCTTTCCTTCCTTTATATAAAGGAGCATCTTTTAAAAACATGAAATACATGAAAAAATATAACATTTTTTGAGAGTTCCAGAACACAGTCAGAAACTTGATGTGTTTTGTCATGGATAGCCTGTACATTTTTAGTAAATGGTGTCAGGTCCACTTTAGAGTCAAACAACTAGAAACACAAAGGGATTGCTTGCTTGCCTGCTCTATGTCGGGTACTGGATCCTATTTGTGGTTGCATATTCTCCTTAGGCAAAGAAGTGCCATTAAGGATATTCATATGGTAAAAATAATCTTGAGCTTTAGATTTCATTATTGTAATTATCAAGTGAGGCTTTAACTCCTGAACACTGAAGACGGGGCAGAATGACTCAGAGTTTCCCTAACTTAAAACATTTTATACACATGCTTTTAAACATTTATCTTGTAGCTCTTAGAAGTCCTTAGGCACAAACAATGAACATTTCTTGAACATTTAAAAGGACTCTGTGGTTAGCTCATTATATGCTAGGCAGAAGCACTTTAACTGGCTCCATTTCTTTAATTTACAGCTGATGCAAATTCTGTGCCTTATTTCACTGTCTTCATATAAGAAAATAAATTCTAGCCTACTATGGAAAGGGGGATGACTATCAGTGGGATACATAGTGCTGGTCACTAGAAGATGCAGGGAAATGTGACATAATACAGAACTAAGGATCAAGAGGGGGCATGACCCTAGAAAAGCTTGTATGATAAAAATATTTTGAGAACATAATTGAATGCCATAAATAGATCAATAAATCATGCTGGATTTAGTCTTAACGTGAGTCAAATTTATTTATTTTTTAGAGATATATGTCTTAAAATTAATAGACATTAATCTGATACCATAAATTCGACAGCCTCATTGTCCAGTTCTCATTATTTTGTTTTATTATTGTTAAGCTAGGCTGTACAATTGGTAGTCAACAGCCAAATGTGGATATTGTGCACTTAACAGTCAGTTTCAGAATTGAGATATTCTGAAAATACACCCTGGATATTGAAGACAGTATGAAAATAAAAATGTAAAATTTCTCAATAATTTTTTATTGATTGTTCATACAACGTTTTGAATAGTAGATTAAATAATATACATAATTAAAGTTTCTTGCTTCTTTTACTTTGTCAATATGGACACTAGAGAATTTTAAGTTACATACTATTTCACTTAGACAACAGAGTTCTTGATTTCCTTCTTCTTTTTACGCAGTTACCTTACAAATATTTTGGGTAATAAGTAGAAAGGTACAAAATGATGTGTGTCAGTGGATCAATACAATTTTATTTGACTAATTCAAGAAAAACTTTTAAATATTTGCCCTATTGATAGATGGAATGTTTGATCTTTTTATAAAATAAGATATAGACATTTCAGCAAAGATCTTGAATTTGACTTTAATGTAACTAATTCCATGTATACTCAAAGATTTGAACTGCCATATTTATACATATTTCTATGTTGAATTAGGACTTTCACAACCATTATAAGAAAGTTCTAGAATTGAATTTCAAATATATAACAGACATTGAAATTCATAATCAAAATACTTACTAAAATATGTTAGCAAGGGGCATCCTTAAAGAATAAAACTTTTTGGACCTGTTGTTATGCCACCTCTGTCATGTAAGCTTTTTCCTTTGGCTTGTTTCATTGTTGTTCAGGATGGCTGTGATAGTTCTGGAAGTCATCTACATTTAGGAAAGGAAAGAGGCTATTGGAAGAAAAGAAACCATCTCTATTTTGAATTTCCTTTTAAAAAAAGCAAGGGTACATTCAGCAGAAGCCATGCAGTAGACTTTATCTTACATTTTATTGGTTAGAATTCTTCCAAGTGCTCATGATGAAGCCAGTCATGGCCAAGGGATAGGGTCTAACCACAGACATCTAGAAATATTAGCACACACTGTCAAAGAATTTCATCCACCTACTCAGAAGCAAATGGCCTATGGGGGAAGAAAGAAAACTAAGTAAAGCAAAATTCTGTAAATAAGGAAAAGGAGGCAGAGATAGGTAGAGATGAGTTTTGGATAGATAAACCAAAAGTGATTGTTAAAATTGAAACTTTTTCTGATAAATAAGCATTTTGAATTAAAAAAAAATGTCATTCCTCAAAGTGATTTCAGAATTATAACTCCTGAAATAGGAAATTCTTCTGTTTATTTTTTTAATGAAGCTTAATTTTTCATGGTTCATGGTATCCTGGTTTTTACTGATATTAGTTTTATGCTGATATTTTAGTAATTTTTAGCTCAGTCATTTAAATATCACACATGACATTTTACAAGCCATTCCTTGGCAATATATGACAACCAAAGCAATTCAAACAAAAAAGCAAGCAAAGTCCCTGAGGACCCCATTCCCTCTGTTTCCTTTCTACTGTCAGCATGGTAGTTAATGCATTTGCCACAGAGCAGGTACCCCAGGAAATCACTTCTAATCTTGGTTGTTTAAAGATTTTAACTTTCCTATCTCCAACATGTCAGATTAGGCTCCATGTTCCTTAATAAGACTCCTGTAACACAAGCATTAATATCAAGAATCAATAAGTGGGATAGATTCAAACTAAAAAGCTTCTTCTCAGCAAAAGAAACAATCAGTAAGATGAATAGAGAGCCTACTAATTGAGAACAAATTTTTACCACCTGCACATCAGATAGAGCACTAATCTCTAGAATATATAAAGAACTCAAAAATCTTAACACCAAAAATCAAATAACCCAACCAGTAAATGGGCCAAGCAACTGAAAAGACACTTATCAGAAGAAGATATACAATCAATCAACAAATACATGAAAAAATGTTCAACATCTCTGGCTATTAGAGAAATGCAAATCAAAACTACTCTAAGATTTCATCTCACACCAGTCTGAATGGCAGCTATTATGAACACAAACAATAATAAATGTTGGAGAGGATGTGGGAAAAAAGGCACACTCATACATTGCTGGTGGGACTGCAAAACGGTGCAGCCAATATGGAAAGCAATACGGAGATTCCTTAGAAAACTAGGAATGGAACCACCTTATGACCCATATGAATGATACTAGCAAGCCAAGATACTACCAAGCCAAGGCCTGAAGAATTATCAGATATTAACCACAGGAAGGGTTTTTGTGGGGCAGATGAATATGGAGGAGAAGGAAAATATCCTGGGAGGCAAGGGAGAACAGTGGGGATTGGATGAAGTAAAGATCACTGAAAAATGAGATAGTGAAGGAAAACTGTGATGGGGTGTGTGCTTGGGCACGTGTGCGCACACACATGCACATGCTTGCTCTTCTTTATTGTAACACTGAGGTACTATGATGGTGTGTGTGTATGTGCTTTCTTCTCTGTTGTAGCACTGAAGTAGCTCTGATGGGGTGGGAGTGGGTATGGAGCTGCCATGACAGAGGAAAGAGAGAAGGAGTATAGTCAATATTTGAAGCAGAAATAAGACCATTATTAAAGGACTTAGATTTTATACAAAAGAGACACATTAAATAATGCTAAAATAACCCTGGACCCAATCCTCAAAGAGGTTTGATGAAGCATCTCTGCAAATACAGAGCAATACCCTGATACTAAGAACAGAAGACATAGAGGGAAGAAACTGGTGTTACACAGGGAGATCAGAGATCCCCTTTCCCAAATGACTGAAAATTTTGAAGGGGAAGTAATGTTTATAGGAATACAGTTTTACTATCTTAATAAAACATAGTAATTGTAAATTGTTCACCATTATGCTCTTTTATTATTGAAATTTATACTGCAAAAACTATACCCTACACCAGTGCAACACTAACCTCAGAACATTATGGTTTCTACTTTTATAGTTTATATTATATTTCTATAGTTCTCAAGAAAATAAACAGTATAATAGCTTATGCACATTGTATCCCATTAAGATTTCTACCAACAACTAGCATATTCTTTCTCTTGGGTAATTATTTAAAAAAAATGGTATAACATTTTACTTCAACTAGATCAAAGTTTGTTAAACTATCTAGAGAAAAGTAAATGTATTAAAAATCATGTGCAAGATTTCTAATAATAGGCATCTCCATCTACTATATACCATTTTACAGTTATTTATTGCTATTAATGGCAGAGCCTATCAACATAAAAAAATTGTCATTTTTTATTAAGTCACCAAATTTCCTCTCAAAGTGGCTGTTCCATTCTCCCTTCCCTTCAACAATGAATGAGAGTTCCATTGTACCACGTCCTTACCAGCATTTGGTATGGCCACAGTGCTCCCATGGTGGCCCTTCTAAAAGGTGGGTTGTGTCATATTATTGTTTAAATTTGAATTTCCCTTAGGACATATGATGTGGAACATCTTTCTTGTCTTTATTTATCATCTGCATATCTTCTCTGCTGAGTTAACTATTAAGGTCCTTGGCACATTTTATAAAATACACATATTTTTTTACTATATGAAACAGAAATCATGTTCCTTGATATTTATGCATAAAAGGTTTGAAAACATCTCCCTGAAAAAACTGGCAGTCAAATATATCTAGCAATTTCATTCATGCTTGCCAAAATTTGACACCAACTGGGATATCATTTAGTAGGAGAATGGATACAGACTAGACCATGTAATATCATTCAGCATAGAAAAGAAATGAACCATCAGGCCATGAAAAGACTTGGAGGAAACTTAAACACATATTTCTAAGTGAAAGAAGTCAGTCTAAACTAGATATATACTGTACAATACTAACTATGAAATTCTTGAAAAGAAAAAACTACAGAGAGAGTAAGAAGATTACATGGTATCTAGAGGTTAAGGGAAGGAGGAAGGGAGGGATGAATAGATACAACAGGAAATTTTTAGAGCACTGAAAATACTCTGTAGGATATTCTAATGCTGGATACATGTTATTACACATTTATCCAGATGATAGACTGTATGATGCCAGAATGAACCTTAATGAAAACTTGACTTTGTGTGATTGTGATATGTCAGTGCAGGTTCATCAGTTAAGAGAGACATACCTCAGTATGGGGCATGATGGAAGGGGACACTGTTCAGGTGTAGAGGGAGAGGGAATATAAGGAAAAGGCTTTTACCTTTCTCTTAAGTTTGCAGTGAACTAAAATGGTTATTTGTGACATAAAAAAATGTCTTTGTGACAAATTTCTCTACCTGGAGAAAAGTGAAATGACAAATCTATTCCCAACTTTAATCCATGTAATATAAAAATTATTACCTGACGTAACAACTTTGCTGATGATTTTCATCTCTCAATGTGAATGTATCCAAAGGAAGTGGTTGCAGACCTGAAATCTTGAGCTCATTTTTTTTTTAATTCTATGAAAAGTGGAATTTACTATTACTAGCTATCATATAGGGCTGCTTTTTGAAGCTCCTTAAAATTCAAAAAATTCTAGAAGAGTTTAGAAAAAGCTTTTGTTTTTGCATAATAAATGCTGAGCTTTAGACATAAATGTGAAAAAGTTTTTTATAGGCAGCTGTTATAAAGTTTATGTTCTTGTTTTTCTTTATGAAAAAAAGCATTTATATGTTAATAAATTTTACTTCAGTAGAATTCTACATTTTAAAAAATTCCAGTTGCATTACTAAAGTGTGAGTAGTTTCTGCATTAACCAACTTTTCCAGCTACACAAGGTTCCTGATTATTATTTTCACAAGAATAAAGTAGAGTCCTTGTCATGATTTAAAGTGAAAAGTGCTGATCAGGTTTTACGAATAATAATGACTTAGACTGACTATTTAGTACATACCATTTAATTCTGAACTTTATATATAATATATAATGCATCTATTTACACATACATGTGCATACATACTTTCTACTCTTCACAGTAACTGTATGGTGTAGATACTATTTTTACTCATTTGCTAACTATGAGAAAGCTCACACAAAGAGGTTAAGTAACTTGCCAATACTGCACAGCTATTATTGGTGGAGATAGGATTGCTTGATAAAATAAGGACAAAAAGGTAAATTTGAATTTCAGAAAAACAATATTTTGAAATTTACGTGTGTTCTTTGTATTCCATTGTATAAATTAAACCTAAATATATTCATATTCACAGATTATCTGAAATTCAAATTTACTTGTGTATCCTGTGTTTTTATTTTGTGAATCTGAAACCACACGTGGAACAGAGATTTCTATTTGATGTATCTGGCCCCAGGGCTTGGGTTTTTCCCCACTAGTTTTAACTCTTAATGTCTGTATCAGACAAGAATCTTGATGTAAAAATATCACAGTATTCTGGATCATGGTTAACTTGGAAATGAAAGATATGCACAAATATATTTCTCATATGTATATTCATTATCTTCATCATCATTATCATGGCTGTAATCTCTACTGTATGTTAAGAGCTGCCTGTATACCAGGTACTATACATCTTGTCCTATATATGTATATTGATTCATTTAATGTTATAAATATTAGTTCCATTTAATGATGAGATTCAGAGAGGTTAATATGCTCTTCCAGTTGTCACACAGCTAAGGAGAGTTTTAACTCTAAAGCAGATACTCCCTTGATGAAAAGTTAAATTGCAGCTCATACCATTTAATGCTGACAGGCAGTTATTCTCAAACTTTAGCACTCATCAAAATCATCCAGAGGAAGGATTGCTTAAACACATATTGCTGGGTTCCATCCCCAGAGTTTCTGACTCAGTTGTTCTGGGATGGAACACCGGAATTTGCATCTCAAACTAAAGTTTTCAGGTAATGGCCAAGTTTTTGGTGAGGATATATATTTTAAGGACCATCTGCTGCCTGTAATTCTGTCTCAGGTTTTTTTTTCCCTATAAAATACACAAATTTTAAGAAAATAAAGTTTAGAAAATAGGAGAAATGTCAAGGAGAGATAAATGATATCTCTTAGAGGGTAAATATAGATCAGCAAGGTGAACAGATTAGAGCTACATAGTATAAAATGACAATTTATAAGAATGTTTAAAGAGGACATGGAGAATGATCTCCACATCCAGATTTTGTGGATGCAAAGGAATCTAATTCAAGGATCAGGAGGGCATAAGTTTATTATCAATTTTATATGTTATAAATGTAAGCTGGTTTTCTTTCTATAAAATGATTATAGAACATTTAAGGAGTATGTCTTTTTCCTTTTGGCTTTTTGGGGATAAATTTTTCCTTCTTAGCATGGATTTAAAAAATATCCATCAGGTATGACACTGTTGTTGCTGGTGAGAATTAGACTAATCTTTCCTTTAGGCAATTTGGGATTTTGTAAAAAATAAATCTCATCATAATGAAAATGTACACATATATCATAATCTTTCACCCAGCAATTCTACTTTAAGAAAGTGATAAGAGGAAATTATTAAATTCTGGAAGATTTATAAAGATATTAATCATAGCACTTCTTCCAATACAGGTGATGGGAAATAAGCTAGACTGAGCTGTTTCCCAGTGTACCGTCTTCCTGTGTGCCGTTTGCCAGCTGTGCTGGGTGTTTTTTCTTGAGTTTGTCAACGCCCTTCCTACCCAATATCCACGCTGACTCTGCACATCCTTCATGTACCACCTAAATGAGGCTACTCCAAGATTATCTATTTAATTAATGTATCATCATGAGTTGTATGTGCAAGCTGTTGATTCATTTATATCTGAGTTTACTTAGAATCCATAATTTCCATGAGGGTTTTGGCCATCTCTGCTCATTCAGCGGTCTCATATAGTTTCTGACACTATTTAATAAAGCAGTACTTATTTTCTAAATGAAATAATGGATAAATTCCATTCAATGCATTCTCTTATATGTTTATTTTTCTGAATCCTATAAAATCTTTTAACTCTTTGCTGAGAAATGCCACATGCTTTTTTTCATCCAATGACTATGTACTTGTTATTTTCTTGAAGCCGCATTATTTTGATATTTCTTTGAATCAATCAATTCTGTGCTTTATAAAACAAAATCCTATTAAATAAATGGTAGGCTGAGCTACTACACATAATTGCCATTTAATTTTTCATTAATTTCACTAATCAAAAAGAATGTAAGCTGGGCATGGTGGCGCATGCTTGTAATCCCAGTGGCTTGGGAGACTGAGGCAAGAGGATCACGAGTTCAAAGCCAGCCTCAGTAACTTTGTGAGGACCTAAGCAATTCAGTGAGATCCTGCCTCTAAATAAAATATAAAAAAGGGCTGGGGATGTGGCTCAGTGGTTGAGTGCCTCTGAATTTAATCCCCAGTACAAAAAAAAAAAAAAAAAAAAAATCATGTTATCTTCCAGGCATAGATCTTTTGAAAAATTCACTTGAAAAGAAGAAATGAACAATGCATTCCATACATTTTTGATTGAGTGCCTTAGGCATATGACTACATGCAGGGAATGGTTGTTATTTCACTGTATTCTCAGAACTATTAGTTAATTGAAAAAATAAAATTAGTCTAGTATAAGGATATAAAATATGCCAATCACCATTCTCCAAAAGTAAACAAAAAGCAATGCTTATATAAAAGTGCTAGAGAATATATTAAGTTGCTTTATAGTAAAACAATCAATAAAATACCTCCAAATAATTGTAAGCTTTTCTATGCTACTCAATATCTCTATATTTGGACAGGGAATTTTGTACTAAGTATGCTGTGATTTTTTAAATAACATTCAGTGCTTTTGTTGATATTATTTATAGGTAAAATGCTTGAAGCTTGTGAATCCCCTGTAGTGTTTAATCTGAAGCCTTACTCATAGTTAGTCCTTCAAGTATCTTTAAAACTATCATAAAAAGTGAAAGAGAAAGTTCAGGGGTTATGATCATTTTTATGTAGGCATTTTCTGAATGTTAAACCTGTCAACTATCTTCATAAAAATTTTCATATTATTAGTCATGCTGGAGTTCAATCATATTTACAGAACCAGTGATATATGGTTTTTATAAATTTATAAAACTTTATTACAAAGAATCAGCTTACCTGAATTGGGTCTGGATATTCTTAACAGAAGGGCAGGAAGTAACTCTGGGGCACAAGGTGAAGCTGTACTCTAATGGTTGAATTTTTTCTTCGGAGAAACCTTAGATCTTTTAACTGATTGAATTAGGCCCAACCCAATTATTCAGGCTAATCTTCTTCATGAACTTTAATCATATCTAAAAAGTATTTCATAGAAACATCTAATGTAGTGTTTGATTGAGTAACTCACAACTACATCTAGCCAATTTGATACAAAAACTCACCATCTTCTTAAGAATTCTGGCACAAACCAAAATGAATGATCCTTACATAATGCTAAATAGAAAGCTATTCAACTACAAAAGTGAGGTTAATTGGGAACAATAGTCTCTAAAGTGCCTCCTGGACCTTCAACATTATAAAAAGCAAGAATTCTTCAAACAGAATTACCAATGTTCCCTGCAAGACCACATTGCAGGATTCTTGGGTGGAAAGAAAGATGATGTTTCAGAATTAAGATTATAGTTGTTTCAATGATTGTTGGAATAAACTCTTGCCTTAGATATATTAATGATTCTTAAAATTTCATTGCTAAAATATCACATCCTTGTCAAATAGAAAACCACAAATAATGTTAAATGCATGTTTTTCAATCATATCCTTATAAAAAAGCTTTAGTTTTGATCTAAAAATTTCAGCATTCACCATTCAACAGTCTCTGAATTCATGAATTTTTTATGAGTATAAATTTCATCAACTGACAAACTTGTAGAAGAAGGAGAAACAGAAACTTGGAGAAAACAGACAAGTTTTATTTTTCTCTGTTTGAAAAGATTTATTCTCTTTCTGGTAGTTTAAATTAATAAGGTGATAAATTTGTTTCATCAGCAGAATTTACTAGGACAGATACTGACAGATACTATCTGCACAAATGCAAGAGTTGAAAGACATAACTGGATAATTCAGCAAAATAGACAATTGCTATAGTGATGGTTTCTTATCTTCTTCTGCACCCCCCTCTTTTGCCTTATCTTGGGACTTGACATAACCCAGAAGGGGCATAAACCTTGATGTATTGACTGATTTTTTAAAAAAATATTTAATCTCTTTAGTGAGTTGTAAATAAAATAGAGGCATGCTGTCCATCTACAACTACAAATTTTTTTTTACTGTGTCAAATTTCATTTTTTAAAAATTTTTTATTATTCTTATTTGTTATACACATTTTCAGAGTACATTTCACTTTATATTACATATAAAGAGCACAATTTTTTGAGTTGCTTTTTTAATATAAAGTATTTTTACATCAATTGTGTCTTCATACATGATGACCCCCTTAATCTGCCCCTTTAGTCAAGATGTTGTTAATATGTTGGATGTCTTAAGAGTGAAATTTTCTCTAGTCCAGATAATGAATTTTTATCTTAAAAAGTATCTCATGTTGTTGAAAATACAATTATAGAAATATTCTGGTATGGCAGATGATCATGTTTCTAACCATAGAAAATAGAGAAAAAAAGGTAGATTTTTATTAGTTTTTACTTCTGGCCTTATTTATTTGTCCCAAATTGTTAATCATAAATCACTATGTGAAAGTTGAAGATAAGATATATAATGGGTGGCCTGCATTTTTAATATCAGTGAGGTGAAGAGTACCCAAAGTTTATCTAGGAACTGTTCTTATGTTGTATACATAATATGAAAGACATATCCTGGCTAAAAGATTAATGATAGCATAAGGACCCCTCAGATATGTTGCAGACTGACACGGTACCCCTTAGCAGTATGGTGCAGCCTGGCCCAGGAATTTCCATGAGCAAAGAGCACCTCAGTACAGCTATAACAATCATAAACCTTTAAACAAAGCATACCCTTATAAGAATAACAAACTTTATGAAAAAAAAATCAGATTAACTATAAGAATAAGAAAATGGGAAGAATTCCCCAAACTCTGAGGATGGTATGTGGGAAGAGGCCAGCCCAGGCAGGTGGGAATGGTACCTTCTGACTGGTATAAGCCACCCAACACTATCTATCTTGTAAGAGAACTGCCAGAATACAAGGTGTCTGACTCATCCTTGTCAAGAACTGGACTGAAGGGGAGAAGTTGCCCTGGGGAAGCTAATCATCTAAGACTACTTGAGATGCTGAACATGGTGCCTTAGATCATCTATTTCCTATTGATTAAAAGTGCCAGCCAGAGTGAAGATGTTTACTTACTTTAGTTTTTCAGCAAAGATGCACATAAAGTCTGTGTGGTGGAGCAGATAACCCTAGAGATTATGCCTTACAACTATGGATATTTGCTAGTCCTTTTCTAATTTATTTTTCTTCCTTTGATTCAGAACATGGAAGATAGTAAAAATGAAGAACATGGAAGATCGTAAAAATGTAGGCGAGTATAATCATGCACTTTTTGTCTCGATGTCATTTTGTGTTTTGTGGGGATATTTTTCAGGTAGGAAAACCATCAGAATTAAATAATAAACTGAATTTAAGACTTAGCCTGCAAATTTGTGTATAAATATAGTAAAAATAAGGTTTTCAAAAATATTGGAGCACCTTTATGGTTTTCACAGTGACAGCATATTATTCGTAAAATTGTAAGTATTTAAAAATATGATTTTCTTCATTTTTCCCCAATCGGTGATCTGCCAGAAAAAATTTAAATAATATCTAGACAAATGTAACATCAGAAAACTTTTTGCAAACTTTCATATAAAATGTCCAAGAGTCTCAATATTAATTAAAATAGGACTAAATACTAAGTGGGGAAAAAAAAAAGACAGTAGAATAAGAACTATAAATTATCCTGGCATTGTAGTTATCTAAAATAGACTTTAAAAAACTGTGATAGATATATATAGAATGAGATGACAATATGAACAATTTTACAATTGAAATGTGTAAGAATAGGAACTGAAGGAAATTCTAGAGCTGAAAACAACTGGGTTTGGGGATTGAATTTAGGCTGAACAGCAGCAAATAAGACAGAATAGAAATTCACTGAAATGGAAGAAAAATATAGAAAATAAAATAGTAAGAGGGAGAAGAAAAGATAACATATAAAATATGAGAGATACATGGTGTGTAATTCAAACATCTAAAATTTTAATGAAGAGGATAGAAAAGAGAGTAAAGAAAAAATGTGTCAGCAAAATTTGGATAGTGCCTGAACGTCTTTAAAACTGAAGAAATACTTTGAACCATAAATATAAGGAAATATAAACACCAATCAGAATAAATATAAAGAATCATACAATGCAATTATAGACAATGTGCTGAAAACCAAAACAAAAAAGATAATAAATTTAAATTGATGAAAAATTGAAAGGTGGACTATTACCTTCAAACTAATAATAAAGTTTTCAAATGTGTTTACAGCAGTAATGATGGATATACCACATTGAAATGATATCTTCAGATTCTTGAAATAAAATAACAGAAAAACTGAACTCTACATCTTCTGGAAAATACCTTTAAGGTATTATATATACATATACATTTAAAAAGGAAATTGAGATTGCTCTTTGGCAGCATACCAACAGCAAAACAAATACTGAGGACAACTTATAAAATATGAAACTGGATTTCTGAGGGAAATAAACTAACAAAAATAAATAGAAGGGACTAAAAGTTTTAGGAAAAAAGTATGACTTTAATAATTATAGGCTATATACAATAAAAATAACAAGGCTATTTCATTGCAGATGTTGGGATGTTACTCAAATTTTTATGCTGAAATCTTATCCCAAGGTGAGGGCATTAGGAAGCAGGGGTTGCTTGGGTCATGGGATACAAAATGTGATGCCTCTTATAAAAGAGGCATCACAGAGTTCATTATTCCCTTCCACCCTGAGGACACAGTAAGAGATTAGTATCTCCCAGCCAGAAAATGGATCTTCAGCAGAACACAACCCTGCAGGCACTTTGTTCTTGGACATAGTCTCTGGAACTGTAAGAAATGCAGTCTTACTTTTTATAAGCTACCCTAGAACAAAACCCATAAAGAAATACCTGATGCTTATGGTTTACACTGTAGCAAAACAAATGAATTAAGACACTGACTTAAAATATTTATAGAATTAAGTTACATGAAAATAGTAGGATGAAAGAAATGAGGAGGTTAAAAGGAATAAAAAGAAATGACATTTTCTAAGCTTTTTGCATTTCTGGTCAGCGAAATTTGTAAGACAACAAATTTGTAAGAGCTCTGATAAGTCAGTGGCACATTAAAATTTCTAGAGATGTTACTTAAAAGTAAAAGATAATTAGAGCTAAAGATACATAACAAAAATCTGATTTGGGATGTAATAACAATGACAGTAATCTTGAGAATGCAGAAGAAATCAAGAAGGGATAAAAAAGGAATTAGAGAAGCTAGAACAAATAGAAAATAGCAAAATGAGGATATAAATCTAAATAAAAGTTATCACAATAGATAAATATGAAAATTCCTACTAAAACAATAAAGTCTGTCAGAAAAAATTAAAATCCAACCCTACTATGCTTATAAGAGATGCAACTTAAATATACCAACACAGAAAATTGGAAATAAAATAATCAAAATATATTTCTATACTCAACTTTGCCTAATCCCCCAGAAAAATGATCAGTAAGGAAAAGATGATAGAAAAATTACCAATATTGGCCACAATAGATTTTCTATACATTCTAAAGATACCAAAGAGATAAAAAGAGTATCATATAATTGTGGCCAATGTATTTGGTAATTTATATAAAACAGACACCAGAAGAAATAATATTCATTAAACATTCTATAATCTGTTAATGAAATTAGTTTTTTTAATTATAACCTATCAAAGCATTCTCTATGCTGAGATTCCTTTGCTGATAAATTTAAAAAGCATTTAAAAGATATATTTCTCCAATAATACATAAATGCTTTCACATCTACTGATTTTATAAAATAAGTCTAATTAAAATTTGATGTAGCTATTATAAGAATGAAAATTACAGACAATATGTAACTTGAATGAAGACATAAAAACTGTGGGTGTATGTGTGTGTGTGTGTGTGTGTACACTGTCGTCATCATCATTGCTAAGCGGCATAAAAGAAACTGCTTACTATTATTTTTCACAGTCAGTGGGCTTTCCCTAGTGTTTGTGGTTTCAGTGGCTTCAGTAGATGATTTGTTTTCTTAGATTCTTTTACAGAACTGCATACAGACAGCAGCACTGACTGGAGCAATCTGAGGACATTGTCACTCATGTCTGATGCCTGTTTTGGGAGGGTGGACTATCTGGACATTGGTGATGCATATCATCCTTTGTGCAGCCTTTCTACATGGTTAACCTACATTTCCTCAGGGTGTGGAAATCCCAGTATAATCTCACTTTTACATGTTGGTGTGCTTTTCTTAGGGTGCATTATTCCTTGAGGAGGCTTAGGAGCACATTATTAGCAAGGCTTGGAATTCACAAAACATCTCTACCACCACATTCTACTTGTCAAAAGCAAGTGAACTCACAGACCCAGCCCAAAGGTAAAGGAATTATATAAGGGAGTAAATAATGTGAGCTGTTTTTCATTTGGCAGAGCCATCTGTATCAATTAATTTTAGAAAGCACATTATATAAAAAACAAAGTTTTTTTTTTCAGATATGAAAAACCTTGTTATTTTTAATAATTTAAAATATAAATTATAATTTAATGAATGCAACTTGACATATTAAGAGAAAAAGGAAAAATATGTGATCTTGTGAATAGAAACAGAAAAGGCATTTATAAAATTAATGCCTTAATTTTAAAGCAACTAATAAAAATACATTGAATTAATAAATACTGCAAGATTTCTTCTTGAGATTTGAATAGTGAAATTACTCTCTCAATGATTTTATTTAAAAGTGTACTAGAACTGGTGTAATAAAGCAAGAAAAATATATTAGAAATTAGAATAGAAGAAATGAAATTATTCCACATAAATGAAATATCTGTGAATGGAGGAAACCCCAAAGAGACACTACAAAGTTATTAGAATTAATATGTGAATTTAGTGAAAATCATGCATGTATCAGAAATTTTATACATCTTAATTTACAATAGCAAAATTGCAAATAAAACTAGCTACATATCTAGGGAGCCAATAAATTGAGTTATAATTTCATAACAAAAAACTACACAGCAGTGTCATAATAGGTTCATAAAACAACATTGATTTTTAAAAAATGCCAGATACACACATTGAATTAAGTTGTACTTTTGCTTGTGGCCAGAGTGTTAGGATACAAATCATGTTCTACTTTTTGACCCAGGTAACAGTCATACTACTATACTTGCTTTGTAAAAAATCATCATATTCACACTGTTTCTCTAAATTTATTCACTTCTTGTATGTATGTTTTACTTAAGTTTTTTAAAGATTGCTTTTAAAATGTAGAGAAGTAAGATAAATAACAATAAAGCTTTCAAAATTACATGAACAGAGAAGGGAAGAGGCTAATATTCAGAAAAGTGGAACACCAGCAATAAATAGAACTTAATTTAATGTTGAATTAGTTAAAGATAACACCTAGGACATTATTTGAATGATCCTAACTTCCTATAAGCAACATGTTCTTGTCCTACATTCACCTACATTTTAAACAGTAAGAAGAAAATCTATTGCATCAATTTCTTAACCAGATTAAAATCCTAACTTCTGATTATATTGAGGATGAAAATAAAATTTGGGGGATCAGCACATATTATTTATTGTGTAATAAAATGTATAAATATTATTTAACTTTTATTATCTGATTATTTAACTTTTATTATCCTTTCAATAATAGTGTGTGTGGGAAGGGCAGGAGAGGAAAAGAGAGAAAGAGATTGAAATTATTCCCATATTTCAAATGAAGAAAAATCAAGGATGTTCATCTGTTGAGCAAGTTAGTGAAGAATCCGTTATTCAATAGGAGTCTTTCTAATTGCTATGCATTGCTCATTTCACTACGCCATTTATTGGATTTCATTGTGAATTGAAGGTATGCCATTTTCATCCATTTTAGTCCCATAAGATATGAGGCTTTCAGTTCACTATCATATTTGGATGACAGTTATTAATAGAACTAGATAAGTTATAGACTTGATGCTAGCCATCTATGTTTTATAAGTGAAGTTCTATGGAGATTATATATATTTTTTTTTTCAAAACAGGCAGAAAAACTTTAAAAGAGAGGAGCAAATATTTTTAAGACTACACGAGATTATACTTTTATAGTAACTCCAAGTAGTAAGATAATTCAACATATACTGTAGTAACTGGACATGTTCCTGCACACAGAGAGAACCAAACCCTAATCTCTAAAACCTGGAAATAAATTACAGTGCAAAAGTTATTTTGCAGGTGTGATTAAATTTAGAATTTTGAAATGAGAAGATTATTCTGGATTGTGTGTGTGGGGGGACAACAAGAGCATCCTTTATAAGAGAGAGGCAGAGGAATCAGAGTCAGACTAGGATGGCCAAGCAGAGACAGGTGATGTCAGGAAAGGGCTGAGAGCCAAGCAAGGCCTGTGTTTCCTAGAAGTTAGGCAAAGGAATGGATTCTATACCTAAGACCCGGAAGGAACACAGCTCTGCTATTCTGTTATAGATTTCTTACTTCGAGAAAGATAAACATGTATTATCTTAAGCCCCTAGATTCTTGGTAATTTGTTATAGAATGCATTTAATGATGTACTTCTTGGAATTTCTGAAATCACATTTGTACTTCCCATGGTATAGTAGCATTAACATTTTGTCCTCGACATAGTCTTCTTCCTCTTCTTCTTCCTCCTCCTTTGTTGTGGTTGCAGGTCCCTCAGCAGGGGGTGAGGAGGCAGTGTCAGTTGGCCTGGGACGTGCAGACACTGGAGGCCAGGTTCTGTGAAGTAGGTCTAATTTTATTGAGGAAGTACAGAGCTTATATAGAAAGAATATGCCAGTGTAGGGATGAGCAGATGCACTCGACCCAGTAGGGTGAAAAGTCATTTGACCATGCCATGCAACCGGCTCCTTACAAGAACGAGGAAGTTGTTTTTTTTTGTTGTTGTTGTTGTTGTTGTTGTTTTGTTTTTTGTCAACTCCACTCTTTTTTTTTTTTAATTTGATTTGTTATACATGCTTTGAGAGTGCAATTTCTTTCATATTACATATAAAGAGCACAGTTTTCCAAGTCATTGATTTTGCACAAAGTATTTTCATACCATTTGAGCTTTTATACATGCATTTAGTATATTGATGTCCAATTCCTTCTGCCATTATTCCTATCCCCTTGCCCCCTCCACTCCCTCCCCTTTGTTTTATTTAACATTCCTTCATTCTTCTCATTCCCCCTCCCTTGCCACTATAATTCAGTATCATCATAGAAAAGGAATCAATTGACCTTTGGTTTTCTGGGATTGGCTGACTTCTCTTAGCATTATTTTCTACAACTCCACCCATTTACCTGCAAATGCCATGATTTTATTCTCTTTTAGTGCTGAGTAGTGTTGAGACTCTACAGGGTGGGGAGACCTAGGAGGCAGGCAGGCCATCCTAAGGTGTTCCTCAGAACACGCAAGACCAGAGTGTTCTCATGGTCAAGCCTGTTTCAGTGCTCCCAAGAACACCGCCACTCCAGGAGCTTCTCCTCCACATTTCCCCCTTCTTTTTGTATTTGAGCACTGTAAACTTGCATAAGCATTATTTTCTTTGATTGTATGGCCTGAGCACGTGCTCATATGCATTTGAGAAGCACTAGAATAATAACAAACACTAGGAAGGTAAGGTCATATATAATCAAGTTAGCAGGATTGATAAGAATCATTCCAGCAGTTTGTTAGAAAGCATAAAGCTGTAGAACAATTTAGATGAATGTAAATATCATTGGACACAACCTTATTTGCAGTAACCACAAAGAAGAATGGGCTGGCCATGCAGACGGGTGACATTTTTGGATTTTTGTTGACAGTGAGGATGTTAGTGTCATTAGTATTTTTGGCTATCCCATTTACCCAAGCCCCCTTTAAAAAATAAAAGGCTGCATGTCAATACATGTTTGAGGGACACAAAGATCATATCTACCAAAAGCTGTTGGGATCATTTGTCTGTTGTTAGCTCAGTTAGCCATTGTTTTCTGGCCTCCTACAAAAGGGCTAGGAGCCCATAGGACAACCGAAGGCTGGGATATATATTGCCTATGAGCGGGTGAGAATGGGAGCCACTAATACATAGATTCCAGCCTTCATCTACCTTAAGTCTAGTGGAGACATCTGTTGGAACTAAAGGACATTTGGAGAGGAATGGTGATGGCCAGAACCCAGGCACAGCGCATGAGCAACCTTTGGGAATCAAGCACACTGGGAGAAACCCTGGGAAACCAATGAAAGACCCATTTCTGCTGACGTTCCCTGTGGTATGATTAGCTAGGCAGACACAGCGATTACAAAAAGAAAAATTATTGTTGTTTGAACCATCTCGGTCCAGCACAAAAGTCCATATCCCTGACAAATTAAGAGTTCCAGTGAAGGTAGCTGCTGCATGTGGAGTACCCGTGCTAGGTAGTAAAGTACTGTCATTACTAGCAAGCATTGCCGGCAAGAGATTGGTATCCAGGCCACTGGTAGAACAACAGGAGGTCGTATTATGGCTGCCCACAGCCTAAGAATTGGCCGTGATGATGACACACGTAAGTAGGAACAAAGTCCCAGGTCCTGGATCAGGCTCAGGAGTCATATTTTGGGCTTGGTCTATCAAACCTTCTATGTCCCCTCGAGTGATCTTGTGAGCCCTGCGTGGTGGTCTTCTTGGTCTGTCAGGTCCACTTCCAGGGTTGAAATTGTCTCACTCATCACGGGTCAGCTGCTGCATCTCCACTGTTGGTGGTGACGCCGGTGGGTGGGCCATCAGTTCAGGAGTCAACACTGGGTGTATGTTCTGAGCAGGTATCCAAAGAGGCACAGTAGCGTCCTGTGGGAATACACAAGCAAAACCTCTCCCCTGGGGTAATAATAAATCAGGGCCTTTCCATATCTGCGTGCAGGGATCATTCCACTGCACTAGTGGTAAAGGCGTGGTAAAATGCATAGTCCTCCCCAATGTTTGTAGGCAGGGAAATATAGTTTGTCATCAAAAGTTAAAAAATTAAGAGTGAATAAAGTTAGTTCCCCTTTCTTTTTGTATTTGGAGGTTAAGAGTGGCATGTGCCCTTTCAATGATGCCTTGACTTTGAGGGTTATAAGGTATTCCTGTGATATGAGTAATAGTCCATTGTTTACAGAAATCAGTAAACTGTGCAGAGGTGTACCAAGGACCATTGTAAGTTTTTAATTGCCAAGGGACTCCCATGACCAGCATGGCTTGTATTAAACTCATAATAGCATGTTTAGTCTTTTCTCCTGTAAAAGCAGTTGCAATTGTAATTGTAAATAAGTGTCAATCACACTCCTTCTCTCTTTCTTAAGAAAAGTATTACAGTTATTGACACAACCCTATAGTACAGCAGCTAAAGGGTGGCTTTCCTTTGCAAATTATGAAATAATGTCAGCTCCTTGGTAGGTATAGTTATGAGAGTGGTTGTACCCAGCCCATCACTAATTAAACAGGAGTGTTCATCTCAATATCTCCACTGTTACATTTATTTTAACTTGCATCCTAATGAGTCTTGCCAAACTTTCTTTTATTATTCTCCAATCTATTATCTATTCTGGTGACAGGGTTATTTAAAAGGATGAACTTGATCAAGTTTGGTCTCTGTTTAAAACTTTCATAGTTAATCTTTAATTTGTAGATGAAGAGCACCATTATTAATTGTAGGAGCCCTAATTAAGGAGATAGCTAAGATTGCGGTTAGCTGTGAGCCTTAAAGATGTTCAAGCATTACCACCTTCCATGGTCTCGTGAGACTTGGCCCAGGACATTGTGGATCGGGTCAGTGCCATTTGCATGGTCTCGCGAGACTTGGCCTGGGGGATTGTGGATCGGGTAGGCGCCATGGTGTGGTGGTTGCAGGAGTGTGGATGGTGTTGGAGTTGTTGTTGGAGCTGGAGAGAGAAGCTAGCAGAATAAAGAGCCTGTTCGTTTCCAGTCTGCCTCTGAACTTATTCCCGCGGCGTCGTTGCTCCAAGTGGCAATCGCTTCAGGCAGCGACAATTAATAGTTATTTACATGGCTTTTGCAAGCTCATATAATCTGGTCAGTGCCTTTCTAACCAGCCATATTTCAAGCCTATTTTCACTAGCTACATGGTATTTTTTTCTCCAAGGGTTTTGCCCACAGTATTCATCTGCCTAGATCCAGCTATTTTACTGCTTGCGCTCTGACCACTTCCTGCCAGCCAGCTAATTCTTGTTCATCTTTCTAAACTAAACTCAATCTTAGGGAAAGATTCTTAAATTTCATCCCTGATTAGACCAACATTTCCTTCATAATTTTTTAAAACACTCTGAACTATCTTTCACAGAATCTAGCAAATCATAATAAGTTAATTGTGGAATTTGTTGGTTTACTATCATCATCCTTGTGAGAATATAGGCTCTTTGAGTTGAGGTCCATTGTCCTGTATCCTTCTCCATCTCCTCAATATATAGATAATGTCTTGAACTTGAGAGAATTCCATTCATAGTTTTTTAAATAAATTAATGAAAAGGTTTTAAGATGGGCAACTCTGAATTTAGACTCCATTTGAAACTTTCCCACCTTGTTCACATTAGCTATCTAATTTATAAGACTTATTTTCTCATCTGTAAAATGGAGGTGATGACATGTTCCTCAGGTAGGTTTTGGGAGTGTTGGACACAAACTATTGTTGATAAACATTAGTGTTTATTTTAACAATATTCATCATTGGCTATCTTAGACAATAAGCATCCCAAATTCTGCTCTTTCATTTGTGGCTAGAAATTCCCAGGAGCTGGTTAGAAAATGAGATGTTCCAGGTCCATTTCTGACCTACTGAACCAGAATTTGATTTTAAACATGATTCCCCAGTGATTCTCCAATTAAAATGTGAAAACCAAAATATCTATAAATTTGGATGATACCTAAAGATATATTTTAATATTTTTCAACTGATCTAATTTGAGTAAGTGATAGAAAGGAGGCTGAGAATATTTCCATTATTAATTTTGTTGTTTTCCTGCCATTCTTTTTTTAAAAATACCTGCTTTTGAAATCGAATCTCTTGTGCAGTGTCCATATATCGAATCTCTTGTGCAGTGTCCATATATTTGACTTCCTTCCCTGTAGCTAGCTTCCTGTTATATTAACTGTCTGCTAGGGTTTGGCTACAGTTTGAATGTGTCTCCAAAAGGTTCACATGTTGGCAGCTTGGTCCCAATGAGGCTATGTAGGAGGTAATGGGACCTTTAAGAGGTGTAGCCTAGTGGTAAGTCCTTAGGTCATTGCGGTCAGTGTCCTCAGGAAACATTAAGGTAGTTCTCTTGGGACCTCTGAAACTTTGGTGAGAGTAACTTGCTATAAAAGCAAACCTACCTCTAGTTCCTCATTTCATGCTATGATCTTTTCTTCCCACATGTACTCCTGCTATCAGCCATGAAGTGATCAGCCAAGGGGGAAACTTCAGAACCTATACAATTCCTGCAAGGACTTTTAGCCTTTAAAACTGTGAGTTTAAAAAAAGGCCTCTTTTTCATTATAATTTAAATGCCTCCGGTATACTGTCACAGTAAGGAAAAATAGACTAATATACTTAAAAAAAATTGGTATTTACCTTTCTTTGAAAGAATTGGGAGTCTCTTTATGGCAATGTGTCTATGCTGCATCATTAACCAAGCCCCTCATGGGATGGGGGTCCAAATCAATAATGTAGGTAACACAGTTACCACTTAACAAATTGTATCGAGGTTTCTCTGAGATGACATAACCCAGATTTCATTGTTGTGATAGAAACAATATTATGAAAGAATGGGACCCAAGTATCTGGAGATCAAGGGAAATTGTCAGAGAAATGCAGTAGCCTGTGGGGATGAGAAGCATTTTTCTTATTATTCAACTATCACGCTCTTACTATTTGCTTCTAGTTTTTATCTCAAAGGCATTGGTTTGCATTATGTCTTGTTCAGTGTCCCTGCAGAGCTGCACTAAGAACTATAGCCCTTTTGAAGTTAATGGGAGCTCTGCACTCAGATTTAGCCCTACAGGATTTGTCTAGTAAAACAAGTAGCAGGCTTTTTATTTATATTGGTGTTTATGTAATCATTGGGGAAACAGCTATTACTCAGAAGAATGGTTCTTATGGTAGAGGTATGTTTGCAATTTTAAGTCTGCTTTAGTTTTTTTTTTCTTTTTTCCCTTCATTAGTCACTTACTCAGTGCTAACAACATATTCTTAAAAATCGAATGCCTACCTTAATTGAAAGAACATTATGCAAACAGCCAGAATACGTGCATCTTAGTCTCAACCCTGATATTTAATAGTTGTGTATTTTTCAACAAATCACCTGATCTCTCTGGGCTTTAAGGAAAATAGATTGATAATCTCTAATGTCTGTTCCAGAGAAATTTTGTATGATTCAAGACATTAAGAGGAACTGCTTTACAAAGGAAGTAAAGATATTAAGAAAAATGTTCTCACTATAACCCAAAGATGATGTTCCAGAAGTCCATAGAACATCTGTAGTTACCTAGGAAACTGTCAGAGTTTGCATATGTGCATTTATGGGGAGGTGGTGTCTGCTTTTATCAGATTCTTGAATGTCTCTATAACCCCAAAACTGCTGAACAAAATATAACAATAGCACAAATTGAGTGAAGAGTGATTACTTGTAAGAAAATTCAATATAATCAACAATTTTTAAGTTTCTTCAATAGAATATTTTAAATACATTCCTTAAATTTTAATAATAACTTCCCCTATCACCACAACGATATTCACTACACACACACTCATATATATATATATATATATATATATATATATATATATATACACACACACACAAATACACACACAAACACACTTACAATATTTTATCCTGTGCTTGGCTAATCCTGTAAATAGCTTTTTATTTGAGCCAATTATAAACAAATTCAGGCCAGTGTTAAAAATACTGCTTTGGAGGCAAATCAGCCCTCATGGAAAATTAGAAATAAACAAAACACAGTTTCTGCAAGAGATTCCATGTAATAATATTTTAAGGATAGTTCAGCTATTGTGAAAAAGAATAACTTTAAAGGTGTAATTTTATATAACTGAAGGATCCTGACAACTCCTTTAGATGTATTTCTTTCATATTCTTCCAAAATTGAATTCTACAAATGCCATACATATTCTAGAAGAAAATGTGACTTGCCAGAGCAAAGTCTCTTTTGTTTACACTATCATATGGGAGAAAATATCTGACTGCAAACATGCCTGTGCAAGTTAATTTGCTTTTCATATGTCTTCCCAGATACTATTATCTGAGATCAGATCCAGCCCTGTGAGTAATCTTTGGGCCACATAATTATTTTGAAGGTGTTAGACACATTTCCAATAAAAATTTAGCAAATGAATTGACACTGAAATTGGGTAAAATCCTATCTTTCTAGACTTGTTGCTTTAATCTCTATTTTACTTGGGTGATAAGTAGAGAGATTTTGTGCTCTTGATAAACATTGCCTTGTGGTTTTATTTTAAAACTGCATCTTTAAATCAAGATGAAACAGATGGAAGCTTCGTTGCTTGAACAAACAGTAACATACGGAAATTCAGGGCAAACCGCGGAATCAGGGTCTTCACAAAGAACTTCAGGGTTTTCCAGAAAATTCTTTGGTGTCTTCTTTCTAGCCCTATAATTACTTTCACAGGCTTGCTATACCAAACAATCATTTTTTTTGTTTGTTTCATATCTGCCTGCTGCTGCCACTCCTCATTTATGTAATGGAAAAGCAAATCATCACTGTCTCTCCTTTCCACATAATCAATCTAGCTGTTGAGGGATGGATTTTTAGTGGTTAATGCTGGTTGGGATTTTTGTTCCAATTTCCTAACCAGCTCTGCTGAATAGGAGCTGGTCTTCTAACTTCCAAAAAGCCAGGAATATGATTATTCTCACAGAAGCATTGCCAGTGAGGGATGGGGACCGTAGTGCCAAATGTTTTGGACCCAGAAACTGCACACAGGATGTTTTTCATTTTTAGGAAATGAATGTAAATAAGCCCACCTAGTCTCTGAGGAACAGAAATAGAACCCTGCCATTATCTACTAGGACATATTGATATAATTTATCTCCAGTCCTTTTACTCAGAGTCTTAGCTGAATCGGGTTCAAAGCCTGCTCATTTCTTTGGGACAAAGAATACAATTAGAATCTTTTCTTAGCTATTTCAGTTTAAAATTTAGACTTTGCAGATATTTTTTCTTTGGTTGATACTGAACGTTTCTGGCACATTTCCCAGCCTGGGTAGTTATCTATAAATAAATAAGGTTACATTCTAGTATGGTCAGATAGAACACAATGCTAGAGCTTGTAGCAAGTAGTTGAGATGTCTATTGGAAGAATTCTAAGCTCCTGTAAATATGCGGTAGTTAGAGGCCTGGCAGTGCAGCTTCAGGCTGCTAAAAAGCCCATATTGAGGTGTTTATAATATACTCATATATAAAATATATGAAAAGTGTGTCTATACTTTCCTCAGAGGATATTCCTCTTTATACATACTTATTTAGTGAATTGTTGGATTAATTATCTGAAACTTGATCAATCTAATCAATTCGTAAATTCAACAGCTTGAATAAGAACTAATCCCATTTTGTGGACATGTGATTACTTTTTGAAATAGAACAGGACAAGGGCCCTACAACCATTAAGCTTATGGTCTTAAGATTTTATTTCTCTATTTTCTTTTCTTTTCCTTTGGGGGAAGAGAAAAAGTCTGGAAAAGAGACATAACACTAGTAATGGAAATGAAACTGCTGTGTGCTCTGAGGCGAAGCAGAGGGACTCCTCCTGGGTTGCTCTTCTGTCCAGTGCCTCCCTCTCTGCAGTTTGCTTAACTGAACCTCAGCAAATGGCATTTCTCAGTAAAGCCTTTGCCTACATTGGATAGCCCAGTAACTGGCTTCATGATGCCCATACTTTTCTTTCACAACAGTTAATAGGTTAATATTTATATTATTTTTATATGGGTCAATTTTTTTTTTGTAGCTTCTACCCACATTAGATTATGATGTTCATAAGAGCAAGAACTTAGCATCTTCTGTCATCACATCTGAGTGCCTCATCCTGTGTCTTCAAAATATGGTAGCTCTTTGAACATATTTAAATAGCTAACATATCACATGTTGTGTATTGGATACTGTTTTATATATAAATTCATTCACTGACCCACAACTTCTTTGAGGAAAGGACCACAACATTTCCCATTTTGCAGACGGAAAAACTGAGATAAATAAAAAATGAGAAACTTCTCCATGATTGCAAATCTGATAAGGTGCCAAGCCTGGCTTCCAACTTTGTGTTCTTCATTACTGTGTTTTACTGCCTTTGTGGATAACTATTTACTTAATTATTTAGTAGGCTAAACAAACGAACACCAGAGTGTCCAACCAACTTTAGCAGTCATGCATGACTTTTGAAGACATGAGATACAATGAAACCTGAAGGATGAGTAGTAGGGGTAAAATTTAGCCCAAGAAGAACAGGGACATGATATTGGAAAAAAAGTTTGAAAGTGAAGGAAAATGTGTTCCAGTTGAGATAAACTACATGGATTAAAGTTCAGAGATACAAGGGTATACATGCTTCTAGAAATGAGTGGAAGCTCATTTCTTCTGCTGTGCATGCATATTGTGAGAGCACGCATGGTAAGATAGGAGGGACATGGTAGATGCAGGGAGGCAGGACCTCAATCATGGAAGTATTTGTGAATATTTTTTTTCCCTCTAGGATATATAATGAACTAAAAAATCTTAACACCAAAAAAACAAATAACCAAATCAATAAATGGGCCAAAGAACTGAACAGACACTTCCCAGAAGAAGATATACAATCAATCGACAAATATATGAAAAAATGTTCAACATGTCTAGCAATTACAGAAATGCAAATCAAAACTAAGAGTTGTGAACACTTTTAAAGGAGACTTGTGGGACTTGACTGAAAAGCTTGAAAGAGATGGGTGACTTAATCAGATTTGCATTTAGAAAAGATGGTCTACAAGGCATTTTAAGGGAGTAAGACCAGAAGCACAAAGAGAAGCTGTTTTAGATTTGGTGGCTTGAAAGAGAGTGTTAGTAATAGGGATAGAGAGAATTGTTTGGATGCCAGGTGTATGATGAACATAGAGACCATAGGACTCAGTGAGTGGATATAGGAGCCCAAGGAAGAAGTTAAGTGTGTTCTTTTGAAATAGGAGGTGGAGGCAGTGGGTGTGGAAAGTCAGAGTGGGGTTTGGGGTGCTCATGCCATGATTTGTCACCACATGCCCAAAACAACAAGACCAGTTAATCATGGATTGAAACCTCTGAAACCTTGAGTCAAAATAAACCTTTTCTCTTTATAAGATGATTGCCTCAGGTAATTTTTACAGCAATATAAATCTGACTGTAATATTTGATTTTACTATTTACATATATATGTATTTACTTTTACTGGATAGCAAAGATATAAGGATTATAACCCACATATTATATGATTCAAGTTCAAAACATGGTGTTGTCACAGAAAGGAAAGCATCTCTCCTGATTCTGAGGAATAGGAGATGCTAGAATGGACTTCAGAAGAGGATTTTCTAAGATTAAAAAAAAATAATATTTTACTAGATTCTTTATGACAATAATATCTACAAGTAAACTAACAAATATGGAACTTCAGTCACATGCAATTAAAAAGATATATTCATCCCAAATCAAGGGTTTGGGTATTTAATATGATCTATCTACTTAAAAGAATCCAATGAGATCTTCTTCCATCAGCAAAACAAGTCAAATTTTATTCACAAGATTTGAGAGGAAAAAGACAAGTTACTGCATCAATACATTTTCTGCATGCATGCATACATGTACACACATGTGCACTCCAAACTGGTTTTTCATAACTCATTCTAAGGATTGTCTTTATGTTAGCCCAAACTCAAGAGTTGTATCAGTAGCTAAAATGAAATGATTTAGGACCATTGTGGCTATAATTCTTATGTTTCTGGTTTAGTGAAAGTATTCTAAAATGCCTGACCATCAAGGAAAATGACTGCATAATTTTTTCCTTATAAATCTCTCTTCAGTTCATTAGACATATATAGCTTCCTCCTTCTGTACCCATTTTGGAGTAGTTCAGAAAAAGTCACACAGAAATTCATAGCAACTTGGAAAATGTCAAGTACATTTAAAATTCTTTGGCAGCTGACAGGCAGACTTCTTATGTAATATCTCTTCATTTTATTTCTTTACATGTGAGGGCTTTTCCTCACAATGACTTGTAGACATCCATTAAATAGACCAGCTTGGTGACTTTGTGATAAAAGCAAACTTTGTATCTGAACACCACATTCTTTTGAGTCATCACATGATTCTTTTGTTTCTTTTTCCCAGTCCTTCACAGCACTTTTCTTTATCTGGTCTTTCCTTAGGAGGAGTCAGAAATCTTGGTGGCATGTGTCAAATTATTCTGAATTGGTCTCCTATCTCGGCCCCTACATTATTTTCTCTTGTCAACATTCCTGTCCTCAAGCATCTCATAGTCTAACCATGTAAGACACAAATGTAATTAATTACCACAGAATGTAACTGTTATGTTAGTGACAGTTGAAAAACTGCTATGGCACCATGGAGGTAATCTTTTTTGACTCTACTGAGGCTGTTGGAGATTTCTAGATATTGTGAGTGTCATTTCAGCTGGGCTTTGGGGTATCTGAGGTGGGTTAGGAAAGGCAGTTCCAGCAGATTCAAAACAAGAAAAGGCTTGAAGTTGGAGTAACAAGGAGTTTGGTGAGTTAATACTTTAGAACACAGATCCTAGTGTGAAAGGAGGTGATGGTACCAGTAAGGGAGGGGGCAGATTGGCTCCAAAAGCTACTGAATGAAATAATACCGAGTTTGGAGCAAACAAAGAACGTTATTCAGCAGTGATGAAAGGAAGTTCACTTGTTCAAAATATATGTTATAGAAGGTTATTGAGCAGTCATCAGATTGAAAGCATGTGAGATGTTCTCAAATGTTAGAGCACCTGTAAGTTACTTGGTAAACATATTAAATTTAGGCTGATGGATTCTCAGTCATCATGTATATAGTTTGGAACCCAGAGATCCACATTTTTAATAAATGAGCACCCCAGGTGATTCTGTTGGAGCTACCTCCAAGGACCACACTTTGAGAAATAGAGGATAAAGGCATTTTTTTAGAATGTAAGGGAAGGCAATGAAAATAGATATTTTTTTTCAAGCAGTTGAGATGAGAGAAAGGAAGATGGATAAGAATGTGGGTTCTGGAGTCAGACTCCATGGATTTACATTTGGCTTCACTTCTCCTTACTGTGGGATCTTAGGGAAATCATTCTGCTCTTCAGTGTTTCCACATGTCAATCATAGCATTGGATTTATGAGGTGTATATGATTGCTATAAGTAGGTTGCTATGAATAATTCCTGAATAATTTGAATAATTCCTTTGAATGATGTCTAAATTCTCAGGAAATTTTAGTAATTATTATTATTGCTAACATTATTATTTGAAGAACCAGTAGTATAGAAAAAGTATTGTCTTTCAATTATATATTGTCTCTTCCTAGAAGATGAGGGAGAGACACATAGGAAACAGTCCATTCTTGAACCTGCATGTCAGAGTTGGAGGGATAGATGAAATTAAAGCTGTAGGAGGGGTACCCACGGCTGAAAAACAGAGATGGCTACTTTCAGAAGCAGAGACAAAGATAGAGTATCCTCATTTTTCAAGCCTCTGTGTAATGAGGTCTTGGAAGCAAAGGAAAATTTTTCAGTGGAATTATCCTCAGCTTTCTTTGTGATAATGAAAAGATAATGCCTGAGCAGGTCCAGGTTTGTCTTGCTTCATTACTGTAAGTCCCTCAATTTCAGCAGATGTATTCTCATATTTTACTGAGATGACCAAGTGGCATCTGAATTTTATGCACACTTACTCAACTTTTATACAGTATATTACAATATCTCTGGACTTTTGTGGATTCTCTCTATCCATACTTCTAGCACAGTGGGAATCATTTCTTTTCTAAAAGAAATATACTCTCTTCCCTTGGCCTTGAGTCTCCCTCTTTCCATCTCCTCCTAAGCTCCATGCTCTATCAAATTTTCCTGCTTTCTTCCATTTTTTTTGTTTCAGTATTTCTGTTTATTTTCTTATACATTTGTTCAGATTTCTACAAATATTTCAACTAATAAATATCTTTTGCCTTTTCCCACAATCTTTATACATTTCTATGTACACTTTCCTTCTTTTGACCACAAATATCTTGATAAATAACTATATTTCTGATAACTAATGCTTTCTCAATCATTTAATCAAAATGATTTTATTAAAATCTCCTTCCTTCTTAAGTTTCCTATAAAATTTGGTGTTCTTGACCCCATCTGTCATGTTGAAGCCTTTTCATCTTTTGTTATCTGTGTTGTTTCATCTAATCCCTTGCTGTATTTTCTTTCTCTTTATAGTTTAATTAAGGATTGAGCTTAAGCTTTTCCTACACATTTTGATTTGGCTCTTCAAATACTTACCTGTCTTCTCTAATCTCACCCCTTTTTGTGATTGGTAGCACCACTGCACTCAGGTAGCTTTCAAATTTAGAATTCTATGAGTATCTCTACTCGGATATCATACAGTCACCTTGAACGTACCCTATACAAATCCCAACATCATTTAATCATTATTTCCACTCCTAATTTCCAACTGAACTCTTTTTTTGGGCTTCGGTTTTCATAGGAGTGATGCCATCATTCTCCAAGTTACTTGGAATAAAAATTTAGATGTAAATCTGCCTCCTCCCAATACTTCAGTAACTATTTCCAAAACATTTCTAACACATTCAGATTTTATCTTAAAATCTTTCATACTTTTCTGTCTTTTAAATATCTCAGTTACCACCATATTTCATACTCTGTGAGGTAATTCACATAGTTGAAGAAGTTGTACTTTGCACAATTTTAAGTGCATTATTCACATAGAATATGATATAAATAGTATTACTACAGAAATGCATGCAAATTCCTTATAAACCCTCACTACCTGAACTACTGACATAAAATCATAACTAGTCTTTTGTAGTATTTTATTTTAACTAAGCCATACTGCTGATTATCACTCCCTAAATTTAATTTAAATAGCATTGTCCTACTAGAAAGTCTTCAATGTCCTTATCATATCTTACTGATGGAATGAATTTCCCAATATTGTAATAAAGGTCTTTATCAAAATTTCCCCAACTTTCTTTTGAGCCAACAAGAAAGAGCTGCTGTTCTTTTGAATTCCAACTACTTTTTTGAATATTGTCAATTGAGATCAGTTTGCTACTTGAGTCACATTGGAATTAATTAAGCACAAAAGGGCTACTTCAGGTATCCAAGGAAGTATAAAAACAACACAGTGCAAAAGAAAAGAAAACTAAAAGAAAAAAAAAAAAAAAAAAAAGCAAAACATCTCAAAATGTGAGAATCAATTCAGTTCTCCCAATTCTCTGTACTATGAAGTCAAGAGGTTTCCTTCTAAACTATGAACTCTAGACTAGCCTACCAGAAGCTCCTGGTTTATCTATGCCTTTTAGTCAAAAATGCAAATCTGAGAAGAATCTGGTTTTTTAGATCATTATCCCCCTCAGCTACTGACAGAAGGGTAGGGTACAATATGAATACTAGAGCTCACTCTGGGGCAATTTTTTTTTTTTTTTTTTTTTTTTTTTTTTTTTTTTTGTGCTGGGGATTGAACCCAGGGCCTTGTGCTTGTGAGGCAAGCACACTACCAACTGAGCTACATCCCCAGCCCCTTGTGCAGTTCTTAAGAAGCAATAATTAAAGGGTTTTCTAATGCTAATCTCTTCATGTAGAATGTCTCCTCCACCAAATTAGTCACTATCATAAGAGCCATTTCACAGTCTTTCCCTCATGAAATATTCCTTGATCATCTTTAGATATTATGAATTTCTTTCTGCTGAATTCCCTGGAATATATTTATATTTTATCTAAATTTTTGCTATTTATGTGGCAACACATCACTAACTCATTAGCTCTTTCAAGGAAAATTCAATTGCCTTAATCTTATCTGTATTATCCCTTGATATAGCAGGTGCAGCCATAAAGGCCATAGAGTTAGCTGTCATGATAGGAGTACTAGTTGGAATAAAGTGAATTCAAACCATTTTGCTGCAAGTTGTGTCCTGCATCCTTCAAATTATAGAGGAAATCCACACCGTCTTTAATATCATTCTCTCCTACTCCACATGCTCACTCTTCTTCTTCCCTGACTGCCTCCCACTTGGAACACTTGTTTTGATGTTTTGTTCTAGAGACAAAAAGGTGGTTTCCATTAGACCTTCTTTAGTTTCTCAGTCTTGGTTTTCTTCTTAAGAACAGCCCCCAGGTTTCAACCCAGTATGATACTAAGAGTGTACACCATATACATTATTGATGTTCAGAGTCTTCTGAGGTATAACATTTGGAATTAAAACCAGCTACTTAATTACACTGCTTGATGCCTGATTATCCAAGACACTGACTTGTATTTCTGTGGGATATAATTAATCATTTTGGGAAGCCTGAGGTGCAATATTTCCACCTGCTTTCTCTGTCTTATGGGCAGATTTACATATTTGACTAAGTGCTGTTCACATTTTGATGATATTTAAATTAATTATACCTACTAAATCTTATTTAAAAATGCCCAATTGCATGGTGTTCTGGAAGAATTCCCACTAAGTTATCTAAGTTCAATTTCAGTGATCAAAAAATAAATAAATAAACAAATAAATAAATAAATAAATAAATAAGAAACCTGGTATTGTAACAATGCAAATTTAGTATTGGAACTAATAAAATATGCCACAGAATGAGCCAGGCATAGTTAATAAAATGCACTCCTGAGACTGAAATGAATGGTAATCACATAAAAAGAGTAATCTTTTTGTGTTAGTTGTTGTAAATAAAATAATTGTCAGACAGCTGAAACTAAATGTATCTGAGATTGGCTTAGAAAGAAGAAATAAATCAAGTCACATCAGGAATGGTTATTATATCATCACACTATTGTGCTCCCAATTTAAAAATAGGAGAAAATTCAAAGGAAAAAAATGGGCTGATATGTTACACAGACCTAGCTTGTCATATGTCAGTCCTCATGTTAAAGGTTTGGAAACTTACCTGGCTGTAGAATTGAGCTGCTAACACATATATTTCAACTGTTTTCACTTTTGTGGCAAGAAATATTGAGTAAATTATTGCTATGTTTTAGGGTTATTGAAATGCACATGTAAATGCTTAGTATAAAATCCTCTGGTAAGTAATGCACTCTCTGTACATAGTAAATTTTTAAGTGTTTGACATTAAACGAATGTCCTTTGTAAAGCTCATGGAAACCTGGAGTTACTATGGAAACAGATGATGGGGTAGTCCTCTGGGGACAACCCCCATAAATATAAGCTGTGAGACTTTCTACCTTATCTCTCTCTTGTTTTACTGAGCTTCTTGGGCTTAGTCTCTCATTAATGTTCTGAGAGTGAAATTTCAAAAGTACTTTCCAGGGCTTATTTTTCTATCACTACCCCAGCCAATTTAAAATCAAGTAAACACCATCAGGCCCCATTCACTTATGCAAGGACTCATGATTCTAATTGCTCTTCTCTAAGTTTATATATTGTTTGCACAAAATGGCATTGCTTTGCCTTTGGATAATCAGTTCAATGGCAGCTGCAATGCGTATTCCTCCTACTATTTAGTGTCAGGTGCATCCTGATAGCTTTCCTGTTTTCCTTTAGCGAGTGCTAATTATCTCAGTGTTCTGTTCTTAATATTTATGATGAAACATCTGTATTCCATAGACTGTGATGCAAGAAGGCACCTGGATTATTTTTTTCTGTTAGGTTTATACCCATTTTTCTCCTGCATTATCACCATTTCCTCTCCTATATCACCATTAAAGGAAGTCTTCCACCTTCCTTGTATAGTCCAGAGCAATGTTAGTGAGGTAACAAAATGTAGAATTTCAGTGGCTTAGCATAATAGACGCTCATTTATCACCCACACGTAGTTCAAAGGTGGGGTATCCTAAATGGCAGAAATCTCTAAGCAGCCATGTGGAAATCCAAGTTCTTCCATCTTATGATTTTATCAACTTCAATATGTGATATAGAATATTTCTATTTCAGATAATTCCACTCTGTGGTGAAATTCTGGAGAGTAGAAGCACTTAGGTTCAAAACTAGGTTATTAGAAAACCTGTGTTCCCTCTTCAGTAATGCATAGATGATAAGTACACTGATTCAATTTAGAAATTTTAAATTCTGTGGTATTTCTCTATTTAATCATCATGTTTCTATTGTCATATGACAAAATTATGACAAATGTAATTTAAATATATAAATCTGCTTTTGTTTGTAATTCTAGAATATAAAAATCTGTAGAGGATCTACAGTTTAAAATAGAATAATGCTTCACTCAGTTGGGCAGAGGAAGTTGGCTTTTTAGGCAGAAAGGGGGAAAAAGAAGAACTAGAGCAAAAGCAAATTGTTTTTTTTCAAACTTACTTTCCTGGTAAAGGAAAAGCTTCATTATCATGCCCTGTAAACCTGTTCTGTTTGAGAATTTGGCTCTTATCTCCCTCTCCTGATTTCTTCGAAGGTTAGATAAACAATTTGACTTCTGCTTGCTGGTGTGGACCATCAGCATGAGTGACTCCGCTTTGATTTGGTCTGTTGAGCTAGTTCAGAGCTCAATCCAAATCTGTGCCTCCCATAAATTTTATTTAGCACTATTCTTTTAGACACCAATATATTATTTTAGACCCAATTGTTTTGAGTATTTCTTTGATCTTTAGTCATATCCGATTACATAGTTTTTAGTTTTTCAATATTTACCATTAAAGGTTTGATTAGACTGTAATTAAAAAATACTTAAGGCCAAAATATTCACAGAGTCCTTATCAAAATCATTACTACATTCTTCAAATATATATGTGCAGTTGATTTCCTAGGTCATGAGGAGATAATGGTGCCCCAAATAGACAAAAGCCTTGCCTTTAAGGGTTTATGTCCTGGTGAGGACACAGATGAGTTTATAATATATTAACATATTAGAAATTAATGCCTTTATTTAGAAATAATAAGAAAGAAGTGTAATGGGGTTTGCAATTTTAAGCGGGGTTTCAGATAATAGAAAATGACATCTAGCATAGACCTAAAATAGTTACTGGGTATTTGGAGAAAGATAAATCATGTCATGGGGATGAACACGGACAGATTATTGATGTGGTGGGAACATGCCTGCTGAGTTCTAGGACAGCAAGAGAAGCTGGAGCCTTGGATGGGAAGGGGAGGAGAGTTAAAATTAATCTTAAGAAGGTCAGCAGGAGAGGGGAAATTTGCCAATTAATTTGATCATATACAATGTTTAAAATATTTGCTTTGTATTCTGAGAGATGAGGCAGAGCCACAAGGAAATGGTCACAGATGTGGAATGTCATAAGAGACAAGAATTTTATAAAAGACATATATTTTGAAAATATCTGAATTTCTTGCAAGTGAGTTGTACAGTCTTCATACAGTCATACATTAATGTTTAGATCAAATAGTTCTTCAGATATCTGTTATATTTAAAACAAACTATTATGACTATCCTTCAATCAGTAAGTAATGCTAAGAGCAGCAATAATCCTCATTTGGAAGATGGCCTTTTAAGTACTTCTAAATCAGATTTTATCAAATGCTTCTGAAGAATATTAATATTGCAAAATTATTCAGCCCTTTTATCCTGATTTTACTTTATTCATCAACCTGATAAGTAGTGTTTGATTCATACCATGAACTCATGGACTCATTTATTCATCCTATTCTGCTATTCACTCAATTGAAAACACCATATCCCAACTTTGTCAGCTCCCTGAGCCAGGCGAGGGGTGATTTCAATCAGGTGTGCTTCTTTTACTCCAAACATTTTCACTCTACTGAGGAAACATAAACAAGTACCTATAAACAAACAGAGCTTGCAACTCACACAATCTAATGGAGACCTACCTGATGTGCCAAGGATAGTGCTCTAAGTTTCTCACATTATCTCAGGTAGTTCAAATAGAGATGTGACCTTATGCATATTTTCCTTAAGAAATAAACACAGAGGCTGGGTTGTGGCTCAGTGGTAGAGCACTCGCCTAGCACGTGCATGACCCGGGTTCGATCCTCAGCACCACATAAAAATAAAGGCATTGTGTACAACTAAAACAAATAAATAAATATTTAAAAAGAGACTGCTTTAGCTATTAAAAAAAAAGAAATAAACACAGAGAATTCATGAGTTCTCAGTGGTCCTTTTTTTTTTTTTTTTTTTTTTTTTTTTGTGTGGTTTTCTCACCTTAAAACCCAAGTACTTTTTTTATGCAAGGAAAAGTCCCACATTTTCATGCTACTGATAATTTGAGAACACAGAAGAGGTATTATACTTTTTTTGTCATATTTTTCTTTGTTTATTTTTTCTTTTTCTTCTTTTTTAAGGAAAATTACTGAAATCAGTGTACATCAGGGCTGTATGCCCAGTTCTACAAATTAACCTCTTGCACCATTGCAGGTACATTTTAGCATTTTGGTGCTTGAAGCTATTGCAGTTTATGAGACGACATCCATTCTTCAGGTATTGTAGTGTGTCCTTGACATCTTTATTTCCCCCTGTTTGTGGGTAAATACTTCAATACAAATTGTCTTTTACATTGCCTTCTAATACTCTGTAAGAAGGACTCACTACACATATGAAAGCTAAAAATCTACAGGCTTTCTATTTAAATAATCAGAAGCTGAACATTCTAGATGCTAATACACGTTAAACTATTTTTCAGAGGGGACCTTGTACTATTTGAGACATGCAACATGATTTATAATGAATCTGGGAATTACCAAATCTATACCATTTCATAATAGATGTGACCCTGGACTTATTCTGTCTTTGGATAGATGAATGGATGAAGTAATTAACAAAATTTTAAAGAGAATATCTGCTTCCCATAGAGAGTAAGTGAATTAGAAAGAAATAAGAGCAATAGGGCACTTTACCTAAACTCAGCTGAATAAAAAATAATTTATTTAAAATTGGTCACCTAAACATTATTAAATGTTCACACGATAATTTTTCTAATGATTGGCTCACTTAAATTTTAACCTAATTTTAAGTGGGATATTTTATAGCTATTTTTTATGAAATAACGATTATATGAATTCAATAATTTAAAAAATTAAAAATTTCTTTCCCTTAAGGGCCTTCTACATTATGTATTTCCAACTGTATTTCACATAATCATAGTGCAATATGAACACTAGAGCTTACTGGTGTCCTCATGTAAATAAACTCCTTATCATAATGTTGTGAGAAATTCTGAAAGGAACACAGCTTTGAAGAGCAACTGAATCAACCAGAAGAGTAAGGGTTATGTTGTGAAGATCCAATAGCCAAGTGCCTTAAAATAGAGGTCTGTTTTACATTCATGCTACAAGCATGCCTTAAGTCACTGGGGGATTCTGTATCATGTTGACCCCGTCTGGGGATCTGAAGTGAGATCTGATATATAGATTTGTTGGTGGTCACTTGACACATTGAAATGTAAAGAATTGTATACCAGATTTTAAAGGTATCTGCCTGAAACATGCACTCACTTGCTCTATGGCTATTTTTGGGGCCAAACAAGTCATGAGATTATGCCAAGGACAGAATGAATTGTAGTTCTAGAATGTTCTTAGCTGATGCCCAGAAATACTAGTGAGCAATATCAATGCCTACTACAAGTTTTTCAAAGCATAAAAGAAAAGAAGAGAAAGAAAAAGGGCAAGTGGGAGAAAGAGCAAAAAGGAGGAGGGAATTAAGGGAAGGAGTAAGAGAATTTAGTTTAAATAGTTAAAACATGCATCTGTGTGTTTGCTTGTTTCCTTTAATATCCATGCACATGAATGTCTTTTTATACATGCATTTTTGAGAGGGATTAGAAAAAGCTTTGCAGGTGGTGATACTCAATTATGATCTTGAAGAAAAAAAAGAGGAATTTATCAGGCAGAAAGGGAGGTTAAAGACATGCCAGGCAGGAGACTAACATAACCAAAGATATGGAGCCAAATGGAAGATGGTGATTAAGAAACTGGAGAAGACTTTTGTTTTTTTTTCATTTTATTTTTTATTCACTGGATGTGAGACGTTTGGTTATTGGTCATCAAATATTTACCCCCCTACCTTCTGCTGTGGGACATAAATTTCTGCTTCATAGATTTATTTCAGTGTTTTCCATGTGACTTTTAGCTAATAGAATATCATTAGAATTGACAGGTGCAAATTATGAGCTTTAATTGTAAGAGGTGTCATAAATTCTGTTTCCTAACTGGAAGCAAATGTCCTCCTATAGTGAAAAGAACATACCCAGGTAGCTGCTACTTCTCCAACCTTGGCCATGGAATGAGATATGTGAAGCAGTCACCCCAGCTAAACAGTAAACCCACAGCAAATCTTCAAACTTATTAGTAGGATGATGAATGCTTATTATTCCACTGAACTTTATGGTGTGTTCTTTGTTACATGGCATTCTTATGTCAGTAGCTGACTAATACAATAGAAAAAACAATAAACATTTTAAGTATTTTTAAGGATAGAGTTGAGTGAAGAAGTTGGATTTTAAGAAAAATGACTTAAATAAGAAAGTGTACCTGTAATATCTTTCTACTTATGTATAAAATAAGTATGTATATGAGGAAGGGGGAGAAGACATATGTTTGACCTCTTAAAAATAATCCAGACATGGGATGGCATATTGTTCATTGTTCTACCAACTTCTGCTAAATGTAGTAACCAGTACAAGTATAAAGTTTTATGTACTGGCTTTCTGCTTTCTGATGTCTCCAGGGTCTTCCCTTATCCCCCAAGAGTTAAGGGGTTAATGAACATTAAACTAGTTCTTCATGCCTTAAGTCAAACTTCATGAATTACATGTATTATAAATTTTGTTTGTATGAATGTCTTTCCTCATTTCCAATACATGATTTGAAACTGTAATATAGTGGTTAAAAACTATGTTCTTAAGACAAATAGAATTGAGTTTGGGAGTTGACACTACCACATACAGGCTGTGCTGTCTTGGATAAATTATTGACATGTTTGATTTTTTACATAAAAGTGATGCTATTACTTATATATCTGATTCTTTTGAACTAATGTATTTAAATACATTTATAATAACACTTGATATAAAGAGAAGAGCCAAGGATGACAATGTAAGGGTGTTCTGTTGGATATTTTAATGAAAAATAGATTGCTGGAAAGCAAATATGTGTTTATGCTGTGATGTCACATTACCCCAAAATTACAAATTTTGTAATATTTTATTTTTAATTAAATGAAAAATGTCATATGAACAGTTTTTTTTTCATGTGATTTGTTATTCTAACACAATACACAAAAAGAGGTTTATAATCTGTTTTAAAATTGTATTATTTCCACTATGCAGTAGGCTTTTTGGAAAAAATTCAGAATTAATATATTTTGAGTAAAAATTGAAGTTAGAGTAATAGAAAACTTTCTGTTATACTGATCTACATATAACATGAATACTTTGAAGTTTCCTTGTATATCCAAATTTGAATAAATTGAGTATAATATCTTTCATTGATTCATTAAAACTCAAAGCTGAATTGTTCTCTGCTCTTGATCCATATAAATACCTCTTCACATATTTCAGTGGACAGAATATTGAAAATACTGTCACATTTTGTCTATGTCCACAAAGCAGTAAACTCATATGTTGTTAAATATACTAATTTTGGAAAATTACTTAGGAGATATATCAAAAAGCAAAATATCTAAAATTTTATGATTGACTTTTGAAATGGGATTGTGTAAGTATAAATGGCCCACAATTTTGTGTAATTAAAAAAAATCCTTTTGGGCTGGGGTTGTGGCTCAGTGGCAGAGCGCTCCTCGCACGTTTGCGGCCCGGGTTCGATCCTCAGCACCACGTAAACATAAATGCATTGCATTGTGTACAACAAAAGTGAATAAATAAATATTTTAAAAAAATCCTTTTGATCATGAAGCAGACACATTAACCATGCCCATGAGTTAGAAACTATCTAGGAAACTTTGCCCTTGTCAGATCTCCAGGGATTCTTCTTTCCTCCTTTTCCTTTGTGTCCTTTTTCTTTGCCTTTAATGACAGGTGATCTGGCTATTTCCTGTAATGAGGGTTTCAGGTGAGTGTGAGTGCATGTGTATTCCTTATTGGGTATGTGTTCAAGGTGTGTAAGGTAGTCTTCTCAACAACATAAAGGCTGTACATAAGATGTGGATCTCCAAAGTTCTTTGAAACAAATTTGAGAAGAAAAATACATTTTACGAGGCAAGGTTCTGGGTTACAAGTACAACCTGCCTCTCATTTGCTTGGACATAAAACACGATTTATAGATCTGGGAAATGAAGAGTCTCAAAAATAATGAGTACTAGGTACAGGCACAGCTGGTTCATAGCACTAGTCTCTCTCTACCTTTCAGCTCTGATCTCCTGAGCCAGGGCTTCATTTCCATGGATACTCTCTGAGCATGTGGGTCCTGGCAGCTCCAAGCCAACACTAGTTTTTCTGTTGTTAACCCTAGATGTACTTATGTCAGTACATATTATTTATATTTTTATATTTCTTTTTGTCTCCTTATGCTATTCTTTATTCCTTTTTGCTTTTTCAATGATCAATTCTTATTTATTAAAAAATTAAGATTCTACCACCTTCAGAGAGCCTTCTCTGATCACTTGAGACTGGTATCTCTTAATTAGGTGCTAATGATACCATCTGTTTCATCCTCCTCTAGCATTTATTACATGATTGACAATGTCTGTTTTTTTTTTTTTGTTGTTGTTATTTCTGTATCCTCAGCATGAAATATGATGTCTATAAGAAAGTAGATGACCAATAGATACACTTTTTCAAATGTCTTAATTCTTATCTTCATGAAAAGAAATATTTCCTGTTAAAAGCAATTATTAAAATGTATTTTTGATTTTTGTAAGGATTGGTTTCCTGACTATGAAAAGAAGATATTTATATTTTAATAATTTCTAAAATGCCTCTCCTACCCTTCCCTCTTTCTGAAGCCTCTAACCTCTATTTACATTAGCATATAAACTTTGCTCCTATCAAGAATCAGTTTGTGTAGAAACATTAATTCATTAAAGAAATTATATCTATATGAGAAAAAATAATTCTCCTATAAAATCGTATAGAGTTGAGGTTTCCTAGAAAATAGCAATATTCAATAATGAAAGACTTTGTTCTAATGGATGCTGTATATTTCTTGTTAAAATTATGAACAATAACTTATTTCCCACCTTTACCAAAATTCTCTTCTCCTGCTCATTGCTTTTTATCTGTTCCTCTTGTTTTTCTTTCCTCTTTGTTTTTCTTCCTCATCCTCTTATTATCTCCCCTCTACCATCACCATCATCACTTTCATATGGATAGTCATGAATTGTAAACTCAAGCTCCTGAACAGGCCATGCTGGAGATGTGCACGAATGACATCAAATGGCAAAGGTTATAGGTACTAAAATTCTTGATGAGATAGCAAACATAACACCTATCACATTACATTGTAAAATAACAAAAAGATTATTTAAAAAGGAAATAAAAACCAAATCAGAACACAACACAAAAACAACAAAACAAATAAGTCAGGGTGTGTTTTGTCCCATGATTACTAGTCTGCAACATTTGCTTTACAGTCTACCTTGACCTCCAAATATAGGTTAAATATACTTTGTGACAAAAAGTCATGACCTGATACAAGTATTTCATCAATCTCTGGCTCATCAGAATCAATATTAAACAGTGGTTGAAAGAAGAGCCACTGGGGCCAGAAACCATATATGTTGTCTCCCATCCCTACCTGTGAGAAATCAAGTCACTTGATTTCCTGGTATCTATTTCCTGAGAGAATTAGAATTTGTAGTTAACTAATATAAAATGCTAGAACAGTGCCAGGTATACATTAGGTTTCAGTTACCTTACGTATACAAAGCATTGGACCTGAATGATTTCTCAAATATATTGCAGTCCTGTTACCTTATCACCCTTAACATTTTCAGTTGCTTTGGACCCAATGATCCTAGCAAAATTATTGTGAGAAATTCTAAAAGATGGTCTCAGTTAACAAAGAGAGAAGTTGAAGATCATAAATGTTATTTACCTGAAAATACTTGATCAATATACATGAAGTTTGGTTCATTTCTTTCTATAATGGATGCTGTAGTTTGTAAACATTATCTCTATCCTTCAAGATTAAGGAATTTATTTCCCTAGTTTCTGCAAATGTTAGTAGGTGAAGAGTCTCAGCTGTGTTCTTCTCCATAATTGCCATCTACTAAAAAGAGTCACCTCATCCAAAGTCCTGCCCTTTTCCACAGGCAGCACACACCCAATATCTGGACAAAGGGGAGGTAAGGGGTAGTATCCCAAACCTCTTTGCTTGTTCCTTCTAAAGGAGAAGAGTTAGATATAATACAAAATGTATTAGGTTTATGTTGCCTTGACCAAAATACCTGACAAGAATGATTTAGAGGAGTAAAACTTTATTTCAGGTTCATGGTTTCAGAGGTCTCAGTCTAAGGTTGGCTGATTCTGTTGCTCTGGGCCCAAGATGAGGCAGGACATCATGGCAAAAGGGTGGTGGTAGGGGGAGTTTCTGTCTTCATGGTGGCCAGGAAGCATAGAGGGGAAAAGGCCACAGGGAAGATGGATTCTTCCAGGCATGCCCCAGTAATCTACCTTCCCCAGCAATGCTCCACTTACATATAGTTACCAAATGTAAATAATTAAGCAAGATGGATTAGTTTGCTAGGGCTGCCATAATACATATCACATGTGGCTGGTTGGCAGGTTGGTTTCTCCTGAGGCCTCTCCCCTTAGCTTACAGATGACCACCATTTTACTGTGTTCTCACATGGTCACTCTTTAGTCTCTCTGTGATCTGTGCTCTAGTCTCCTCTTTTTATAAGAATACTAGTCATACTGAATTAGAGACCGGCCATGTGACCTCATTTTCCTTAATAACAATTTTAAAAACAGTATCAAATTCTGAGGTACTATAGTTTAACATTACAATGTATGAATTTTGGGAAGACACAATTCAAAACATAAGAGATGGTAATGCATATTTCAGCACCACCTCAATTCATTGAATATAATAACTGAGTTCTATGGAATAATAAAAATGAAATATTCTTGGTTTGAATCACAATTCTAGTATCTACTCATAGATGCTTAACAGAAGTGAAGGCCCTTCAACCTGTCTGCCCTCCTGGGATAAGAAGCATGGAACTATTATGTGATAACACTACCATAAAGAAGAGAAGGTTTAGTGAAATTTGACACGATTGTGAAAACTTCTGAAGGAAATGGACCTCAGTTTCTATGAATAAAAGATATAAAACTGCAAGTCTATTAGGAGGAAAGAAAAAGAGCATTTCAGGAGAGTAAAATGCTATAGCCAATGACATTCATATGGACAAAGTGCATGGTAATGAAGTTGCAATGAATAAATCAGTCTGGCTAGAGTAGAAGGTCACTGAAGGCATTCTGCAGTAGAAAACTTTATTAAGAAGATTAAACTGGCAACACAGTGCTGAATAGATTGCAGAGGGAGACTATAGGCCAATTAGAATATTAATGCAATAAGTTAGACGAGTGATGTTGAACTCAGATGATGGTGATGCAAGTGAGAGGATGGTGAAGATGCAGAAATTATTATGAAATAAAAGATTAGACAACATTTATTTTGGAATATGAAGACATGAAAAGGAGCTCAGAATATTCAGAGACAATGAATGGTAAAGCACTTAAATTGCTCATTTTTATGAAAACACCCTTATTGG
Organism: Tamias sibiricus; assembly: GCA_025594165.1. Taxonomy (NCBI): domain Eukaryota; kingdom Metazoa; phylum Chordata; class Mammalia; order Rodentia; family Sciuridae; genus Tamias; species Tamias sibiricus. Next base: position 98,505,922 of record CM046657.1, read on the forward strand.
AGAAGAGAGATTTCCAGTTTTAGACATATGAAAGAACCACAGATTATCTTGGTAAAAATATTCAATATAAATATATTCAATATGAATATTGAAATATTTCATGAATATTGTAAAAATAGAAATGAAGCATCTGAGGCAATCTACAGTAGAGATATATGTGTATAAGTGAAATGGCTTTCAACTCTGTAAGAGTTGAATGGATAAAAGATTATGGAAGAAGTGGATATTGGAGTTGTGTCACGACACATTGAAACAAATTTAAAATACTTGGAAGAATCTATATAACGATGAGGTTCTGGGTATATTCTCATAGGATTAGGGATTAAGATATGTGGACAGTTAGTGAGATCAAAAAGCAAGGGAGGGGAAGGGTGTAGAGGTAGGAAGGATAGTAAATAAATCTGACATTATTACCCTAGGTACATATTTGATTACATGACCGGTGTGGTTGTACAACAGGTGCAATCAGAAGAATGAGAAGTTATGCTCCATTTATAAATAATGTGTCAAAATGCATTCTACTGTCATATATAACTAATTAGAACAAATTTAAAAATGTTTCAAAAGCTGAGTTTGAAAACATCAGTGATATAATGTTGAAATTGTCAAAGCCATGGTTGAAAATATTAGTATCAAACTGTGAATTCAAGTTAAAAAATGGATTGGGTTCTATTAACAAGTGAGTTGAAAAATGCATTCAAAAAATATTGCTGGGAAAATTGGTGCACACTTGTAATCCCAGTGACTTGGGAGGCTGAGGGAAGAGTATCAAAACTTCAAGGCCACCCTCAACAATTTAGCAAGGCCCACAGCTACTTGGTGTGTGTTTTATTTAGGGATCTGTAGAGGAAGAGAAAATACATATACATATATATATACACACACACATACACACACAGTATGATATATAGTCTATATATGTATATATATGTGTGTGTGTATATATATATATTATGATTGAAAAAAGGATTTATTATATTGGATTACACAACCAGAAGCTGGATAGTCCCATAATGGCTGTCTACAGTCTGAAGAGCAAGAGGAACTAATAGCTGCTCAGTCCAAGAAGCTGAAGTCTCAGAACAAGAGAGATTAATAATGCCACCCCAGGTTAGGACTAAAGGCCTGGAAACTCCCTGGAGAGTCACTTAGCAAAGTCTGCTTTGGAAGAGTGAAGGATCTCAGTCTGATATACTCAGGTGATACCAGCAGCAATAAAGAACCCATTCAAGAAGAATTGAGCTTGCATCTGCTGCTGATTTTTTTTTTTTTTTTTAATAGTAACAAAAACAGCATGGTATTGGCACCAAAACAGACTAGTAGACCAAAGGTACAGAATTGAGGACACAGAGACTAATACATATAACTGCTGCTGCTTTGTTTTTCTAATTTTTTGTTCCATCCAAGCCCCAAACCTAATGAATGGTACTGCCCATACTTAGGGTGGGTCTCCACTTCAATTCACTGTCCCACATGTCAATCATTCCTGGAAACACCCTCATGGAGACATCCAGAAGCTCCAATCTTAGGCATTTCTTAATTCAGATTAGCCATTACAGTGGGAGGCAGTTACAAAATAACAAATAAAAAGGGCTGGAAATGTAGCTCTGTGATAAAGTGTCCCTGGGTTCAATCCCCCAATAATTAATAAATAAATAAGAAAGAAATTTCAACTAAAATAGTTTTTTTTTTTAATCAATGAGATATATAACTGTTACAGATCAATGGCCACTTTTATCCTGTATTCCTATGTGTCTAACAGTAGTGATAATAGGGAGATTATGACAATGACATTAAATGATTATTTATAGGAATATGTGTGTTTTATCTTCCTATTTAGATTGTAATCTCTCTTTGATCCTTTTATAAAAATATAATAACATTTTTTGCTCATTGTATTCTAAGCATAAGCATTCTATTTTTTAAATACTTAAAAACTATAACAAAACCAATAATTAACCTAATGTGCAAGCATGAACACATACATATTTATGAGCATGCATATAAATGCATTTAGAATAATAGAATATTGAATATAGGAGACAACAGAGTTTAAGAAGCTTCCTTGTTTTAAATACAATTTAGATGCAATATAAAGTTTAAATATATATGTTATATATTTATGTGAATTAGTGTAAGAAAAATCTTTAGTCCATGAAACAGAAGTGCAGAGTAAATATTAGCCAAAATTATCATTTTAATTAATATAATCTTCCTATCCCCTCAAACACAGATATGTGGGCAAATAAGCATGGGAAAATCTTTTAATTACCAAACACTTATACAAATATTTTTATATAATTGTATATTTCCAAAAGCACTTATTAGTAATTATAACAAATTGAAACATTTTGAAAACTCAAAATTATTAAAATAACAGTCTATTTGATAAGCTAGCATTTGCTTTGTTTCACACACAAAAAACCCAGAATATAAGTGTATTATTATATACCATAAAGCTGAGCAAATACCAAGAAATATCACCTTTGTTATTAGTTTTTTTGAATAGTGATATTTAAATGAAAGTTTGAAATTAATGTGCCTTTGCAGATTTTTTGTTTTATTTATGATATCATGTTTTCTACACATTGCCAACCCTCAAAAGCAATGACTTCCTTGCAGTTCCCAGGAAAGTGAGGGCTTTGGGGTAAATTTACATGCACCCAAGATTATCTTCTTAAATATATGGCTGACTTTGTTGGGACTGAGGCTTGGATGACTCTCAACTCTGACTGTGAAGGGCAGCTGACTGCAGGGCTCTTGTTCTGTAGCTTTACTAAGGGTGCTCAGAAAAGTCCAGTTTCTGTGGAACAATATTAAGAATGTTGCCAATGTGACAGTTATTTTTCCATAACAAGTTGGTCATGCAGCTTTGTATAGTATAGTATATTTTATATCCTCAAATAAGCAAAGTTACATCAGGAAATTACAGCGAGTTACTAAGTGATTGGATAATTAAAACTTATAAAGCCAATATACACTTTTACCATAAATATTTATATTAATCATAGCATTCAAGTATTTCAGTTGGTAGATTATTTGGATTTTGTTGTTTGTCTGCTTTTTTGGATTTATTTTTTGTTTGTGGTCAGGGGGTGGATACTGGCATTAAACCCAGAGGAACTTTAGCACTGAGATACATCCTCATAACTTTTTATTTTTTATTTTGAGACAATGTCCCAATAAGTTACTAGGGCCTTACTAAATTATTGAGAATGGCCTTGAACTTGCGATTCTCCTGCCTTACCCTCCCAAATCACTGGGATTATATAGGTGTACACCACTGCACCCAGCTATTTTGATTTTTGTGGTAAATCTAAGTCAATTTATATAATTATCTACTTTAGAGGATGGTATTACTAGATAACATCATGTGGTTTATATCTGGCTATTGGTAAACCAGTTGGACTGCTTGGGAATTTGCAAGATGCCATCTCTGACCTGTTGCCAACCTTCAGTGGGAAAAGGAAGTAAAGAAGAAATTTATGTAAGAGGTCTATTTTTGTTCAACTTACTTTGTGCTATACTATGTAAGAAGAGAACATTTAATGAATGGCAGATTGGCTGTGCTTTCCAATGTCAGTTGACAAACATTGGGGCATTTAAAATGTCATCTATTTTATGCTGCTAACCTTGATCCTGAAATACCTATATAAGTTGACAAGTTTGGCAAAGCACCAGATTGGGTACTGGCTGGCCTTAAAGAAGCCTTCTATAGAGCAATACTACTGCTAGTGGTGAGGTATTTGACTTTCCTGTTTAATACTTCATAGAAAAGACACAGGAAATAAACAAGTAGCACAAGCAGTTCTTTAGAGCACCTTGATAGATGTGTATACATATATCTACTTTAAATGGAAGACATGATCCCTATCCTATAATTCACCATGCACCAGAATGACACTTCATCGAAAATTAAAAATTCTGTCCTAATGAATATTAGAGTATATATATTTTATATGACACAGAAATACAACATTGTAAGGATATTTGAGTGTTCAGATACCACTTCACTTTGAAGCAGGAATGCACTTTTTCTTCCTAAAAGGAAGGAAAAAATTACAACTTTGCCTAGTATATATATTCAGACATAGGAAGTAAGCAATGACCATTTCTAAACTTTTCTGAACATGAAACTTATATCTAAATTTTATTCTTTTTCTTCCTTATGCTAATTTAATGAGAGTTGGTTTACAAATATAAAACAAAACCATCCCAAATAGTCTCAAACATAGTTTTTTGGCTGACATTGAGATGAAAATACTTCAGACTTTCACAGTGCACTTTTCAAAGTACAGTCTCTTTTAGTACTCTTGCTACCTTTCTGATATGTTAATATTCCCAGTCCCCACTTCTTAATTTAGGATCAGAATGTTCATAGACAGGTGGCAGTTGACAAAGTCAAGCCTAGAAATCAGCATCCACCAGATAATAGTAGCCTCTTACCCCTTCCTATATCTCCTCTGGGAAGGATGTAAGCAGAGAAAATATGATGGCAAAGGATGAAATTTGTTGCTCACTGCTGTAATAGAATAACATAAAGGTGGGGAATGGAATGAATTATAAAACTACTAGAAGTATGTGAATCATTAATAATAAGAAAATCAAAGACCTGAATTTCTTTGAATGAATGCACCAGAATAACACTAGGTAACAGACTCTATATAAAGAAAGGAATGTTTTCTTGACACTAATAACCCAAACTAATACATTTGTATAAATGCATTTGTTCATATTTAAAGAGACCTTCTGAGGAAATTCTCAGGTCAAATTCACTCAATCGAACATTTTATGATAAATGATTTGGTGTTATGGCTTTATGAAAAATATCCTAAAGCAAAGAAAAAACAAACACTTTTAGAAGCAAGCAAATATTTTGTGAGGATATCATATATAGCTGCAGCTATTTACTTTGTATTTTAGTCTTAAAGTTGGTAAATTCCTGCGAATATAGATTACATGGAATGGTCAGACAAAGTATAGCATTCTAGTGATCATCATGTCAAATCATGTGCAAAATGTCACATGGTTGGGTTTTCTACAATTTTGTCATAATTGATCTTCTAAGATATTCCTGCTTCTATTCAATTATAGGGCGATATACTTTGAAAAAAATTAAATATAATAGATTATCTACTTCAGAGTTGTGTTACCTAACTAAAACCCATTTTTATTTAATAAACATCCTTACACTTGGGTTTTGTCGTGGGAACATTAACTTCTTACTCATATAATCCATTTAAAAATATTCTCTAATGACTTGGTTAAAGCACATGGAACAAATATCTGAATGTGACTTTGGAGGTAGAGATTGTATTTGGCTTTTGTTAAGGGCTGAAATGTGTCTCTTTTGCTTTCACATGTGGAAGACCTAACCCTCAATACCTCAGAATGTGACTGTTTTTGGAGATAAGGACTTTTAAGTGGTCATTAAATCAAAATGAAGAAATTAGGGTTGCTCTAATTCTTTATAAAAAGAGGAAATTGAAAAAAGTAAAATATGTGAACAGAGGGATGACTAAGTGAAGTAGCTGTAAAATGTTGGATGTGTGCAAGCCAAGGAAGGACACCTGGGACTGATCCTTTCCTTGTGACCCTTGGAGGGAATCAACCCTGCCCAAACCTTGATCTTGGGCCTCAAGACCATCAGAAAATAAATTTCTGATATTAAAACCAGTCTGTGGTACTTTGTTATAGCATTCCTAGTTACTGAATAATGGTCCCTGGTATCAGTGTCTGACATGGTATTTATGTTCTATGGCTATTTATGAATGAATTTTTTAATGGAAGAAATTCTTCTTACCCTAATCTGAAGCATCTGACCAAATATCCTTTACAGCTTCCCTGTCCTTTCTCTTTCTCTGGAACAAGCTGAATGAGTATAAGGAATGTAAGTTGAAAGCAAAGCATGGATGTTTGGGTATAATATTAACATAAAAATTTCTTATTGGTTATCCCTGATATCCATCAGGAATTGGGTTCAGGATGCCGTGGGATACCAAAATCCATAGATAAGTCCCTCATGTGATGACACGGGTGCTTGCATATAATTTTTGCATATCATTTTATATCTTTTAAATCATATCTCTATTACTAATAATACCTAATACAATGTAAATGCTACATAAATAGCTGTTATATTTTTCAGGGAACAATGACAAGAAAAATTTCTGCACATATTAAGTGCAAACAAAATACTTTTCTTCATGTTTTTGATCCATGATTGGTTGATCACCCAGATGTAGACCCCAAAGATACGGAGGGCCAAGTTACTGACTTTGGCCATTTACATCATGGATTTCTCAGAAGAGTTTGGTCTTCAGATATTATTTTTCTCCTGAAAGTTTTTGGGTAAGATACCCAAACCAGAAAATCTACAAAGATTGGATAGCCTCATGGAAACATGACAAGCATATTTCCCCCCTATCTGGGTTTATTTACTTATTTAATTTTATGTCTTAAAATTTAAAAGGGTTGGGGAAAAATAATAAAAGAACTTGGCTTTCAAATATGTTCTTCGGGAAAAATAGTGTCTGTCTTTACCTTTGTGTTCTGTGATGTGCTTCCAACAGAGAGTATTCTTGAATCCTATAAAGTAAGCTCTTGAGGTAGTTTCTAGATTATAAAAACTTCTGTCTAGCATCCAGTATAATTGATCGCTCAACTCACTTGAGAAAACTAACAGCTTGACATTTAAAATTATGGCTGGAATTTATATTCAGTAGACCACATTGATCTTTGAGACAATCTGGTAAGGGTTTTATAAATCTGCAAAACATAATTATCCAATTCCATTTCATTGTGACTATTTCTGGCAACTGTAGCATAAAGAACAAAGGCTAGGCATGCATTCTTTTTTTAGGAATTTGGTTATAAGTGCTACATACAGTTCATTAAGAATTTAAATTCTTTTTGCAGTATTCACCTTAGATGAGACTAAAAGGATTGTTTTAGTTCATGTTCAGGAAAGTGAAAGCATAAATTCCAATAAAAGTGATGTGAAAAGCTAAATTCTCACTAAGAAAGGCAAGTAAATATACTATTTGCCTTTAGCATATCAAACCTCTGATTAGAATTTAAGTCTTAAGTACATATTGTATAATTATTAAATGTATACCTCTGTCATTTTCTATTTAATTGAAAGAAAATGGTTATGTCTGATGTGATCTGGCATAGAATAGGATTATTAGGAATATAAGAAATACTTTCAGGTCCTTGCTATGTAATTCTAAAATATTGCAATATTTATTGTGATTACATTACCTACTTAAAATGGTTTTTATTTTTTAATAGAAAGAATAAAATATGTGCAAGGAATTACATTTTACTGAATGTACTCAATGTAGATTTTGGTAGAACAAAAATTAACTCATACACCAAATTTAGGAAATATTTTTGTTCTTAAAAACTTTCACACTTGGGCTGGGATTGTGGCTCAGCGGTAGAGTGCTTGCCTAGTGCGTGTGCGGCCTGGGTTCCATCCTTAGCACCATGTACAAATAAATGCATTGTGTACAAATAAAGCAAATAAATAAATATTTAAAAAAAAATTTCACACTTCAGTAGATAAAATTCTTATTGAAAGTGCTTTAGGAACTCTTTTAACAATTATTCATTACAATTTGAAGATTCACACAGAGACAAACCCATAAAAGTACAGTTATCGCCTACTAGACAAAGTCTCCATAAACACATATTGGAGAAAAGATAGCCTCTTCAACAAATAGTGGTGGGAAAACTGGAAAAACCATATGTAGCAGAATGAAATTGAACCCCTGTCTCTCACCTATTTTTCAACTCAAAATGGATTAAAGACCTAGGTGTTTGGAGACACTGAGCCTACTAGAAGAAAATTAGGCCCAACACTCCAACACGTTGGCTTAGAAACAGAATTCCTCAACAAGACTGAGAAAGCACAAGAAGTAAAATCAAGAATCAATAAATGAGGGCTGAGGCTATGGCTCAGTGGTGGAGCACTCAACTCACATGTGGGAGGCCCTGGGTTTGAGCCTCAGCACCAGATAAATAAAATAAAAGGTATTGTGTCCGTCTACAACTAAAAATATGCATATTAAAAAAAGAATCAATAAATGGGATGGTATCAAACTAAAAAGCTTCACAGCAAAGGAAACAATCAAGAACATGAAGTGAGAGCCTACAGAATGGGAGAAAATCTTCACCACTTGTACCTTAGATAGAGCATTAATCTCCAGGCTATGTAAAGAACTCAAAAAACTTAACACCAAAAAAATAACATACATTGCTTTTGGGACTGCACATTGGTGCAACCAGTCTGGCAAGCAGTATGGAAATTTCTCAGAAAATTTGGAGTGGAACCACCATTTGACCCATTAATCCATTCCTCAGTATATACCCAAAGGATTTAAGGTCAGCATACTACACTGACATAGCCACATCAATGTTTATAGCAGCTCGATTCACTTTAGCTAAGCTATGGAACTAACATAGGTGCCCTTCAATAGATGAATGGATAAAGAAAATGTTATATATATATATATATATATATATATATATATATATATATATATATATAATGGAATATTACTTAGACATAAAAAAGAATGAAATTATGGCATTTGCCAGTAAATGGTTGAAGCCGGAGACTATCAAGCTAAGTGAAATAAACCAATCCCCAAAATCCAAAGGCTGAATGTTCTTTCTAGTATGCTGATGTTAACACATAGCAAGGGTGGGGATGGAAGAATAGAAATTTATTGGATTATACAAAGGGGAATGAAGGGAAAGGAGGGGAGACAGGAAGAACAAAGACAGTAGAGTGAATCAGACACAACTTTCCTATGTTCATATGTGAATACATGAGCCATGTAACTTCACATCACGTATAACCACACGTATAACCACAAGAATTTGGATCCTAACTAGAACAAGTTATACTCCATGTATATACAATATGTCAAAATACATTCTACTGTCATGTGTATCTAAAAAGAACAATTTTTTTATATTGATAAACAATTTGAAGATTTCAGCTTCGAGAACTAGTAGTCTAATAACTAGCATTGATTATGTTTTTGCAGTGTCTTCCATATTTGTCCATTTTCTCTGTTAATCTACAACTACATTGGTTCATATATTGGTCTCCTTTCTGTTTTGTTATGAAATACTTCATATGCCTGACTTTGTTCTATCAGAATGATATATCCTTTCTAGAGCTACCAAGTGGATTTTAAAATTTTACCATCATGAAGACATAAGAACTCATTCCCCAGTGGTTAGAATTTAGCATATAAATTACATGGCAAAGTGGAATCATATCTTTGCTGACTCAGTCATCTTTGTTACTATTTTCATTAAAAATTACCTGTAATTATGTTATGGCTACAAATTTCAAAACTTTATAAGTAAAGTTACTAATTATTTTTAATAATAATTAGTAGTGATTGAGAGGAAAACACTCTTACTTTCAAATAAGTTGCATACAAAACTCTCCCCAAAGTCACTCATTACTATTCCAGTCCTACTGTGTTTTCTCAGATTGCTAAGTAGTCGCTGTGACCACCACATTTACTTATCTCATATACATGTGAACAAATGCCTTCTACTTAGATTAAGTAGAGAAAGTTGGTCAAATATCTTAATATCTTTTCAAATAAATACAAAGCATAAAACTGAATTACATGTAAAAGTCAGAACATTTAGCCAAATTACAATTAAGATGGAGGGTTCCTAAGCTGAAATACCCTTTTGCTTAGCAATGTCTCATCTATTTTGAATTCTGGACACAAGTTCTCAAATAATATGGGGCCAACTATAGGTCTTTTTATTACTCCTGGGATCAATGGCAGTACCAACCCCTCGAGATCCCACTTTTTAGACTTCCATACATATGTGAACTCCCATGTTTTCCTACCCCAAATAATGAAATAAACTAGCTTTTTGCTTCCCTGGCCCTGTCAGTCTACCTATAACTAGGTTCTGTCTTCTGAATGAGAAGGAAAATGTACATGACATGTCCTTAACACATATCCTAGTGGTGGATATCAGATATAGCTCTAATTTTCTGGCTCTTCCTTTTATCCATGCCTTTTCATGGGTAACTTTGCAATCTTTACCTCCACTTCTCATCTGGGTCTAGCTCTAAGATATACTTTGCCCACTGGGTTTTAGCAAATATGATGCAAGCAGAAGATAGAAAATTATGTGGGAATAATTTCTCTCTTGTGCCTCTTCTATCTCCTTGAGAACATATATAGCTCTTCTTCTGAAGGATGAGAGATGCATGGAACAGATCCTAATTACCTAATTTTCCCTGGCTAATCTTTAGTTATTTGAATGAGCTTATCCAAGATCAGCAGAACTGACCAAGTGATTAGCCCTAGTGTGTCATAAATGCTAATGTTGTATGTCACACTGAGATTTTGTGATGGTTTCACAGCATTGGTGTAGCAAAAGACAGACTATATGCAACTTTTTTATTTCATCCAGGCTACAAATCAGCCATGAGTAATTTTGTAGAGTTTAATATTGAAGCTTGTGCAATAATTAAATGGCTAGATTATGTAAAGTTGGGCTTTCTTGTGGAAGGTAAAGACTGGAGAAACTCTTAGATAAGATAAAGGATACAAAAATAAAACTTAATTGTTCACCAGATAGCATTTTAATAGCTAATTTAACTCTAAGATTTAAGAGATTCCATCCAAAGTAAGAATTTTCCTGAGTGATCATTATAAAAATTTCTTTTTATTATACTGGAAGAAGTCTTGTAATGTAAGTTAGACAGTTACTACCTCTTAAGAACTAATAATCAGATAGGTGGTATCAAATGTGTATAGAATTCCTCATTTTCAAGATCTAAAGCTTATTATGCTTTTAATCCTCTTTGCTGTTTCCTTGCTTCAGGACACTATCATCTAATACATGTACATATAGTACAGTAGTATCCTCCAATTCATTTTTCACTGTACTAAAGTGGTCTTTATAAACTGTGTATCTGACTAATCAGAGTCTTGACAACTTCAGTTGGATAACTGCAGCATAATAGCCTCAATTAGAAGAGTTTATCTTAAAGACAGCTATGAAGGGAACCATCTCAGGAAAAGATCTTCTAATAATATATTTATTGTCTCCTTTGTCTAGACTGAGAAGTGTCTAGATATATGAATCTATAATAGTTTTACACAGTAGTTAATGTTTTAGTTAAATGGTCAAAATTTGGAAAGAACAGAATTGGAAGATTGGAAATAAAAATTCCTGGAGAAGAGATGCTCAGGTGACATCTTAGAATATTCACAAAGAATGAAAGTATTGTTACCCCCTGAGAAGCATTCCTGAAGAGATTTTATGATGTGCAGAAGAGACTCTTGATAATCAAATGGACAAGATCAAATTTATGCAGATAATGGCCTCTTTCTCAGGCATTGATATAGTAGATCATGAGAGTTATATATGGCTTCAACAACACAGAATTATTCTAAGGCACACCTGGGTGACTGGTACTTACTGCCAAGTGTCTCATACAAAGCAGAGTTGAACTCCTTTATGGTACCATTCCCTAATCAGACATACACCTTGAAACAGGTTGATTACATATTTTTTCATGGAGAAGGTAGTAATTTACCCTCATTATACAAATATGTGTCCTACACTCTGATTGTCCTTCCCTACATAAAATGCTTCAGCCAGCACTGATATCTGTGCACTTACATAATGTCTTAATTGCTGTCATGCTGGTGGTATTCAGAATATAGCTTCTAACTAAGGAACATATGTCCAATAGTAAAAATAAATGGAAAACCATTTATGGTGGAAGAAGCCTATAAGTTAGACAGTCACCATATGGTTAATATGACAACTTGAAGACTGGGATAAGGATAGCTATAAAACATCATTTCTGGATGTATATATTAAGGTGTTTCCAAAAGAGGTTATCATTTGAACCAACAGACCAAGTAAAGAACTTCCATCAGTGGGGATGGACGTCATACATTCTCCATAGGGCACAGATAGAACAAAAAGGTAGAGGAAGGGTGAATTTGCTTTCTTATCTGGAGCTGGAACATCAGTTCTGTACTGCCCTTGAACACCATAGTTTCAAGTTCTACAACCTTCACTCTCTGGGACTTAGATTACTGATACTCCCTACCCACCCCATTCTCAGTCCTTAAGACTCACCACTGAACTATGCCACCAGCTTTCTTTAGCTTACATACAGTATATTGTAGGTCTATTTGGCTTTTATAATCCCATGAGCCAATCCCCATAACATGTATATATTACATATATACATATATATGTATATATATATTCATATATCTCTGTTTATATACAGAAAAATATATATTGTGGAGAACTTACTAATATAGTAAAAGAGATTTACATCTCTTTAATATAAATTTGAGTAAAGAACACTGATTCCCTGAGAATCAGGTTGAGGTACAAGGAAATTTGAGAAAAGTAAAAATGGTAGAAGTCATTAGAGTGTGGCCATTTTAAATAATTCAGAACAATAACAATTGTATAGTGTTAGAAATATATATGAACATAATTTATTTGAATTACCTTCCATCTTCTCATTAATGTAAAAATAGCTGTGTTTAATTAGTTAGCCCTTAGGTTATAGACTCTACAGGTGGAATTTTTACATAACTACAGGTGAAACTGACATCACTGAGAGATGGATACCATAATGTTTGGGTCTTTTGATCCCATATTGCATAGTATTAAAGGCCAAAGCTTTGTACTATGCCAATTATTAAGTTATCTTTTTCTCAACACAGATTCCACCCTTCTACTCTCAACTTTACGGTGCCGAGACCAGGACACCGTAAATTGCCTATCTTTTTTGCAAGTGTGCTCCCCAGTAATAAATTCTGTCACGTGGGGGTTGCAGAGGAAGAGTAGAAGTTAGGAATTTGATCCTGCTCTTGCTGGCATTGTCCTCGAAACAATATTTTGTCCCAATAAAAGCAAGTCAGCTTCCTCCAGCTTCTGTCTATATGTTAATGAATTTCATTGTCTCCACAAGTAGCATGGCTGTAGCCAGACTGTGACCTCTCCTCAGAATTCAGAGCTCCAAATTTGAATTCCAGTTTCCATTTGGAATTTCTATAGTATCAACTTGTATTTGTTCCCAAAGTTATATATATGATAGCTTCATCCTAAAGTTTTTATCTCTTGTTTGAATTGGTTATTACTTTTGAATTACTCTGATGTTCCCAATTACCAATTCAGCACCTTCAAACACATGTGAAACCAATTCTCTAAATTACTTTCTCTATGTTAAAAAACATATGGTGGCTGTTTTTCTTGTATGTGTGTGTGTATATATATATATATATATATATATATATATATATATATATATATATCACATTTTTTTAATCCATTCATCCATTGAAGGATATTTAGGTTGCTTCCATAGCTTAGCTATTGTGAATTGAGCTGCTATGAACATTGATGTGATCATGATACTATAGTTTGCTGATTTTTAAGTCCTTTGGGTATTTACCAAGGAGTGAGATAACAGGGTCAAATGGTGGTTCCATTTCCAAATTTTCTGAGGAATCTCCATACTGCTTTTCAGAGTTGTTGCACAAATTTGCTGTTTCACCAGGAATGTATGAGTGTACCTTTTTCCCCACCTACTCACCAACATTTATTGTTACTTGTATTCTTGATAATTGCCATTCTGACTGGAGTGAGAAGAAATCTCAGTGAAGTTTTAATTTGCATTTCTCTAATTGCAAGTGTTGTTAAACATTTTTTCATACATTTTTTGATCATTTGTATTTCTTCTCATCTGTGAAGCATCTCTTTGGTTCCTTTGTCCATTGAGTTATTTGTGTGTGTGTGTTTTTTAATGTTAAGTTTTATGAGTTCTTTATATATCCTGGATATTAATGCTCTATCTGAAGTGCATGTGGCAAAGATTTTCTCCTCTGTAGGCTCTCTCTTCATGTTCTTGTCACCTTTACCGTGAAGTAGCTTTTTAATTTGATGCTATCCTATTTATTGATTATTGATTTTACATCTTTTGGAGTCTTTTTGAGGAATTCAGTTACTAAGCTGAAATGATAGATATTGGGGCATAATTTTTCTTCAGACCTTTAAAGAAGAACCAATACCAATGCTCCTCAAATTATTCCATGGAATAGAATGGGAAGGAACCCTTCTAAACACATTCTATGAAACTAATATCACTCTTATACCAAAACCAGACAAAGACACATAAAGGAAAGAAAACTTCAGACCAATGTCCTGGATGAACATAGATGCAGAAATTCTTATTAAAATATTGGCAAATTACATACAAAAATATATTAAAAAGATAGCGCACCATGATCAAGTGGGGTTCATCCAAGCGATGCAAGATTGGTTCAACATACAGAAATCAATAAATGTAATTCAACACATCAATAGACTTGAAGACAAGAATCACATGAGTATCTCAGTAGATGCAGAAAAAGTACCTGACAAAATATAGCATCAATTCATGTTCAAAACACTAGAAAAACTACAGTAGCAGGAAAATACCTCAATATTGTCAAATCTATATATGTCAAACCCAAGGCCAACATCATTCTAAATGGAGAAAATTGAAAACATTCTCTCTAAAAACTTGAACAAGACAAGGATGCTGTCTTTGCCCACTTATATTCTACACTGTCCTGAAAACTCTAGTCAGGGCCATTACACGGGTAAAAGAAATTAAAGGGATGCAAATAGGAAAAGATGAACTCAAACTACCCTATTTGCTGATGACATTATTCTATATTTAGAAGACCTAAAAACTGTACCAGAAGATTCTCCCTTAGACCAAATCCTAGAATTCTCTCATTTTGGACTAAGGCTCTTCAATGTCTTCTTGTCTTGATTTAACTTCTGTTGTCCACCCCCATATATGTAAGTCAGTCAAACTGAGTACTTGCCAATCATAAAGCTTTGTCCTGATCCTTTGCACATGGTATTTTTCCCAGTTACCATATATATATATATATATTTTGTGTGTGTGTGTGTGTGTGGTTACCGGGGATTGAACTCAGGGGCACTCGACCACTGGGTCACATCCCCAGCCCTTTTTTGTATTTTATTTAGA
This sequence comes from Tamias sibiricus, assembly GCA_025594165.1. Taxonomy (NCBI): domain Eukaryota; kingdom Metazoa; phylum Chordata; class Mammalia; order Rodentia; family Sciuridae; genus Tamias; species Tamias sibiricus. The sequence continues at coordinate 98,520,998 of CM046657.1, forward strand.
GACAGGGTCTCACTGAGTTGCTAAATGCCTGGCCATTGCTGAGGCTGGCTTTGAACTTCCGATCCTCCTGCCTCAGCCTCCCAAAGTGCTGGAATTACAGGCATGCGCCACTGTGCCTGGCGTTACCATATGTTTTATCCATATCTAGAACTAATAAATGAATTCAGCAAAGTACCAGGGTATAAAATCAACACCCATAAATCCTATACATCAATGATGAATCCACTGAAAGAGACATTAGGGAAAAAAAAAAAAAAAAAACCTATCCCATTCACAATAGCCTTAAAGAAAATAAAATATTTGGGAATCTATCTAACAAAAGAGGCAAAAGACCTATACAATGAAAACTATATAACAGTAAAGAAAGAAATTGAAGAAGAACTTAGAAGATGGAAATATCTCCCATGTTCTTGGATAAGCAGAATTAATATTGTCAAAATGGCCATACTACCAAAAGCATTATACAGATTTAATGGAATTCCTATTTAAACCCAATGGCATTCTCTGTAGACATAGGAAAAGCAGTCATGAAATTCATTTGGAAAAATGAGAGGCCCAGAATAGCCAAAGCAATCCTCAGCAAGAAAAATAAAGCAGGAGGCATCACAACCAGACTTTTAAATTATACTATAGAGCTACAGTACGAAAAATGACATGGTATTGACACCAAAATAGAAATGAAGCCCAATGGTACAGAATAGAAAACACAGAGGAAACCCCACATAAATACAGTTATCTCATACTAGACATAGATGCCATAAACATACATAACCTCTTCAACAAAATATGCTGGGAAAACTGGAAATCCATATGTAATAAAATAAAATTAGACCCCTTATCTCTCATCCTGCACAAAACTCACCTCAGTATGGATCAAGGACCTACACATTAGACCGGAGACCCTCCATCTACTAGAAGAAAATGTAGGTTGTGTCCATTTTTCTGAGTGAACCCTGACTGATACAGCCTCTTCTAGATGTAAAATTGCAGTAGTTTCTGATTGTCCCGTAGGCCAAAGCCTGGGATTCTCTCATTTTGTACTAAGGATCTTCAATCTGTTCTTGTCCTGATTTAACTTCTGTTGACCCCTCCCCATATATGCAAGTCAGTCAAACTGAGTACTTGCCTATCAGAAAGCTTTGTCCTGATCCTTTGCAAATGGTATTTTTCCCAGTTACCATATATTACATCCATTTTTTATATCAACATATTTTTAATCACTATGTCAACTTTATTCTTTTTTTCATTCAGGACCTACATCTCATTCTGTAGTAACTCTTCAAGGATTGCATTTTGGAGACACATAGTCCCAGACATGTGAGCATAGCGCATACATTACTCTCCCTAAGACTACACTTGAAGTCTATTGCTCATTTCTATTTTAGCACTTAGCACTATAATGGATTGTTCCTCTCCCCCAATAGTGTACTGTTGAACTCCTCAGTAGAAGTTCAATAAATAGTTGTTAAATAACTTAGATAAATATATTATGTGATGTAGTTGAGGAAAATAAAAATAATGAAAAAAAGGAAAATATTATTTTGAATGAAAAAATATTGAAAAATTTTAAGGTTAACAAAATCAATTGCAGTTATATTGGGTCCATTTGGAAACTGAAGATGATTTACAGTAAGGTCAGTTGCCTATCAATCTTAATTCCAACTGCAGTCTTAATTACCTTTACCAGGAAATATTGTATATTCACTGATGTGAGGAATTGGTATGTAGACATCTTTGGAACACCACTGCTCTAACACAATCCCTGTTGAAACAGTAGGACTTCAATTTGTGAATTATACTATTATAAATTACCACCCCAGTTCTATGTCATTCTATTTTTTCTCACAATTTTTGTCGTAGTGTGATTAATTATAGGTAATTTCCTTTATTCGCTATGGGACTAGGCCAGTGTGAGTGGATATGCTATTTTGATTCTTCCTTATGTTATAGTTTATTTTCATTTCTGTGTACCAGTGATTAATGAAGATGGCTTTTAGAAGCAGTTAGAAATCAGGTGAATGCACTATCTAATTGTAGCCAAAAGCCCCCTGCTCCTGTTACCTCCCTCTGTGTTTCTTTCCCCTAGTCCCAAGACTAAATGAGAAAAATGCTTACTGTAATAGAGAGGCTTCAGTAAGCAAATTTAACTGCACACATTTATAACCTCTGAGATTGTCTAAGATTTTAGAAAGTGACAAGAAGACTAGGAAATATAAATTATTTATCTCACTGTGCAATGTTTGTCCTTACTTTTGTAAATGGCAATCTAAAGCATAAAAAAATTCACATAAATCATATTAAGCTTAGTATAAGCTATCAATTTTAAATAGCATATACAAATGCAAAGAGTTGTAACTCTAGAGTATTATTAATAATTAGCTACTTCTCAAAATTATTTTCATTTGTTTTTGAGCAAGTTAAGTAAATAGCTGTTTATAATTTTGGCAACAGCCCAGAAGAGTAGTCAAAAAAACCTCTTTTTGTACTGAAATTTAGTTCTGTGTCACAAAGTAAATAACAAGATGTGTAATTTGTATCCATAGTAAGTGAAAAGGTGTTATTGTTACTTAATATTTCCTAAAATATGATGTTGTTTTTATTATTAATATTTTTCTTTTGCTATCAACAGAGTCTCCTTTCATTTCTCATGAGATAAAAAATAAAGATTACATTATTAAAGATTATAGTAAATTTTTCTGAAATTCTAAAATATGCAACAAAACTTATGAGTCTTTCAAAGCTGACATAAATTTGCATTTCAGCATTTTTAGCTTAGCTTGGAAACATGTTCTCTTGCTCATTTTCTCTCCATCAATTTCCCTATTGCCATTTTAAAAATGGGATGAATCATTACATCTTCTGAGAACTTTCCTCAAGCCTTTGCAAGTCCTCCCTTGACTGACCTCCTTTTATTCACTCCTGAAGTACCCAAAGCTCTCCACACCCATTGTGAAACACAATTATACAGATTCAAATATATGAAAGCTCAGAGCTATTAACTGACTCTCTGGCATACACACTACTCACTCTTCTCTATTCAGCTGAGCTGTTTTTAAGCAGTTGATACCAGTTTATATTTATTTGTAAGTAAACTGTAAGAAGCTAATACTAAAAGAAAAAAAGAGTTATTGCTTACATGAATACCAATGAGGCTGCTTTGGAATGATTCATAAAGTTAAGATACTAAAGTGATATTTCTGCTAAAGTATGAGTGAAACAATTGTTAAATTCAAGACAAAAATACCTAAAACCGTATTATTTTCTATTCAGATTACTTTACATGGGTCTGCAAACTGTAGAAAATGGATTGTAAGTGAAAATATATATATATATTTGCTATTATGAAGATTTGGTTGTTATGAACATCATGTTAATTCTTGAACTTTGGCTTGTGCCTCTCAATGATGTCTTCTTTGAAAATGAACCAAGAAGTAGATTGTTCTTCATGCTTTCAAGACATACTAAATCATGTACTTTTTAGAGTTGAAATAGGTTTTTTGAACCTTCAGTACAATGAAGATTCTAAATTTCATGAGGCTACACATTATATAGATTAAGGGGATAGAACTTGATGCCTGACAACCTGGCTTTTGGTTCTGACACATCTTGCAAGATGCTTAAGTTATGCCAGCTTCAGTTCATTGGAAAATGAAAATAAGAATGGGACCTGCCATGATTATTAAAAAGTTTAAACAGATCAGTATACATAGACTAAATAGAATGGCAGCTAGCATATGCCATTTTCATGTTACCTGTTTTTTTAAACTTATTTTTAGTTGTAAATGGACACAATAATTTTATTTTATTTATTTATTTTTATGTGGTGCTGAGCATTGAACCCAGTGCTTCATAGGTGCTAGGGAAGTTCTCTATCACTGAGCTACAACCCCAGCCCATGTTACCTGTTTTTAACAATAGGGTGATGAATTTCCTAAGGTCTTTCAGGTCATTACTGTTTATGTAAAAAATAGAACCCATACCTCTCTGCTATGAAACATTAATAAAATATGAAACTGTAACATCTGCTTATAATTGATCTTGAATAAGTGTAATTACTATTACCATGAGGTGGCTTTAATTGTTAATTTTGTAATAGAATATTACATTATTTTAAGAAATACAAGTTGGGGACTAGATACAGAAGTGGGGAGTGGTGAACATCATAAAATATTCACATATCTCTGGAAAGAAAATAAAAAACAAAAGCCTTTTCAGTTTTGTACACAGTAAAGAAGCCTTGCTGTTAAATGCATAGTGTTAAGCTGGGTGCCTTTAAATTCACAGATGGTTCCTATCCTCAAGGAACTTACAAATAGTAGAGCAACAGTAAATCAAGACACACAACAAAGGAGGAATATAATGGAGAATGCTGGAGACAGTTGCTTCTTTCCTAAATATTGTGTTTCCAAAAGGTCTTTCTGTTATTACTGTTTTTCTTTGAATACATTGTTTTGAAACTCTAGGTCCAAGATGGCTATAGTCAGGCTCCCTTACTAAGACTTCTGGCCAGCCATGTCTTAGTATACAGCCAAGCTCATAAATACCCTGATTCAGCATATGTACTCAAGGTCATAAACATTTGCTTATGAACATGCATTTACTTATTTAACCTGTTGGCAATGTGCCTTCTTTATTTGTCCTCCATATTTAAAAGGCCTATGAAAATGGCTGGGTCAGGGTGCTAGGGGTAGTAGGGTGGCTGCTGCCACCTCTGAATAAAGTACATGTACTATCCCAACTGTGCCTCACATCTACTTTCAACCTGCTGAGGTACTGACTCTATCCCCAGGGATGGAGTCTCAGCCTGATAGAAACTTAGACTGAAAAATAAGTTTCAATATCCTCTGTAACTAGTCAGTGACAGTAGTGAATTTCTCTATATATAAAGGAATGAAAATCTTTCTCATTCAGTAATACATACATGATTGTGTATGGCCTGACTGTACAGTTGACTGATTTATGTACTGAGGACTGTTATATGACTCACTCATAATTTAAAATCCATGGAGTGTTACTTTTCCCAACTAGTTCAAGTATATTCCATTTTCCTACAACTATAAAGTAGTTAAAACAAGAAATTCATCCTGCTTTTATGAATGATCTATGGACATTCTATTACAAATTTTATAGAGTGTCTTCTGAGTCAGAGAACTGTGATTGATAGAGAACTCTAATTAACCTCTATCATCTCTTAACAAAGTAAAATGTAGGATTTTGTAGAGTTTGACAGGAAATCCTACTTTGGAGTAGAGTTAGTGTTAATTTCAGGGTTTGGTGTTATTATGAACAGACATATTTATTCTAGTTAATATAAGCTGTAGGGGGATATAGCAAAACTTCCTAATAGAGATTAAAAGAGCAAACACAGGCCACCTGGGATGAATTCCTGAATGTTTTGGGACATGTTGGCTGAAGCATATGCAGTAGTTAGATCTTTAATTATGTTTGGAAAAAAAAAATCTCAGGAATATGGGACACCCTGGATTGTTTCCCATTGATTTAGACTCTTTTTGGAACACTTATCTTTAAGCATAGAGTAATGATATTCAACCCTTGGGAATGATTGGGCTTACTTCCCTTAACTAACATTATAAAATTTCCATTTTTTCATGTAACTTTTCCACCAGAGTATAAATTACTTTTACAGAAAGAATCAATCCTCTTCTCCAAAGGCTTCAACTTCAGGCAAAAAATTTGAGACAAATATTTTAAAGTATGTGATTGTCAAAACGTACAACGTCATTGGATCTGTTTTATGATACTATCTACTGGTGTACATAGACTGTCAAGTCTCAAGCTGCCTCTATGTAACTTATTTTAATAAAGTTCTGCCAAATAATATGTGACTACATCATAGGAATATTTTATAGTTAAGTAAAAAGAGTAATATAACAAAATATTGATACAGTTTGTGAGCATTGCTTCTAGAGGATGTATGAACATCATATTTAATCTTTATCACAATTTTGGTGTAGGTGTTCCTGCATTATTTTTTTATGATTTTTAAATGGCATTTCAAAATAACAAATGTTAAATTACATGCATAATTACAGCTAATAAATATTTTTTGTGGTGTTTGATTATATCCATGCATATGCAGTGTCTTTCTTTGAGGAGCTCTTCTGTGATGTAGAAGTATATACATCTTACCCTGTAAAACTCATACATGACCACATGACTTGCCTTGACCATTGAAAAGTACCAGGGATAATGTATGTCACTTCTTTGCAGTGGCCCTCAGAGCTACCATGTGATACCATTTTGTTCTGCCATGAGAACTGCCAATGTTTAAAATTGGCCTGCTCCATCAGACAGGGCTCAGCATTGACCATGAAATGGGACGGAATTGCAGTCAACCCAATATACTCATGTAATGTATTCCATAAATAAAACTTTATTGTCAGTCACTGACATATGGGGATCATTTGTTACTGTAGCATAACAATCCTGACTGACCTAGTTCCAAAGACAGGAAAAACAATCAAACCAAGTTAGCCACAGGCTGATAGTTTACTCCTGAGTATTTTTTAAAAAGACATAAACATCTTAGCATTACAATTATTCATCAATATTATTTCCTTGACCATATACCCTATACTTGCTCATTTAAATTTATCTTTAAATTATTTATTTAGCAGTCTACTATTTTTTTTCTTTGTGCCTTCATTTACATAAACAAACAACAAATGTTGAATCATATCCAGTTTGTTTCCTTTTTAACTAACAATCTTCACAGTGCTCAAGACCTGGCTCAAAATTTACCTGTTGAGTAAGTATTTCCAGATAAAATGCCATTGCTCGTGATAAGTGAGTACACTGAAACAATCAAACCTATTTTTGTATCTCAACTTAATTATCATGGTCTCACCAACAACTGGGACTCCTGTGTCATTAATGAGCTTTTGACTGCATTTTGGTTCTTTATCCATGAGCAGAAAAACCTCATATTCAATGAGATCAGAGTGTTATTCTTACGGGAAATGTGTCTTGACAAATGCCCCAAAGGAAGTCATGTTCCAAGGAATAGTGTTCAAAAATATCTCCACTATTTTCTAAAAAGCTCAGAATTTGTCTTGTCATATTGTTGTTTGGCAAGGCTGGGTGAAATTGCAGTCAGAAAGCAGCTTTGGGATTTGATACAAGGACTGGACAACCTGGTCCTCATCAGTGGCCTAAGTATGCAGGCATTTCCCTTGTGGAAAGTATTTTCACTCAAAAATAAATAATGAGAACATTCCTAAAGATGAAAACAGCAGCAGAAAAAGAGGTTGGCTCTGTTTTGAGTCAAGCTTATTTTGTAGTCCCAAAGGCTGAATAAAAATCATAGTGTTTTCAAAAATTCTTTTCATTTTTCTGCCAGCTTAATTTAGCTAATGTTTTGTTTTATTTTGTCTTCTTCATGGTCTTCTGATATGATTGTTTAAAAATAGTAACATTGTATTGATAAAATGTTAGCAGTGATATTCCTTAATAAAATAAATATAACTGCCTTCTTTTTTTAATTATTGGAGTTTTCTAACTTTCTTTTTGAAGACTGAGGTTATGAAATATGTATAAACATGCAGTTCAAGAAAAGTTGGGCTTACGTATAGGGCCAATTGGTAAGGAAATAGTCATTTCAAAATCAAATGACTCTACATCCTAACAAATACTGCTCACATAACTATGCTTTTTTTTCTGACTTATACTGATTGGTGGTATTATCTCTGTTTTTTTTTTTTTTTCACCTAAAATTTTAGTGAATTTAGGATACATGCATGCAGAGGTAAGAAGAATGCAGTTGATTAATAATACCAATTTATGCTAATGATTCTATCATTAGGCAGATTCCAAGGGGAGTTACAAGTGCCAAACAACTCCTAAATCCATTGCTTGTTATATATCCATAATAGTATAATTGTTGATAGCTTTAAAAATGCCATGTAGGGGTTGGGGTTGTGGCTCAGCATTAGAGTGCTCTCCTACCATGTGCAAGGCCCTGGGTTTGATCCTCAGCACCACATAAAATAAATAAATAAAATAAAAGTATTGTGTCCAACTACAACTAAAACATAAATATTAAAAAAGCCACGTAGTTCTCACTGAGAAACTTCTGAAAGAACCTCAGCTAACTAATATATCAAATTCTTCAGATCATTTCAATTCTGCCCAATTCATTGGAGTATATGATCTAATTCTTACTATTTGTTTAATTGGGGCAAGATTCTTAACATAAGCTTCCAGATATTGTAAAGTAGTTCCAATTGAATCAAATCTCCTATAGAAACAAACTATAAAATATGGAAAAATAATTAAAAATTTATCTGAAATCACCACAAGACAATATATAAATGTAGATAGAAACTAAGTTGAATAGTCAGCACCATAATGACCAGCTAAAATTGTTCTAGAAAATTTAGGTTTGCTGGCTTGAAAAGTCAGAGAATAGATTTTGGGACAGCTATCTTCACTGATATTTGAGCAGTATATTCCAGAAAACACCAAGAAAGAACACTTCAAATTCCATGTGAAAATCCCCCCTGAATCCTGAAACATGCCATATGCAGTACAGATTGTAAGTGTATCAGCTGAGACAAAAAAAAAATAGTATTTAAACTTAAATATAAACATATATTTATGTAATTTGTAATATACATGTATATATGTGTGTATTTATATAAAAGTGCATATATACATATATAAAATGTCATGAATGATAATTATAAAAGGATAATGCAGAAACAAATAGATCTGTTTGTACTGTTTCTATATTTTACTTGATATGTACATCATTAACTCTTTAACCATATTCTTTTTTAGCAAACACTAACACAGTATGTAACGAAGTATGGTTAAAAGGTTAAAAGATAAAATAAAATATTTTCCTTCTCCCCTATTTTCTAAGAAAGAAACCAGTTAATCCAAATAAGACATAAAAAGGAAATAAGAAGGGGGAAATTGTGCATAGAAACAGAAAACAAATAGTAAAACCCTAACACTAAATCCAGCCATGTAAATAATTACATCAATTGTTAACAAAGGATAATGGACAAATACTCCTAGTTAAATGGGTGGATTAAACATGCTATCTCTAACTATACAATGTTGATTAAAGAGGCACATTAAATATAAAGACAGATTATATTGAATGCAAAATGATGAAAAAGGATATGCTTGCAAATAGTATACATAAGAAGGGCTGAGATGATTTTATTAACAATGAATAGACTTCTAAGCAAAAATTTTCAAAGATAAAAATGGAAATTTCTTAACGATAATGTCAATGTCCCAGGAAAATATATCCTTTTCCTTATCACCCACACATATGCAAATATCTAGTTCAGGCTTTATATGAACATTCTGATTAATTATTACAGGTCAGCAAGAAATTCTTATAATACAGATTAATAGATTTAAGTTGAGATGCAAAGTTTTTATTACTCGTGTTTTATAACAGAGGAAATTCTCAAAGTAATTCAGAGGTTCTGTGCCTTCTTTAAGTCTTTCTTGATAGCAGGCAGATGTCCTTCAGTGATCAGTTGTCATTAACCCACTCAGCCCATAGATACAAAATATCTATAGGATTTTCATAAAAATTTTTCCATGACAAAGATTATTTTAATAACCTTTGCTGTGTGTTACAATGAAACCTTAAGAAGGGAAGACAAACCTTCTGGGATTGGCAAACCTTCCACAAAGGCACATTTCTATACTCTGCCTATGCATCTGAGAAAAGCAGGCAATTTTGCAGTTCATATCACTTACTTCGCAAAATTTCCATCCTGTACTTAGATTCAGATATTGTAAAGAATGCTGTGAAAAGCTATATTTTTCAAGGAAGACTATTTAAATATATAAATAAAATAATTATAATGGAAAGTCAAAATTATATGAGCTTTCACATAACTTTCTCAGGCATTTTTTTTTTTTTTTTTTGAGAAAAAATGGCAAGAACAGGAAGAAAAGAAAGAGAGAGAGAGAGAGAGAGAGAGAGAGAGAGAGAGAGAGAGAGAGACTGAAGGAAGGTTGGGAAAATTCAGGAGCACTACACACTCTGTAAAGTCTAGAATTCTCTAATTCTCTGCAACACCTAAGAAAGCCTGGAGTCAGGGCCATTTTCTAATAGGAAGATTTAAAACTTCACTGCTGTTAGAGGCTGTCCTCCCAGACAACAAGCAGACAACATGTTTTAGTATTACTGGGAGAAGGGCAATGGCTCATGATAATGTAGGTAAGTGTCCTAGAAGATCCTAACTTGGTTCTGGGATTCAGCTCCTAATTTCAGGCTCTAGGAATCCTCTGTGATTAGACTCTGTTTTATGTAAGTGAGCTTAAGTAACTTTGAACTCAGCTTTGTGCTCTTTCTGTAACATTAACATCATTACTCTTTTAAAATCATCACAAAAAGCAGGGACTCATACATTTTTTGTGGGGTATCAAATACCATTAAATCAGCCTTATACCCAAAGTAGGTGAATTGGGAACTGCCACCTCACTGTTGCTTAGCTTCCCAGCAGTCCTTCCTAAAAAGTATACCCTACTGATAGTTTACAGCTGTTCTGTCCTCAAAAGAAATGCTACCAGCTAAACCAGGAAGACTTCAATACTGCTGCCCCAGAATCTTGTCCATCTTAAATATTTAGACTCCTCAACAGGGGTGGGTCTTCAGGTTGAATTTCTTCCAATTTACTGGCTCCAAAGAAATTTTCCTTTCATATTTGGGTTAGTCATTTTTCAACAGTCCACAAAAAGGAAACCTTTGGCCAACATACTGTTCAGTTTATCACTCCCCAAAATAAATAACTGCATATGCTGCAAACCTTTAAATGAAGGATAGCTAAATATTTGCAACCTTAATCAAAATACTATCAGACAACTTTTAAGTTTCCAGTCTCCCCGATGATGCTTGCTGCTAGGCAATTTAGCTATAACAGATCTTGAGAAGCTGCAAAGAGGCCACTGCTAAAGCAGCTGAAATGAAGTTCCTAGGGATGCAGAATGGAGTCTGAGATAGTTTGATATGTTTCAGCTTGTGTGGAAAGAGCTGATAAATCTAAATTCTATCTTAACTAAACCTTTTAATTCACTCACCTAAATGGAAGACTTTTTTTTAGCTATTGCATTTCTCTGATCCCACTGTGCGGCAGTAGAGTTTAGAGGTGTTAACAATTGATTCCTTTCTGGATTTATTGTGATTTGTGGAGCATAGAACAGAAAATGCTGACTAAAACATAACTGCATGCCAGTTGCCCATTAGACACTTTGGCTTTTTAATAACCTACATAGATGTACACTCAGGCTGAATTCGATCTCATAAGCACCATTTTGATAAAAATGCATTCCTTTTATGCATCTCTGAGTAAGACTTCCCATGTGATCCATTACAATGCTTAAAGGTTTAACCTTTTATGGAACACATAAGACAATGTTTTGCTTTTCAAAACGAGGTACATTTCTTTTGTTTATGCAGTGGGAGCTGCACAGATTTCTGGATCAATAATTCCAAGTCATTTACAAGTTGGGATTTGCAATTTTAAAACAAAAACTTAAAAGAAGAAAATTGTATTAATTGCTCATTGCTATTTTGGGGTTTGCACAAGAGGGAGATAGGAATGATAGTTTCCTATTTATGATACTCTTCAATACAGTGAATGAAAATGTAAACTCAATATAAAGAATTAGCTGCAACTTCATGTTTTTTCAAGGGGAACACACAAGGTTCTTTTTATATTAACATATAATTCTGTTCAATTAACAATCTTTTTATTTGTTGTAGTGTTCCCTTGAGAAAAGAATATGATGCTTGGAATGTCATTGCTCAATATTTCCTGAATTAAAAAATATGTTTCTAATTTGATAAAAGTCAGATGATTCAGCTTTATTTAGTGATTATTTCCATTCCAAGTGTTGTAAAGTCTTTGGCATTTTTTCCCAATTTATAAAAGTGAGTCTTGAGATGATTTATTTTTGTGCTTTGTGTGGTTTGAACAAATGTTTTAAACAATTCATAATCACTGATAAATCTATAAATAGATCATTACAGTCAATTAATTGTACATGTCAAAAGCAATGATTTTGAACTCTTGGGATTCTGTCATTCTTTAATTAATGGACAAAAACTCTTTATAGGCATAATCACCTATGTTTAGTTTAATGAAAATAATTCATAAATGACTTTATATGGAACTCAGGGTATCTGTGTGAAGGAAAGTACTAATTAAGCACCCAAAATAGTACACAGAAGTATTGAGAAGTGTATTTTCCAGCTGGTTTTCACCTTTTTTCATATATATGTCTAAATCAAAGAATAAAATGGCAAAGACACCTTATGTAACTTACATTTTCAAAGTACAGATGTACAGAAAAAATAAATTTCACCTTGATTGAATTGTATCTTCTACCCATTTTAGAAATGCATGCCATCCTTTATCAAACGCCTGTTAAGTGCCTAGGTCAATGATCTTTTTATATGAAGACATACTAGAATTTTTAGTTAGGCCGAGGTCAAAATTCTAAGGATACTGTTTTTCTTTGATTAGAAGTATGACCATATTTTTAGTTGGCACAGAAACATATAAATTATTTATGCACTAAAGTGTAGATTTGGGAGTAGGCACCCTATGTACCTATTTGCTCACTCAAAGAGTCTACTTGACTCAAGGCCTTGCCCACTCCATATGGTCTATAGAGAGGATAACACATAGAACTCTTTTTTTAAAAAAAAAACAATGCTTATATGCAGTATATCACACATATAAAAATATGTAAGCTCTATATTTTATATTTGCAAAAACATACCCTCAGAGTTATCCCAGTGGTAAGTGGAATTCTCCAAAGAATATTAATAAAATAAACTCTTTCTTTCAAACATTCAGCATAAGAACTAAAACCTAGAGTGTCAATATTACTATTGTAATGAAATATTATACCAGAATACTACTGAATGAGCAAGTTGTGTTCAGTTATTAGAATACACTCTGACTTTCCTTGCATTTCCTGGAAATAATTTTCAACACTTATTGTAATTTATACTACCATGTCTAACAATCATCTAGATGCTTAGCAGGCCCCGTTTCTTCAGGCGGCTCTGGCTTCTGCCATAGCTACTAAACAAGCATAGTTGCAGAAGCAGGAGCTAGCAGGTTGTAGTTACTAACAGAGATAAAAAGTAAAAATAAACATCTGAGGAAGGGGCTGCTGCTTCACTTGAACCAAGGAGAAGAAAACTGCCAGTCATTGAAGATATTTAACAAATAAACTCTAAAGCCTCCAGCAACCCTCTGCCCATAGTCTATGGAAAACCAACTTTTCTTTTTGTTCATCAATGCTATTTACAAATATTTCTAGTTTTTCTTTTTCTTTCTTTCTTTTTTTTTTTTTTTAAATCTCCTTGGTTTAATTTTATCCTAATATTCCCATGTTTCAGAGTCTGGCATGAAACCTTTATTTCAATTCCTAAGAACACCCTTGTTAGATGTCTTGATTTTGACTTTTTTCATCTTTAGCTTTGTTTTCATTATCTAATCTACAGGAAAAAATGTACAAAATACTGACAACTGTTGAAAGAGATGATGATGATGATGGTGGTGGTGGTGTCATAATAACTTAGAGATGGTAATGAATTATATGCCAAATTTCACTTTCACAATAACTCCAAGATGTTGGTACTATTAGTTTCATTTTCCAGAGGATCAAACTAAAGGTTGAATATACTAATAACTTGCCTAAAGTTATATAATTAAGAATGATTGAAACTAAGACTTCATCCTAGATATCACTCATAATCCACTGATATCTATTATAAAATCCACCTCCCTATGCAGAATTTTTGGGTATCAGCTGTGTGTCAAATATCTGCAACATGTCTCATACTGCTACATTTTATATAAAGATACTATCATGGAACACACAGCAGAGGTAAGTGGCTGCAAGACTTTAGAGTAACACACATACATACACATATGCATATATGTGCATTGCATATGGGTGCATATGTGTATATGCACAATCTTCATCCAAGTATCACATGAGCAACTAAATATTAAATTGTTACTGATTGTTTAAGTTTTTGTCACTTAAAAATTTCTTGCTTGCCTGACATGTAATATATTTGAAAGTTTTTTGACAGATTATTCATCATGATGATTAGTAGAACATATAAATCAGTGGCAATACACAAACACTACTAAAATGTCACATCTGAAAATTGATTTAAATTTTTCAAAAGTAAGCATTAATCAATATCTGATTCACATGAAAATATAGTTCAATGTCAAAATTTTGGTAGGTAGCAAATAGATGACTAAAAATAACACAAGGACTCTCTCTCCCTCTCAATATAAAGTATGAAAATTTTGGCAAAGATTACAGAGAGACTCTATTGAAACGACCTAACTCAATTTCCTGCACCTATTTTCTTCTATAAATAAGAGCTCACCCCACTAACTGTGTTTGAGCTAAAGAAAAAGAGAATAGCCACATGTATTTATTCCAGGCAGCTAGGCTGTAGACTACTAAGAAACATGCCCACAGGTGTCTTCCCTGAGTATCACTAGCTCTCTCTATTTTATTCCCTCTCTCTTATTCTGTTTCTGTGTATGGGTCCACACACAAAAATTTTGCTGTATCACATTTGTTAGTTTATCAGTTAATGGTTTGTCATTGGCTGTGGCTGAAACTCATGACAGTCAATTTCAATAATTCTTCACATTCCTATTTCTAAAGTTCTATGCCTACAAATTCACAAAGTGAAGAATGAGGGGGAGGGGGAGAGAAACAGTGTCTGGTTTTGATATATTTGTTGTGCTATGTGTCTATTATATCCTTTTCAAACTCACTTAAGATCTAAATTCCTGGCTGAGTGATTACATCATTTGCTATTTAAATCCTAAGCAGCAAGTGCCATTTCAGTGAAGATTTCCATTTTAGAAAAGAACATGTAAGTCACATTAAGAAGCCAAGTTTTCTCCTGATTTTAAAGTTGTCTTCCAAATGGCTGAACATTGGTAAGTTTAGGAAGGTGATCTTTGGGGTCAGAGTGATCTGAGGCTAAGATCACACTGTCATGTAGAGTATCAATGGTCCATTAATTTTTATTACTATCATTCTAGTGTGTAGATAAAACTATTTTATCCCAGACACTGCTTCAACCACTACCACTTAATTAATTTGGTCTTTTTAAGATCTTTCATATCTGCATCTGTTTTTAGCATATGTCATACAGTTATATTATTTGTTTTAATGTTTTTGTCTGCTAATTCTAAGGTGTCCATCATTTTGAGGATGGCTTTGATTGATTTACATCATTATTATGAATTGTGTTTCCCTGAACATTTTCATGACTGAAATCTTGTGGATTTGATGTTTTAGGGCTACTGTATATTTTTTATATTTTAGGGCTACTGGATATTTTTTATATTTCTATAAATCTGAAATAAAAAAAAATCCAGCATGCAATATTCATTACATTTCTACCTATGCTTAACATTTCTTATTTGTAAAATGAGGATAATAATTACATGTAGCACCTTGGATTATTGTAAGTATTACTATTGCTTAAAGTAAGCATCATTTCACTGAGCAGTTACCATTGGTCATTCCTTTATTTTTGCAAAAGATTTATTAGTTAAGTGGTATTGTTATTAGCCCTATAAAACAAAGTAACAATTGAAGCCTAAAAAGTCCTATAACCTTGCTGAGGCCACACTGTTGGTAAGCGTGAATTTGGGATTTAGATTTGGAAGGTTTCACCCTAGAGATGGATTTCTCTTACCTACTAAGACAAGTTCTGATAAGCTCTGCCATGCATGCATTTGTGAACAATGCTTGGAGTTGTTCATTAAATACTAGCTGCAATTTGATGAAGCCATTTGTCCATCATTTTCAGACATCCAATATCATTAATGTCTTCTTTCAGTCTTATGTTTATTCATTCAGTAAACATGTATTGAGTACCTATTATGGGCCAAGCATTGTTCTTGGTTCTGGGATATGGCAGTAAACAGAAAACTTCTTACCCTTGGAGCTTACATTCTAGTGTGTGGGGAAGATACAAAAACATAAGATAGTTAAATACAATATGTCATGTATTATAATACAAATAGTATAGAATCATATCATCAGCAAACTACCACTATTTGCTGATGATATGATTCTATACCTAGAAGACCCAAAAAACTCCACCAGAAAACTTTTGGAACTAGTAAATGAATTTGGCAAAGTAGCAGTATACAAAATCAATACCAATAAGTCAAAGGCATTTTTGTATATCAGTGACAAATACTCTGAAAGGGAAATGATGAAAACTATCACATTTACATTAGTATCAAGAAAAATAAAATACTTGGGAATCAACTTAATGAAAGATGTGGAAGACCTCTATAACAAAAACTACAGAACACTAAAGAAAGAAATTAAGGAAGACCTTAGAAGACGGAAGGATCTTCCTTGTTCTTGGATCGGCAAAATCAATATTGTCAAAATGACTATATTACCAAAAGCATTATACAATTTCAATGCAATTCCAATCAAAATCCCAATGATATTCCTTACAGAAATAGAAAAAGCACTCATGAAATTCATCTGGAAAAATAAGAGACCCAGAAAGCAATCCTTAGCAAGAAGAGTGAAGCAGGGGGCATCACAATACCAGACTTTATACTATAGAGCACTAGTAACAAAAACAGTATGATACTGGTGGACACAGAGACTTAATGCCCACAACTATGTCTATCTTATATTAGATAAAGGTGCCAAAAAGATACATTGGAGAAAAGATAGCCTCTCCAACAAATGGTGCTGGGATAACTGGAAATCTGTATGCAACAAAATGAAACTGAACCTCTATCTCTCACCATGTACAAAACTCAACTCAAAGTGGATCAAGGACCTAGTAATTAAACCAGAGACCATGCATCTATTAGAAGAAAAAGTAGGCCCAAACTTCCATCATATCAGATTAGGCTCCTGCTTACTGAATAAGACTCCTATTGCACAAGAATTAAAATCTAGAATTAATGAATGGGATGGTTTCAAACTAAAAAGCTTCTTCTCAGCAAAAGAAACAATCAGTGAGGTGAATAGAGAACCTACTAATTGGGAACAAATCATTACTACACATATGCCAGACAAAGCACTGATCTCTAGAATATATCAAGAACTTAAAAATTTTAACACCAAAAAAAACCAAATAGCCCAATCACTAAATGGGCCAAGGAACTGAACAGACACTTCTCATAAGAAGATATACAATCAATCAACAAATACATGAAAAAATGCTCAACCTCTCTGGCAATTAGAGAAATGCAAATCAAAAACCACTCTAAGATTTCATCTCACACCTGTCAGAATGGCAGCTATTAAGAACACAAACAACAATAAATGTTGGAGAGGATGTGGAGAAATAGGTACACTCATACATTGCTTGTGGGGCTGCAAAATGTTGCAGCCACTATGGAAAGCACTATGGAGATTCCTTGGAAAACTGGAAATGGAACCAGCATATGACCCAGTCATCCCTCTAATGGGTCTATACCCAAAGGACTTAAAAACAGCATACTACAAGGACACAGCCACATTAATGTTTATAGCAGCACAATTCAAAATAGCTAGATTATGGAACCAATCTAGATGCCCCTCAGTAGATGAGTGGATAAAGAAAATGTGATACACACACACACACACACACACACACACACACACACACACAATGGAATTTTACTCAGCCATAAAAGAGAATAAAATCATGCATTCATAAGTAAATGGATGAAATTGGAGAATATAATGCTAAGTGAAGTTAGCCAATCTCAAACATCCAAATGCCAAATGTTTTCTCTGATATAAGGAGGCTGATTCACAGTGGGGTTGGGTTGGGGAGCATAGGAAGAACACTAGAAAGGTCAATGGGGAGGGAGGGTAAGGGAGGGAACAAGGGGGTATAAAGGGAGAAAAAGAAAAAAAATGATGGTAGAATGAGAGGGATATCATTACCCTAAATGCATGTTTGAAGACATGAATGATATGAATATACTTTGTATATTAACAGTGAAATGTAAAAAGGTACTCATTATGTGTATTATGAATTGTAAAGCATGCTACTGTTATAAATACAACATTGAATAAAAAAATAAAGAATGTGTCACATGAAAAAAATAATACAAATAGTAAATAAAAATAAAGAGGATGGGGAACAGCAAGGGCCAAGGCGTGCAATTTTAGATGAACTATGGAAAGCTTTTAATCATGAGCATAAAACTTTATTAACCTCATTTTATTGATTGAGAAATAGTGATACCCTGGCAATCTTAACAATTTTGTGAGAATTAAATGAAATGATAAATATATGAACACAATTTATCAATAATATGATTCAAAACATATAACACATCAAATGCTGAATAAAAGTGGCATCCAATATTGAATTTGGAATAAAAAGTTCAGGAAGAAAGATCTGGAAAAATCATGAACTATGGGAAAATCTACATTTATAGACCTGGAGAGAAGTTAAATAAGAGTGATGTTTGAGTTAGAAGGCAATATCCTGCACAGCGTGGGTGCAAAGTATAAACATGTTGTATTTTAGCTAGTCATCCTGTATTAGAGTCATGGGTGACTCTAATAATGTCAAATCAAACTTCTGGATCCCATGACTTTATGTATTGGGTATTCATGGTTTTATTAATGTAACTTGGAATGTCTTCCCTAGAGTTTGGACCTCTCTGAACTGTCATGACTCCTGTAGATAATTTATTTTAGAGGTTGCAAATTTCTTTTTCTCCAAAATTATATATTTTTGAAAAAATAGGACTGAATACTCCCATGGGTAATGTGAAAGTGAAATTAAAGGTCACCCACTAGAAACTGTAGCTGTAATAACCAGCAATCTTGTATTAATATTTCTATTCTTTACCATGTTCTTATTTCAGCCTTCATTAGAAGTGGTATCAGAGACAGCAGGGAGTTGTGAGTCAGGAGCTGTTGTGATGGGTGCTGCTCTGTTCAGGCAGTACCTGAATGTTAAGGAGGAGGTCAGGTATGTGTGGACATGTGGACAGGGGTGTTTTAGGTAAGATCAAGGAAGTATGGCATGGATATGGAGTGCACAAACCCAGAGAAGCAAGGCATAAATCAAGACACAGCAAGAGCATGAGGAATTCAGACATCATATGGAGACTAGAATTTCAGTCACAGCAGTCAGGGGTCAGTATGTAAAAAGATTTCTTAACAGAGGCAGTGATACCCTAGCCCAGAAGTTGCTTATCTGTTGTGCACTTGGGAGAAGGACCAAATCTTGAATAGCTCCGGTTCACAGGGCAGTGACTTACCAGCTGGAAGTTGACGTGGCTGTCATAGCACCATGTTTTCTATGGTTAATAAGTCCTGGCACCCCTGAACCTCTGAGCTTTAGCAGTCACTGGTGGATGAAATTACAAGTAGATGAATGGCCAGTCTAGTGATGTTCTCCCTTTCCAACTTTGAAAGAAAAGTGCTTCAGGGATCACTTTTTAACATGCCATCTGTGTCTTCTACATGCTGCATGCTTCTCCTCCTACCATGTACCCTATGTCCCCTCTCTTAATTACCTGACTGTTCAGCTTGAGACAAACTTGGACATGTTGTTTTAGGTTATTTTTTTCACTCTCATGCAACTAATTAAGGACTGAATCTTGTCAAGTCTCCTTTTCAATGAGTTTTCACATCTGTCTTCATTTTGATGTCCAGTGTCAGCCTTCCAGTTCAGGATATTTTTTTTTTCATATTTTTCTTGAAACACTGCACTTGACAGCTAAGAGGTATTCATAACATCTTTTACTTCCTAATTCCCTTTCTGAACAGAAAGTTGACAGTTCCCTGCAAAACTACTCAGTACTTCCATGCCTTATACTATTTATGGTTGGAAATCCATACTCATTAATATGGTTCCAAACACCAGTACTGTTCCAGACACAGTATGCATCTGCTTGAGAGACACCTTCTGGTCAGATACTCTTCTGTCTTTCCTGATAACCTCCTACTTATACCTCAAGGATCCTAAGTGTGATCTCTCTGAACCATCTCTTGATTCATCAATACGATAGATTTGTTTACCTCCTTCACTGGGCTGTCACTATTTTTTGTACTAAAGTTGTAGTTTAAAATAATTATACTGTGCTACAATCATTGATTTCTGTATGTCTTCACTTTTAAACTATAGATGATGACGGCAGAGCAGATACTCTGACTTTAAATGCTAAATATTGTTCAGTATCCTCTGCACAGAACTTGGTGCTGAGTAGGTTCTTGGTGATTACATAAGGAATATTAAAAAGCTTAACTTTAGATTTCTTTTATTCCATTATGAAAGATAACTTATATTACTTAATATATATTCTTAATGATTCTAAAATATATTCTACAAAGTGTATAATGTATAATTTTGTTTCAAAATGAATAAAGACATTACTTCTCATACTTGACTATCTAATTTTTGAATGTTCACAGTAATTATTTTATAACATATGTGTGTATGTGTTATAATATGTATGTATGATATATATGTGTTTATATGTGTTCTGAAATAAGAGCCCCATATATTCTATACAACAGAAGTATATGCATTTTAAATTACCATAATACATAATGCAAAGATTTTTCTCCAGCTTTAGAAATTTCTCAACTTTGGAATGATACAAAACTGGCATCCACATAGTGTTTATTTTTTTTCCCTCAGAGACTATTAAAGATTAACTGAAATCAAAATTGATGTTAGGAATCCAACACTATTCATCTTAGGTATCATCCATATCAGTACCATGTATTTTAAGCACACACATAGGAACATGATTTTATGACCTTACTGAGGCTGTCTTTTGAAATATCTCCTGCTTATGAAGATATATATATATATGATTTTGAGTTTAAAATGCTGTGATTTTGTATTTAAAGTGACGTAAACAACAATGAAATACGCATGCTACTACTACCAGATAATACTCTAAATTTTATGACGAGATTTAGTAATTAAAAGTAAAAAAAAAATGTGTTATTCAGAAGGGAATTAACATCTTCCATTTTCCCATATATTTAGACAGACACTATCCATTTTCAACATATATCAAATCAACAAAGAATATCGATAAATTAAACAATTGATTATTTTAGCACTAAATCACAATAGAAACATGTGTAACATGTATGCACTTACTTATTTTTCTATTACTCATTCCTGTTAAAATATATGAATGTGTGTTTATGGCTATATGGATGTATATATATAAATGTATTTTATATATATATTTCAACTTGTGATTTTCAATTCATGATAGAGATGAATAATTTGAAATTTTAAAAATATTGCTAGCAAATTATAAAAATTAGCAAATTTCTGCCAAAGTCTAACCATGAATTTGAAAATTGCACAAAATCTATATTTAGTAACATTATTAAAATCATCTCAGTTTTTAATTTGGAAGCCCACACAGAGAAAATATAAAAATATTTTTGTTACTGACTCATTTCTGGGCTCAAGTCTTTTGAACTCACGTTGTAACTAAACACAAATTATAAATACCTTTTCAAATTTCCAGAAATCTAAAATATTTGGTCACTGAAGTAGATACTTAGGTAGAACGTTTTTTTAAGGAAGAGACCAGGACATAGTTCTCTGTGTCTTGCACAAGCTTGCAGATTCAGTTAGTCTTTTTCACATTTTTACACTTGTTATTGTTCATGGGTGTTATGGTGTAGATGTGAGATGTCCCCCAAAAGCTCATGTGTGAGATAATGCAAGAAGGTTTAAAGGTGAACTGATTGGTTATGAGATCCTCAACCCAATCAGTAAATTAATACCCTCAGTGGTAACTGAGGGCTTGTAGGAAGTGGCTGAAGAAGGTGGGTCACTGGGGGCATGCTTTTGGGATATATGTTTTGTTCTTAATAAGCATAGCTCTTTCTCTGCTCCCTGAGCACATGATCCACTTTGTTCCACTACACTATTTCACCATAATATTCTGCCACACCTCAAACCCTGAGGAATGGAGCTGGCTGTCTATGGACTAAGACTTTGGAAACCATGAGATGCCAAATAAACTTTTCCTCCTCTAAAATTTTTCTTGTCAGGTCTTTTAGTCACAGCAGAGAAAAAACTGACTAAAGCAATGGGTTATGTATTTATTAATTTGTCCATTTACTAAAATTTATTTGTAACTTTGGGATCAACATGCACAATGCCTTCAGAGGCATTTGCACACAGCAACAACAAAAATATTACCAGACAAACAATTCCTAGCAGAGGTCAAACAAGCTAATGCCGATGCTCCTCCTCTTGAACTCAACTCTCAGACTACAAACTAGTATCCTTTTCCCTGTCAGTCTAGTCCTACATTTTACACATTTTTGTGCTTTTCAGTTCTTTCATTTCACATTTCTGTGCTTTTCGGTTATTTCATGTTTTAAAACTTTAACGTAGTCTGTAGTCCTGAGTCCTGTCCAGTGTTCCTGAGTGCAAGAAAGCTGTTCTGTATTTCACAGACGAAACATACAGGTTAGATAAGCCTCCTTCAGGTGTGTACTACAGCACTGTTGGCTATGAGTCAGGGGAAAATGAATCAAGAATATATATTAAATAAGTCTTTCAAACAGAAAGGCATATACAACAATGTTGTGTGTTGATGGGTTGATGAAAATATTGTGACTGGAGGCTGGTAGACCCTAACCCCATAACATTTCATATTTTCTAATTCAATGTTTGTGGCAACATTTTAGAACATGACTAGTGAAATATTGAGAATCAATTGAATTTGTATATAAGATGTGGGTCATATTTCTTCTTAAAACTGCCAAGAGAATTTGAAGACTGTTTATAGGTATCTAAATGGGCACAAAAATTACCAAGAACAATAAAAATAGCTATATGTAATAACATTTGCCAAGTATGACATAAGAAGCTTAATATGTTAAATATATAAATCTAAACATACATATTTGCATCATATATATTTTTGAAAGCCTATATCACAGTTGTTAATGAGTCATTAATGTTTTTAATGCATATTTTCCATAAACATTAGAGTTCCATGAGAGCAAAAAACAGGTCTGACTTTTTCATTGTTGAATAAGCATAAACAAATCCATATAATAGGTATAGATAAATATTTATAAAATGATAGATGAATGCTTGTACTAATATCTGCAAGAGAAAGATTAATAAAATTCATTTTCATTAATCAAGAAATAGGCTTATAAATTAAATAGCCTAATAAAGTCTTTACATTGTTGAAGCATGGTATCAATAAATACATAGATCATATAATTTATTCTTCAAACTGAGATAACCTTAAAAGTGGGGACTGATGAATGAATAAAGAAAATGTGGTATATATACACAGTGGAATACTACTTCGTCTTAAAGAAGAATGAAATTATGGTATTTGCTAGTAAATGGATGGAGCTGGAAAATATCATCCTAAGCAAAATAAGCCAATTCCCAAAAACCTAAAGGCCAGGGCTGGGATTGTGGCTCATTGGTGGAGCACTTGCCTAGCATGTGTGAGGCACTGGGTTTGATTTTCAGCACCACATGTAAATAAATGAATAAAATAAAAAGTTTATCAACATTTAAAAAAATACTAGAAAAAGAAAGTAAAGGCCAAATGTTTTCTCTGATATATGCATGCTAACTCACAATAATGGCGGTAGGGGATGCAGCTAAAGTTACTTTAGATTAGGCAGAGGGGAGTGAAGGGAGGGGAGGGTGTATGGGGGTAGGAAAGATAGTAGAATGAATCAGACATTATTACTGTATGTACATGTATGAGAACATGATTGGTGGGATTCTATATCATGTAAAACTGGAACAATGAGAAATTACACTCCATCCATGTATGATGTATTAAAGTGCATTCTACTGTCATATATAATTTATTAGAACAAATAAAGTGTGGGGACTAATTTGTCTAAAACTATATACCTTTAAAATACCTATTTATTGAGCATAAAATTAATTTTATATACTAGTGTACCTATATATTAGTTTCATTCACAAATGTTACTTAAAAATGTGTTTTATACTACTAATAAAAATAACATTTCTATGTATACTAAAGCAAAATAAAACATTTGTATTGATTATCTGGGTATAAAAATGACATAAGAAAGAAAATTATTCTTCATCTATATTCATATGTTTTGGTCAATTTCTTGACTAAATATATTGCTAACTGTATCTTGGTATTCTTTTTCTAAAATTGTATTTTTTCCATATGATTTAAGTATTTGTATGTTTTCCAAAGATTCCATGAAATACTATTTTTATTGTATACATCTTTAATTAACTCTTCTCTGTGAACTATAATATTTTTTCTTTTATTCTAAGTTGTTATATGTTACAGCAGAATGCATTACAATTCAGATTACACTTATGCAGCACATTTTTACATATTTCTGAACTATAATATTTTAATTGAGAAAATATTGCTCTACCTGATACATAAGCTATATTCTCAAATCCGTTTCCTTTGTATTTTTGAATATTTTTCTATGTTAATTGCATGAATATTTTACCTAATTTACTTCACAAATATTATTCAATTATATGTCAAAATATAATAATAGACTTAAATTAATAATAATTTATTTTTAAATTAATAATACTAAATGATTTAAATTACAAATTAATAATTCTTGGAACAAGGGAAGTAAATGAAATGAGCATTACTAAAATGAGAGCTCTGATTCTGGGATGACACAATGAGGAAGGTATTAGATTCCCTGGGGAAAATTACAAAATAAAAACATGATCAGTTAAAGTTTCTATAAATTATCATAAATACATGTTAAGTGGAGAAATATTCATTCAAAAATGTCACTAAATGTCAGAATAGTCAGAATCTGTGGAATCTGAGCCTTAATGTCCTCATGTCCATTTTAGAGAAGCAACTCTGGGAAGGTGAAAAAGACAGGAGCTCATTAACCCCTTAGTCACAGACAATGGTGAAATCAAGGAATATTGGGCTTGACACTTCAGCAGTGAATTTGGTAGAGATTATTGTTGATATAGACGGGAGCATTTTCAGTGGAGTAGTATGTAAGAGAGCCTAATGAAAGAAAGTTTTGTATAAGAGAATGGGAGAAGAGGAAACTAATAAATCCAATAAGTTATTTCACCCATAAAAGGAAGCAGAGAAATGAAACACTTATCACAGAGGTTTGTCTATCAGAAATAATCAAAGCACTGGGGTAATTTTATATTTTTTTCTCAAATTATAAATATATTTTATTGTATTATGATGTTAGCAAGTTCATGCACTACTAAATATTTTAATATTCAATGATTTCAGATAGGACTTTGCATTCAATTAATAATCAACTGGCATTTAATGAATGAAAAATCTTAAAAATAACTGCAAATGCATAAATCATTGTGTAATTGCTGGGACCGATATAGCTGAAACTTTTACAAGTACATAGAAAAAATGGCCCCACACATGTTGAAAGTGGCCCCCTGTGTTCACTTATATAAGATGAATTGAAGCACTCAATGAGATAATTTAGGTAAAGTTTGCTGGCATGTTTAATTAAAGTGCTTTGATTGTTTAATGCACTAATATTTTAATTTAAAGAGAGATTTACTGTAGGAGTAGGAAAGTGTGATATCTTTTGTTATTATTCATGAGTACCCTGGCCCACAGTCCTATAAAAAAAAAAAAGACAGCTTAGTAAGAATGAATACAGTAAGGCCCAGCAAAAAATATTTTTATGCTTAGGTTCCATTAGCAATGGACTGTAGCATAGAAATACAACTGGACCAAAGGGCATGATGGAAGGAGGGAACCCAATTAGACCATCTATTCAGATAGTTCTTTCTTGTCCTTGCTGTGTAGTGTTCATTTTGTCCAGTTTATGGGGTAAGACTCAAGAGGAATGAATGTCTTCAAGGGAAGAGGGAGAAGGGAGAGAGAGTCCTTTCTATGCTTTATGACCTGCTTTGTGGAGAGAAGTTCTAGCTTCCATGGCATGACTTAGTAAAAAGGAATTCTTGTTCCTATGACTTGCATGGCAGAAGAAGAGTCAGAGGTAGGAGGACAGAAGGAAGTCAGAGAGACTTTGCTTTTGAGGTGTTTCCAATCTCCTTTAGTTCAATGTATTCAGCACACCGAAGTGCTGTACTTTGGAGTATTGTATTCTGAGCCCCAACATTAAATTTTAGACAGGAAGTGTTAATGTTTAGACACATTATGCTGGAAATAAGATGATTAATTTGACCAGTTATATATTGATTGTGTAAGTTATGATTCATAGCAGCTAAAATTATCAGTATTAGGTATTTTCGGAATGTTGAGGATAAAAGTTTAAATGGAAACAATTTTAACATGTCTTCAACATCAGTTCCAAATTCTCCCACATTAATTCTCATGTTTTTAAATTAATGATTTATGCAACTTTTGCAAACTCAGGGGAGATAACTGAATCCTATTTGCATAGATACCAAAGCAATGTGTCCTTTTCTCTTTTCTGACAAGCCACTGACCCTGATCGACAGGAAGTAGATAATTAAACAGAAAATTTAAATAACCCTCTTTCTTACAATACATGTTATGCAAAATACACTACTTAATGAGCAGAATAATTATTAACACTTTCAAAATTGGTCTTAATCTTAAATTTGGCAAATATTTTAATGCTTTAGAATATGTTAATATCAAACACTTAATCTACATGAAAATGCTTCACTTATGCATTTATATTCATAAGTGTTAAGAGAAAAATGGAAGTTTTTTTGTCATAAGGATAAATCTTTCCCACCTTTTATTTCATTTTATTTTTGGTATTTTTTGGCACTAGAGATTCAATCCAGGGGCCTTTAACCACTGAACCTCATCCTCAGATCTTTTTATATTTCATTTTGAGACAGGGTCTTGCTAAGTTACTTAGGGCCTTGCTACATTGCTGAAGCTGGCTTTGAACTGGTGATTATCTTGCTTCAGCCTCCTAAACCACTAGAATTACAGGTGAGCACTGCTATGTACAGACCTACTTACTCTTTATAATAGTGCTAAAAATCATATTGACAAAGTAACTTTCTTTTAACTTATTCAATAAATCTGCCTCTATGTACACTGAGTGAAATGGAGACTGCTTTTTGAGAATGTGTTTGAGTGAATTAGTCAGAGTGTGTTAGAATTTGTGTATTTTTTTGCCAACACATCCCTTCATAACCCTGGAAGAAAAATCATTTTTTCCACCTTGCACTAAATAAAAAGGCATACCTATAAAAAAGAAAAAAGCAATAAGAAGAATACTAAGACAGAGCAGGCAACCAAACCATCCCTTTTCTCTTATTATTAGATTGTTCAGAATATTCTCTAAAAAATATACATCTAATTGAGATCCGTAACTTGTCCTCACAGGGGTGTGAGAGATTAAAGGAGAATTTATATATATGTATATACACACATACACACACATATATTGTGTGTATGTGTGTGTAAATACATATACATAGACACACACATGCATATACATACATACATATGACTGTACATTGATAGGCTTCTAATAATCCCTCAAATTTTAGTATCATCTTCTCCACTGAATCTGCTTTGTCTTGATGTCTTTAGTACTTTACTTGTACCAGTAACACAGCAAGGGGTATATCTTAATCCTCTACTATCCCAACAGCTCTGTACTTCATAGGTGCTCAGTACATTTTGAGTAAAAACATCCCATTCTAAGTGACAAAAATAGGGATTATACTTTATTCTTCACTGTTCTGTCCCTAGTTTCTAATATTGTCTTAAAATTAACTGATGATAAAATACATTTATTAAGTGTATGTACTGATTAAAAATCATAAAAGGTAATGCATAAGCATTATCACCAATTCAAAACCAAGTTTGTTGTACTCCAAAGATCGTAGAAATCACCCTGTATTATGTCTCATATCTCTCCTGTTCATCTCTGTGTCATTAAATCCAATATTTTCAAATTGCCACTGCCTGCTAAATGCATCTTGGATTTTCTCCTAGAATTACAGAATCCAGTTGTGCAAATTGAATTGCCATATACATGTCTTAATTTTTCTTTTTGATAAAGAGCCTTTGTATCTCTTTGTTATCCATCATCACATGAGTGTATTGGCTTCATTCCTTTTTTCACCTCATCAATTTCTAGCTTTATTCAACCCTGCTGATGATCCATGCTCGCTTCTGACTTTTTCCATTCTTTCTTGAAATGCAGCATCAAGTCCTCTTAATCTTTGTGCTCAACTTGTATTAGTTTTCTGCCTGGTTTAGTTTTCCTGGATTACTACATATATGATTTGCCTGGTCTTTTCCTATACCATACTCCTATAGTTTCAATTATTTTCCCATTTACAAATTAATTGCTCTCAAATTATTACTAAATAGAAATTCATTTCCTAAGTGTAGGGGATGCAAAGCTCTCTATAATCTGGACTCGACTTATTTTCATAGTACTGCCATTACTTACTTTCTATATTTTGCAAGCCATGAGGCTGAAACTCCTTTCATCACTTCCTATAGCAATCCTACATATCCACTAAGACTCATATCTGGTTCTACTCCCTATGTGCATGCCAGATGATGAACTCCAGTGCAGTGTTCCATGTGACATACTCATCAGTTCACAGCCTCCTATTATTTCTGGTCCATATAGGCCCTCTCCTGTTGTATTCAGTTATTTATTCTATTTTACCGCCATTACCAACACCATCCCTATGTAGGTAGCTTTTCAAAATCAAACATTTTAATGGCTTTCATGGGTGCTCTCTTGTTTGTGTTCTGGTCAAGCTATGATTATGTAAATGGCACTTTGCTATAAAACATGTTCCTCCTTTTCTTTTTTCATTCAGTTGTATAGGTTTTGGAGATAGATCCATTTTTCAGTGTGTACATCCAATCTATTGCTCCTAATTGCTACACCTTACCCCACTAACCCAATATTTACACTGCTGCCTGAATGACCTTTAAAACCATAATTCTGATTATGTCATTCAGTGGCTTTATATCCTTTGGTGATTTTTCATTTCACTTGGGATAAACTCCAAAATCCTCCACAGATCTACAAGGCCTTACAGGATCTGGGAAGTATCCAGCTAGCAAGTCCCATCCTTGCTATTCTGCCTTGATCTTTTTTTTTTTATTTTTTTTTATTTATAGTAGTAGTATATATTACAATTCATACTGCACATATAGAGCATCTTTTTACACAAAAAAGTTTGTATACAAAGTATATTAGTAGCTTGATTTTTATGTCCCAGCCACACTGGCCTGAAGCTCCTCAAAAGTGTTACACTTCCCCTTTGCTCTTTGCACATGGTATTCGCTTTTCCTTAGGTATCATATTAAATTTCACTTTCTCAGATAAGCATTGTACACCTGGCCAAATAAATCAGAGGATCAAATTTTAAATATTCTTTCACATCATTTGCTTTTATTATACTTTACAAATCTTCGTTTGTTTTTATTTCTGTGTTT
This sequence comes from Tamias sibiricus, assembly GCA_025594165.1. NCBI lineage: Eukaryota > Metazoa > Chordata > Mammalia > Rodentia > Sciuridae > Tamias > Tamias sibiricus. Next base: position 98,550,448 of record CM046657.1, read on the forward strand.
GATTATTTATTATCTTTTTTACTCAGTATAGCATCAATTTCAAGAAGGCTGAGGCCAGGTGGCTTCTTTCTTCTTCAGATGATCTTGTTTCTATATATCAGAAATCCTCAATTTAAAAAAAAAAAAAGTTAATCATATAGAATAGCTTACCCAAGGTCACAAAAGAAGTTAAGGTCAAGGTAAGGACAAGAACCAGTACCTCTCTTCTTCCTGTACTTGGAGTTCTTTGAATGTAGGGTTGTGCTGTGTGTTCTTATATCTAGTCCCAGCTTGATGCCTTGTACACAATAGGTGCTCAACAACTACTGAAGAATTAAAACAGACATAGCAAAGAAATGCCACTGTGGATTATATGGTTTTATATTTGTGTTAAAGGATTACTGGCAATATACATTAAATATGCAGAACTTGGGATTTCATGGCAAAAGAAAACTGCCATTTCTATTCCCTTGAGTTTATAAGTAGACATTACATTTTCTGTATACTTTTACCAGGTTGAAAACTTCTTCCTTTTTGTCATTAAGGTCAAGCTGTTATCAGGAGATTCTGACAGAAAATGTCACTCAAAATGTGTAGGAAGCTAAGTTTCAAACTGCAGTCGAAGAGCAAGAATGAATTCATAAGTATACAATTCATGCTCATATTAATAAGGAAAAAGACTAATGACCTCTATATGTAAAAGAGGATGGATGGATTCAAGTTTCTTAGAATATTTCCTTTACTTCAGGAGAACTAGAATAAACTGTCATTTTCTCCAACTTGGTTTCTGCCTGAGCAGGTTTTATCAATGGGCCTGTCATGATGCTGAAATTGGGAGCTCTTGCTATGTTGTTTCATGAATCTAATTATCTTGAATCCGTGCAGTGTCAGAGAGAGAGAGAGAGTGAGAGAGAGAGAGAGAGAGAGAGAGAGAGAGAGAGAGATAAACTTCTAAGGAAGGTCCTAAACAACATTATATAATTTTAATTTTAGCAGTATTAGGAAAGTTGCCTTACATATGTTCACCAAGAGGTATTAATTAATCAATCAATTTTATTTTAATTGGTTCCTTGTAGTTATACATAATGGTGAGATTGTTACATTCTCCTTGATAGGATAGCAACAATTTAACAATATAATTTGGCCAATCTCATTCCCCAGTATTATAAGGGGTATTAATTTACATAATTAATTGAATCCAGTCCTTGAAAACCAGAAATAATCTATTTCCTCTCATTCTCAAGGTTAAAATATTTGCAAAGTAGCACTATTTTAACTATTAGTGGTACTATTAGCAGTACTAGTAGATTAGTATATTAAAAACAACAACAACAAAAAAAAATATAGCCCCTATTCAGTGTTTTGACAGTAGTGGGTAAAATGACCACTGTTCCACTACCTTATCATTTAATATTCCTCTATCTGAGATTTGTGTTGTTGGTTTTAGGTATTGTATGTGTAGGATTCTCTCAGTCACAAAGTTCTATCCAATTTTAGAGTTTACCTTTTGCTAATCATTTTTATTTTTTACACCATAGCCATGCTGCAGCCAAAGAAGTTATTAATACACAGTGTCCAGGAAGGGAACTGAATCACAAGGTTAGGTTAGGAAGAAAACTTAATCATGAGGGTAAGTTATTTGCTGAAGGATTCACAATTCACACTTAGGTCTTCATACTTGGGTCCTACCAGTATCACAAAGTGCTAATGATAATTTACTATAAGTGCTTTGACTGTCACTATTAAAAATCAATTTCCATCATGTAATATCTTTTTCCTTCCCTACAATGTTATTGACACCTTTTGCTTGTTTCGGAAGTGTCCTTCCCACCAGGACCTGGCATTGCTTAATAAGATTTATTTCTATTGGTACCATAGTGACTCCTTAGGGCCCATGGAAAATCCCATTGTTAAACTCTAAAGCTTTTGACAGTCTACCTTTTTGGAGTCAGAAAAATAAAAGAGTCAAACCTTATGGCACATAAGAATAAAACTAAAGAAGGAAGAAGATTATGCTTGGGCCTTAGCTTCAGACTTCTGAAGGATTTCAAAGGAGTTCTAGTAAAAACTTACAGCCAAGCATAGGAACCACAGATTTAGAGAATTGAGTGTTAAAGTGAAGCAGAGAAAAGACTGTTTGCATTAGTCAAATCTCTTTAGCCACAAGTGACAATGCTCCAATGTAGCAGTGTGAGCTAAAATAGAAAATTCACTGGATTGTGTCACAAAATTGAACACCACAGTAGGGCAAGGCAGATGGAAGCTGACATCAGGAATAGTTACACCCAGGGACTTGAATTGTTGGGACCGAATCCATTTCTCATTCTCATTCTTTCTCTGCTATGGCGTAAGAGTGATGTAGAGATTGGGTCTTTGTAAAAGGAATTCAGTTCTAAACTCAAAGATTTTTTAACTGGATGACTAGAAGTGAAAATAGTATTCTTCTTCTAGCTAGAGTTGGAAACTTTTAGGAGAAAACTCTGATAGGCCCATTTGCCAACTCCTTTGAACAATCAAAATGGATAGGTATGATAAGTTTTATTGTAGCTCAGTTTGTAGCTAATGAGGTAGAATTGGTTACCAGAGGAAAGGACAGTCATACATTTTTTGCCTTTCTGACCAGGAATAGACCATGAAGAACTTGCTATGCCAAGAAATTCACAGTGTTTTTTATATGCATGGTTTGCCCGTTGGAATAGTTAAAGGAGGAGAAACACAATTGGTTTCACCTTTCAAAAAACAATTCTTTTAGCAATGTGAAGATGAAATAGAGATTTTTAGAATAGAGGCTAGGTAGCATAGGACAAAATTCTACAAGTGCTAGATAAAATGAGATGATGGTCATAAGGAAAGCACTAGCAATGGATATACAGAGAATTTAGTTTTTAGGAATAGTTTTAAGATAGAATAAACCTATAGAATTGTCAGGGCTTGGAAGGAGCGTAGGGCAATATGAGAAAGGAAGTTACTTCCTATATTTCTAGCTTGTGTGATTGTGTAAATGACAGTATAATTTACAATGCATGGAAAACAGAAGTGTTTAATAAACTCATTGTAAAATCTGCCCCCATTTTCAGCTCTGGCTAACTAGTCAGTGACTATGAACTTTTCTGTGTTTAAGTTTGTATCCTTGGCAAATGACCACAAATGACTTTTCAAATCTTCCACAGATGTTGAAGTAAAGAGTAGCAAAGGGAGACTTGGGAAATGTGTCTGTAAGGACTTTGATGAAAAGCTTAAAAATAATCCATAGTTAGACACCTAAGTTTCTGAAATGGCTTGTAGTCCAACTAATATATTTTTACATAAGTATGTTTTCCCATGAAACTCTTCTGCTCATGGAGTCACAGAATCTATAGTAATCGCTCGGTTTCACTAGCAGCATGACATAATCCTGAAGATTTTTCATTCTTAAATGTTAAGGATTTCACATTCTTAAATGGATCTCACTACTTAAATCTATAGAATGTGTTTTTCTTTTTCCTTCGTGTTTATACCAATAAATAACATAAGGAATGCTAGTACATACTTCGTAAGTAATCATTTGAAAAGCTACCCAGTATGGTCTTTTGAGATTACATTACTAAGTAGTCTCATTTATTTTCATCAAAAGGATTTGTATTTCTTTGTCTCCCTCTTCTAGGCCAGAGGTTGGCATACTCTGGCTTAAAGCCTGGTTGTTTTTATCTTTTTAAATATGGTTTTATTGAAACACAGCCAGACTCATTTGTTTGCATGTTATCTATGGCTGTTTTTTGTATAACATTAGCATAGTTGAATAATTTTGACAGAGACAAGTAGCCTGCAAAGCCTAAATTATTGATTATCTCGTTCTTGATAGAAAAGGTTTTCACAATTTTTTATAAATTATAACTTGATAATGGGAGATTATGATTTTAGCTAACATTCTCTTTTAAAGTACAGAATAAAATGGTTAAATGCTCTCACTTTAAAAAAAATCTTCTGTTATAGGGGCTGTGGTTGTGGTTTCTTAGTGAAGCACTTGCCTAGCATGTGTGAGGCACTAGGTTCTATCCTCAGTACCACATTAAAAAAAAATTAAAAAATAATAATCAAAATAAAGGTATTGCAGCTATCAACAACTAAAAATATTTTTTTTCAAAAAATCTTCTGCTATAGACTACTTCAGTGAGAGTTCAAAGTCTTAGGAAATAAAAAAAAAATTAATAAATGGAATGGGATCAAATTAAAAAGCTTCTGCACATCCAAGGAAACAGTAGCATGAACAATGAGCCTAAAGAATGGGAGAAAATCTCTGACAGAGGATTAATATACATAATATATAAAATGCAACAGAAAAAAATCAAATAACCCACTTAATAAAGAGCAAATGAACTCAACAGACTTTTCTCAAAAGAAGAAATGCAAATAGTAAATTAATATATGAAAAAAATATTCAACATCTTCAGCAATCAGAGAAAAGTAAATCAAAACTACATGGAAAATTTATCTCATTCCAGAACAAATGGCAATAGTCAAGAATACAAGTAATGATAAGTGCTGGCAAGGATATGAGGAAAGGAACACTTTTACATCATTGGTGTGATTGTAAATTAGTACAACTGCTATGGAAATTAGAATGGAGATTCCTCAGAGGACTAGGAATGGAACCACACCATATGACTCAGTTAAACACAACTCCTCAGTATTTATCCAAAAGAACTAAAGTGCACTCTAGCAATATAAACATACCCACATTGATAGCAACATAGTTCTCGATAGCCAACTTCTGGAACCAACCTATGTTCCTGTTAGCAGATAAATGGATAAAGAAAATGTTATATGTATACACACACACACATACACACACACACACACACACACACACACAAAATGGAGTTTTAGGCAGTCATAAAGAACAAAAAATTATGCTATTTTCAGGGAAATGGATGGAACTTTGGATCATCATGTCAAGTGAAATAAGCCAGACTCAAAAAATCAAGAGTCATATGTTTTTTATCATATGTGGAAACTTGAGTGAAAAAAAAAGAAAAAAATTGTTTTATGAAAATATACTGGAGACCAGTAGAGTAGAAAATAGGGATTTATGGAAGAGAGGAGGAAAAGGAGAGGAGGTAATGAATAATGATATTGACCAGATTATGTGCATTTATGAATATATCAAAATGAATCCCACTATTTTGCATAATAATACTGTACCAATATAAAACATAGTGAGATACCACTCCATACCAACTAAAAGTGGTACCACCAAAAATAAAAAATGCTGGTAAAGATGTAGAGATATTGGAACACTGTGCATTGCTGGGAATGTAAATTAGCACAGTTTGTATGGAAAATAGTTTGGCATTTTCTAAAAAGGTCAGAAGTAGAGCTACTATATAATTCAGCAATTCCACTTCAGGGTGTGTACAAAAAATTGGCAATGACTGGAGCAGATACTTGTACAACCATGTCCATAGATGCATACACAATGGCCAAAGGTAGAAACAACCCAAGTATCTTTCAATTAATAAATGGGTAACAAAAATGTAGAATACGCATGCAATGGATATTATTTGGCCATACAAGAAAGCAATTCTCACATATGCTATAAACTGCATGAACTTTAAAGATATTATGCTAATTAAAATAAGCCTGTCACAAAAGGGCAAACACTATAGAACTCCATGGATGTGAAGTATCCAGAGTAGTCACATTCATAGAAACATAAGGTAGAATTGTGATTGCCAACGACTGGGGGAATGGTGATGAGGACTTATTATTCAATTGGTAATGGATTTTTGTTGGGGATTATGAGAAAAATTTCTTTATAGATACGGTGATGATGACATAAGATTTAACATCACTGAACTGTACACTTATAAATGGTTACAATGATAAATGTTAGGCATACTTTATCAAAATAAAAAAAATACCCATCAAACAAACAAATCTACTGCTGGGTGTGGTGGTGGTGCAGGTTTATAATCCCAGTGGCTCAGGAGGTTGAGACAACAGGATCGCAAGTTCAAAGCCAGCCTCAGCAAAAGAGCCACTAAGCAACTCAGTGAGACGCTGTCTCTAAATAAAATGCAAAATAGGGCTGGGGAGGTGCCTCAGTGATTGAGTGCCCTTGAATTCAATCCCTGGTATCGCCCTACCCCCCCAAAAAAAAAATCTCTTGCCTTTGGCTATATACTCAGAAGTGGGACTGCTAGATTATATGTTAATTATATACAGCATGACAATGAAATATCTTCACTTCCATGTTCATTGCAACATTATTCATAACAGTCAAATTTTGAAATCAACTAAGATCAATCAATGGATGAATGAATACAAAATGTGATCTATCTACATAATGTATACATTGCATGTAAATATACATATACATACATATAATTATATATAAAATGGAATAGTATTCATTCCTAACAAAGGACATTTTGTCATTTGTAACAACATGGGTCATCATATTGCTGAAATTAGCCAGGGACAGAAATGTATACATGATCTTAGTTACATGTAGAATCTGAAACCAAATGCACTCATAAAAGCAGAGTGAAGAATACTGCCTAACAGGGGCAGGGGGAGAGGGAAGAATGGAAAAATTAGGTCAAATGACACATTTTAGATAGGAGGAATAAGTTTTGAAGTCTATTGTCAAATATGGTGGCTATATTTAATAATCAAGTGTTATATATTTCAAAATTGCCATGAGAATGAATTTCAAATGTTTTCATTAAAAAAAATGAAAAGTATCAAGGCTCCTAAACATGTTTTGGGGTAACATACTGATAAATACATAGCAGTTTGAAAGTATGTTGGAAACACTTTCCATACACTTCATTTACTGGATGTCATAGTTTAGCTATACCTCACTTAAACATTAGCAAAACACTTACATTATCTCACAGTTGGGAAACATCATCTGATACCATGCCTACTTTATACTAAGTGTGAAATATGTCATGTAAGTCATTGAATTCGATATACTATATAGTACAGCATCCAGTGTTTACTCTCATGATGGCAATGTAGGGCAAACTGGGAGCTGTGACTTGGCTTACCGCCTCCTCCCAGCATCAGAACAGCAGGCACTCCATGTTTCAGGCCTGGGAAAATATCAAAATTCAAAGAAAATTTTCTACTCAATGTTTATAGCTTTTGCAACATCATAAAATTGAAAAAACTATAAGTTGAACTGTTAAAAGATAGGGATAGTGTGTAATTTAGATAATAGATATTTTCGTTAGCTTGACTGAATCATATTTTGTGCATGTGCACATGTGTATTTCATAAATACATATATGAGTCATTTTGTTACCCATAAATATATATAATGATAATTAGTGAATTTTCAATAAAATAAAAATGAAATATTTCCCAACACTTTATCATTTTTACATACAACTTTATTTGAATATGCTGCATCCTTTCTGTAAACTGGTATAAATTTACTGACATCAATGGTTTACATATGCTTTAGAGACTAATTGGTAATTTTTTAAAAAAATGTCAGAATTAGTTCCTGCTATTGTTATGCCGTTTCTACATTGTACAAATATTTTTAGTTTCATATTATTACTATATTTTCTCTGTTTTGGTGCTGGAGATCAAAGCCAGGGCCTTTTACATGCTAAGCAAACACTACCACTGAGCTACTCCCCTAGTTCCATATTATTGTTGAGAAGAGCTAACAAGATTTTTTTAAACACTTATATGTAAGAGGTAACTCTTTATTTCTATTCTCTATGATATCTGTTCTAAAAAATTTTCAATAATAGAGACCTCATAATGATATCACATTACCAAGATGATTCTATCTTTTTGCAGTGTCTGGCTATAATCATAAGATCTCATATAAAGCTCATTTAGTGATATGACTTAAAAAACTCTCTTGATATTTACTTTTGTACAGTCTTGTTCATCACTTAGGTGAAATAAGCTCTAATTCTGAAGGAAACAAAATTTTAGATAAATGTAAATGTATACACACACACACACACACACACACACACACACACACACACTCAGATAGAGAGTGTGTGTAAAGGGGAATATTTCACCATGGAAGGATTTTTTTAATTGGTTCTTTTTAGTTATACATGATAGTAAATTCCATTTTGATATAATTATACAAGCATGGAATATATCTTATTCTAATTAGGACCACCCCATTCTTGTGGATGTGCATGATGGTGGGATTCACTGAGGTGTATTCATACATACACACAAGAAAATTATGTCAGATTAATTCCACTGATTTTCCTTTTCCTATCACCACTCCCTTCCCTTCATTGCCTTTTGTCTGATCAAGTGAATTTCTATTCTTCCCCTTATTGTGGGTTAGCCTCCATATATCAGCAAAAAATTCAACCTTTGGTTTTTTGGGATTGGCTTATTTTACTTAGCATGATAGTCCACAGATCTATCCATTTACTGGCAAATGTCATAAGGTCATTCTTCTTAATGGCCAAGTGATACTCCATTGTGTATATATACCAGTATTCTTTATCCAGTCATCTGTTGAATGGCACCAAGTTTGGCTCTATAACTTAGCTATTGTGAATTGTGCTGCTATAAACATTGATATGGCTGTGTCACTGTAGTATGCTGATTTTAAATTCTTTAGCTATATACCAGGGAGTGGGATAGCTGGGTCAAATGGTGGTTCTATTTCTAGTCTCAAAAAGGAAGGATCTTTATTTGTTGGGAGATTAACAAAAAAGAAAGAAAATGGTCATTAATCTGCATATAGATAAATTTGGGAAAATAGAATAGATGACTGAACAATAGCATAGACTTTGGTATCAGATTGACCTAAGTGTGAACTTGGGCTTCCCTACATATTTCCTATCTTTTCAGTCTCCCCCGCCCCCTCTCTCTACTTACATACATATATATGTATGTATTTTGTATCTATATAAAATATAATATAATATAAAATACAGATAATATAAAAATAAAATGTAATATATACATGTAGGATTATACACACACACACACACACACACACACACACATACACACACATATACTTTTGTTAAATGAGTGTAAGGGTAGACAGAAGGTGCCTTCCCTCATGGACACCAAAATGCTATACACTCATTTTCTGAGTCACCAATGTGGATATGGATTGGGCATGTATCTTTACAAACTTAGTATGATTAACCTTGAATTTTGGTGTGTGTCTCAAAGGAGGAAATGTCCACCAAAGAAATGTAGAGAAAATGCAGTGCAGTCTGTGGCTTCTGATATTCAGTAGTGGGACCAGTTGTGGTCTGTGTGTGCTGATTCTGTGCTGTGGTTTTGACTCTAGTTCTTCCTTTTTTCTATTTTCTGAGTCTGGTTTTCTCACCTTTTCTATGTCTACTTAAGTTATCTGGATTTATTTTCTGTTGCTTTCAACTAAGATTCTAGATTGTTTGGTTGTATGATGTTATTCCAAGCACTGAATTTGCCTAATAGCTGATTGATAAATCAGAGTTCTATCAAATCTCAGCTTCTTGGTAGAAAAAGATGAATCATCAGTAATTATAGTATTTATAATGGCTAGAGGGACATTAGCTGGTATGATGGCAAAGACAATTCACATAGAACATTTTTAGTCAATTTGGCCTATTGAGAACTATAAATTGATTCATCCAAGATGGCTATCTACAAACATTCAGATATTAACATTCAGATATTAACTACTGAATTTGGCAATACAACTGAGGTGTTTCACTTTCCTTCTAATTTACTCCTAGAAGTTATCAATCTTTTATTCTAACTTATTTTAAGACTTTGGGTTATTACAGTTCCCAGGCTAAAAATAATAACCAAGTAAAAAAAATCTGTCAACATCTTTAAGTTCATGATAAACAAATGACTGACTACTTATGATTTTTATGATTTTTCATTTTCCATCAAGTTATACACATAGTATAACACGCAATAGAAAGATTCTCTCTGTCAAGGAATTTGTCTGATCTTCAAAACTGAAATTTCAACCAGAGGATTTTCCTTACCATAACAACTAGTCATTGATGACCAGTTTGTTTACCAATGTGTGTGTGTTTTTTGTAACTCTTTAAGTGATTTTTGAGTTTTCCTTATATGAATTTATTCAAAACTTTCATTGTTGTTGAAACTTATCAGAGCCTTATATTTGCTAGAAGAAACATTTGTTGAGTGAATGCATGTCTGCCTAAATAGTCATTTTCTGTGATACTTGTTTGTGATACAAATTATTCAAGAATCTGTTGATTCAGTGGGTTTAATTAGAGGAAAGTATTAACAGTTCTGAAAAGACAAATGATTCATTTCCTCACATTTTTCATTCTTTCAACTTTTCAAATATTTTAAGAATGTTAGAGAATGAGGCTACAAGACATTTGGATATATTAGTTAATATGAATAAGTGGTAATCAGTATGTATGAATCACCCAGAAGTTAAATTCTGCATCAAATAATCTGGAGATTTCAAAATATCTGGATATTTAAAGCTTGGTAGATGTATACAGAAACAAATTTTTAAAATGCAAATAGATGTTTGTATTTGAAGTCTATAATACTATGAACTGATGCCTTTAATGATCATTTAAGTTTCATTGAAAATAAAAAAAGCATTTTATATCAATATCAAATAAAAATAATATAGAGCATAAAGAAATAAAAAAAATCAAAGTAACTAAATCCAGGATGTAATTAAATATCTGTGCAAAAGTGCATACCGATTTTCTGTAAAGATGAGTTATCAACTGATGTTTGTTCATTCATTTTTGCCTGATTCTTTTTGATACTGTCATTATTTAATTACTGAGTACTTCAATGTCAATTTTTGTGTTTGTTTGCTTTGATTAATTTCTTTGGAAACAAGGCTATTTCAGATAGATTTAATTTAATTATATTATTTATTCTGGCTTTCATTCTAGATGAATATATAAAATATGTTGAACTTTAATTTTAGGTGATTTTCTGTGTTTCATTTAAAATTTTTTTAAAAATTTTTTATTATTCTATTTTTTTTATACATGATTGCAGAGTACATTTCATTTCATATTACATATAAAGAGCACAATTTTTCAAGTTGATGGTTATATAAAGTATTTTTACAATTGTGTCTTCATACATGTATTTAAGGTAATAGACTGAGTCATTTAAAATTTTATAAGCTAAAGATTTGTATGCTAAATTTGTTTTAATTTTACAATAAGACATAGTGAAATCTTCCTAATCCCAATTTGGGGATGGGAATAAAAGTGTCCCAGGTTACAAACACTAGGCTAGGATGAATGTGATTGAAGTGTTTTTACTGTCAGCCTTTGCTAACAACTGAATGCTTGTAACTCAACCAAATTCATGTGTTGAAACCCATCCTCAGTGTGAAGGTATGTAGATTTCTTAAGAATGGAATAGGACAGAGCCTTTGTGAATAAGATTAGTGCCTTTGATTAAGAGGTCCCAGGAAGTTCCCTTAACCCTCTGCCATGTGAGGTTACAAGGAGAAGATGGGCATCTTCAAACTAAGAAGCAGGCCCTCACCAGGCACTGAATCTGGCAGTGACTTGACCTTGGTCTTCCCCAGTCTCCAGAACTGTGAGAAGCAAATTTTTGTTGTTTGTAAACCTGTTTATAATAGTGTGTTATAACATCCCAAATGAAATAAGACATCCTTCATCTAATTTGTTTTCTCATTCTTTTATGTTAGCTCTACAAGTGAAAGTTCTTTTTATGCATATGTTAGTTTCATTTCCTTCCAGAATAGGAGCTAGTGATACCCTGCAATCTTACTGACTCTTGCCCTTCCTTCATGTTCTATTACAGACACTACTACTGCTATAATTACATGTTTGCATATGTTGTTACACATTGCAAATGTTTACACATACTTCATCATTCTATATGTCCAACAATGTCCTTATGATAGATCAGATTTTGCACTAATGTTGTAGATAAGCGCATGGAGGACCAAAGAATTTTAAGTAACACATGATGACTCATTATATAACTCATTACATTGCTCCACAGTGGAAGAGCTTGTTCTAAAGCCTCTGACTTAAAGTTGAATGATCTTTCTAGTAGATTTACAACATCTAAATATCAGTTATTACTTTTATAATAAACATTTTTAAGCAAACTCTTAGCATTCAAACCATGATAAATCCCACATAAAACCGGTGGTTATTACAGTATGTCAACAGGTAAAATGGATTTAAGTTTGATTGTGAAGTACCAAACAGTTTGCTTTCTAGATAATTTGAGTGTGCTTAGTAGAAGACAGAAATATTTTGTCATATTATAGTAATCTGATTCACTTCTGTATCAAAGAATTAAAACTGTGATCTCTCAGCATGAATGAATGGCAAATAGAACTTTCAGTACTATTTACTTAGGGCCTTTGGCTGGAAACCAATTTCATCCTTTCAAAGTCATTTTAAGAGTAAATCCAGAAATATGAAATAACAACATTATGAAGTTTAATTGCATTTTACATGTTTTAAGAATCTTCATCTGATAAGAATTTTGTAAAAAATAGTGGGTCAGATTTTAGAGATGAAAGGATGGGATTTAGGACTCTCTCTAGAGTACACAAGATCCAGATTTGAGATTAGTAATCAGTTTACTTGATACTTGTGTCTGCATTTTTTTCTATGATACCGCCCCACACTACAACACCTCTCTCAGTATTTCAGCTACAGCACAATGCTCCTGACAGAGGGATTTTATGATAATGAAGTGGCAGCAACATTTTTTTTCTTTCAGTTCCACAGATATGCTTCCCGCATACTTTCATAAGACTTCCCTCTTATTAGGCATTGTCCTTTATTAGGCATTGACCTTTATTGTGCATTGTACAATCAAGCAATGACAATTAGTTACAATATAACCCCAAATCCCAATTCCAAGATAACACACACACACAAACAAAAATGCTATCCAGTAGTTAAATATTCAGAAAAGTAAGAGAAGTTTCATATTTCAAGGCACTGTGTGCTGCTTTATGCCTCTACCAGATTTGACTCTCATCTTGTTTCATCACTGGACTCTTCCTGTTAGTATAGAAAGCAGTTCATTATCCTTATCATCTCATCTTAGGACAAGGGAACAGAAAACTTATGCTGAAACAAACATATGCAGGCAGGGGGAAATGCTGATATCAATGGTGTCTGCATTCAAAAATGGTTTTAATGCTCCTGATGTGTGTTAAACAGCACAATTTTGTATCCATAGGGGAAGAAAGTTGCATTAAAAAAAAGAATGCAGTAAGAAATTGTGAAGGAGACTTCAAATTATATGACACAATAAGGAGAATGAATAGACATTGTATTGTTAAAGAAATTTCAGAGAAATGGCATCACTGAATGAAATTTGGATACTTAAAATCATACTTGTTGAATCGCATGTCATATAAATGTGAATTGTGTGTTAGATTATAAGCAAAATGATGTTGTAAACAACAGAGCTGTGCCAGGCACTGTATCGCACACCTGTAATCCCTGCACTTGGGAGGCTGAGGCAGGAGAATCAGGATTTCAAAGTCAGCCTCAGCAATGGCAAGGCACTTAGCAACTCAGTGAGACCCTGTCTCTAATAAAATACAAAAAAGGACTAGGGATGTGGCCCAGTGGTTGAGTGCCCCTGAGTTCAATCCCTGGTACCAAAAAAAAAAAAAAAAAAAAAAAAAAAAAAAAAAAAAAAAAGAAGAAACAAAAACAAAAACAAAAACCACCCAGAGCTGTTTTAGAGACATAAGAGTCTCTAAAGCTTTAGAAGCTGAGTGGCTCACATTGTATAATCACCCGCATACTTTGTTACAATTGGCAATATTTGACTTTGTTAGCTCCCTTGTATCTGAAATATTCTATATAAGTATGGGAATTTCTCCATATCTTACAAGTTATAGAGACAAAATGCTTTATTTAAGCTATATTGGGCATCTGAGGTTTAAAAAAGAATTCAAATCTAAAAATGATTACATCTTGCTCAGGAAATCAGTACATTAAGCAGTAGGAAAACTTGAAATTACACTCAGATACAAGATTTGTAAATTCATCTTTAGATGTTTCAAATGTTGTATGTCGATGACTCTTCATTGCCCAAATAACTGTCCATGCTTCTTAGCTGAATTTCCATGGTCTTCCTCAACTTTCCCTGAAACTAACCTTTTTGGTTTCACTCCCTGTGTGTTTTCACCTCATATTCCCTGTTTTCTGTTCATGATGATATTTTTCTCTTCCACATTTCAGCTCATGCCCTTCCCACTGCCTGAATGCCTTTTCCTCATTCTGAATGCTGGTTTGATTCTTTTAAGTTCCAACACAAATGATCCCTCTTTCTTAAATTATTTCCTATTTCCCAGTAAGCATGTTGTCACCCATTTAACCCTAATTACAAACATCTGCAGGAGGTTGTAGCTAACAAGCACCATTTTTGAACAATTTGCTTTTTCTTACTATGAAGCAGAATACACAATGACTCTGGTTATTGGTGACTACAGAAGCAGACGTTTTATTGATAAATAGTCATCTTATCAGGCTTATCCTGACAGTACTTCTTCAATGTTTACTGAGAAATTTTTGAGAGTGCAAGTAGAACTGAGGTGAAGATTAAAGAGGCAGATTCTCTATTTAAATAACAATGTACTTCAGAAAAATGCTGACAGACATTCCACTGTATAGATATATTTTTGTTATCTTAAGGATGACTAAGTCATTAGGTTCTTTCTATAAAATATTTGGGGTTCTTGTGGTTGTCATGTCAAAGATCTTCGTCAGATTTCAACATCCCCCAAACTTGATTAACCAAGACATTCATTATAATTATTTTTTCATATTTTGAAATCCAGAGACTATGAATAAGCCTTAAAATGTAAATTTATTAAAAGTAAAGGAGATATTTGAGGTTTTCATGGTTTGGAGATGGTCAACATAACCATTTATTCAACAAAAATTGATTGAACACCTTCTCTTTTCCTTAATGTAGTATTGTGGAAACTCAGGAAAAGTCTACTTTATTTGGGGGAAATAACTATTTAAAACAATATATATTTAAATAAACATCTGACATTATCTTATGCAAGGTGATTTATAATTTATTAACACAAAAAAAGATTTTCTAAACCATGTGCTAATATTTGGCCTGAGAGTTTATCTTTTCTTTACTGGAATTTACTTACCCACAAAATAATAGGAAGTGAAAGGAAATATTTTCAGATTTATTTTTTTGTAAACAAATGCTATCATCTTTGAGTTTTATCTTTATTCATCTTTTCCATCTGGTCTTTTGAGTGTTTCACAGCTTTTCAGGTTGGAGGAAACCAGAACCATTGTGGTTCTACTAGAAACACGCTGTAGAACAGCAAAGCCCTGAATTAATTATGAAAGGAGGCCCAAATCAGAGAGGTACACTAGATTCATTACACATGAATGAATATTATTTTTTCTTATCTGAAATGACTATGGTTGTTAACCAAACTTTCTGTTATGCAAAGTTTTCATTATTTTTAATGCACCTAAATTCACCCAGGATCTTGCAGCATTGATTTGTCAATGGCAATGACTGATGGTTCCAGGGAGGATGTGAAAAATGCTAGTTTGGGAAACTTATCGTTGATAGAAAACAAGGAAAACTTATTTGGGGCAGGCAATTTCTATAGGAAACTCTGATATATTTGATACAAAATTTATGTTAGACATAAACTTGAGTCAGTATGGCTTACTAGCCTAAATTTAGAGAGTGACAGATTTTTTTTTTTAAACAATTTTAACTGACCAGAATAGAACAAATTGACTTTGAAGAAATTAGGTTCTCCTGACTAGATGTTCCAATGGTAATATAAAAATATATTAGTAGGTAAGGCAAAGGGGTTCTCTGTGTATAGTAGGACATTGACAAAGATGATATTGAATTTTCCTTTTATCCCACTTTCTAACATTATTCCTTGTATGACTTTTTCCTTTTCCTCAAATAGACTGCAGACTTTGAAAGGTGAGCATACAAGAATACAGAAGGAGGATATAAAGAAAAGATTAGAAGAAGAGAGAAGATAAAGAGAGACAGGGAGCACTGAAAGAGGAAAACAGGAAAGGAGGGTGAGGAGAGATGGAAAATTAGGAAAAGGGATGCATAGGAGATGACTAATAACTCTTATTTTTCTATATCAGGAATGGGCCAGGATACAGTGACAAGCATACAAACACCTAGTTCAGACCTCCATGATGTTACCATATTAGACAGGTCTTCCCAAAATGCCAGGGTGGCCACTGAAGTTGGCCTGATATCTTGTACACTGATCCTGGCTCTTGGTCCCACATGGAGCACAATGGACAAACAATGCTGCAGAAAATACCACTTGCTTATGATCAGAGCTGTAAACCTCTGTGCAGAGCCTGGGGCTTGTTTTTATTGCCTGACTGGTCTTCAAATCCTCATGCTTTCAGCATTGTTTCTCATCCCCCTGTTTTCTTCTATTCTTTTAATTTATTGCAGTGCGCATCTGACTTTATTTGATGGCAGTTTTGTCCCTTTATCTCACCCACACTCCTTCCCCATTAGACACGTCCCTTTCAGCACTTTTCTTGGACATTACATGGCATACTCACTGATTCATGTTACCCTACAAAATTCAAACTGTTTCTTTCTCACTGGCTTAGAGAAATTTGCTGATCTCTTCCTTGTGGTATTCAACTCTGATGGGGATACACACCAGACAATTCCCAAACTTTCTGGAGGCAATGAAGTGAAAAAACTCTGTCATTAAGAAATTACACATTAATATGTTTTTGGTTCCTTTTGCAGTAAACTTATGTTGACTTATAAGGTAGTAAGTCTGTGGGATCTTTGAAAAAAAATATTTACACAGTTGTTAAAAGAATTTCTGCTCACAGCTGAGTGCAGTGATGCATGCCTGTAATCCCAGTGGCTGGGGAGGCTGAGGTAGGAGGATTGCAAGTTCAAAGCTAAGCCTCAGCAACTTAGCAAGGCCCTAAGCAACTTAGTGAGACCCTGTCTCAAAAATAAAAATTTTAAAAAAGGGGGCTGGGATGTAGTTCAGTGATTAAGGACCCCTGGCTTCAATCCCTGATACAAAAAAAAAAAAAAAAATCCGCTCACATCACTTTGTTCATTTTTTAATTTCAGATCATTAAAGTAGCATATATTCAATGCCATGTTGTAGCTATGGGCTCTGGAATGAATTGTGATTACATGGGGTAGGGGAGGTTCACATAGTGTCACAACCAACAGGACTTATTCCAGCAATTTTCCTCAAGTTATTGTTTCTGCTTGTGGCTTTTCCTTTTAACCTTTCATCATTACTGCCTTACAAGTCAACATAAGTTTATTGCAAAAGGAACCAAAAAAATATTTTCCTCTCTTCACAGGTCATCAAATATGAGAAATTGGTTGGGTATGTCCCTGAAGTCACAGGACACAATGTGGGCTGTTTTAACATTTCTCACAATCTCTCTGAATTTTGACATTTTGATAATAAGACACAAAATTAGCAAATATGTCAATATATTAAATTGGAAGCACACGTTTATAATTTATATCTTTAAAACCAGAATCAGAGTTTTGCTTCTGTCTCTGTAAGTAGTATGTATCAAAGTAAGCTTCTTGAAATAAGGTAAAGGCTAGAGAGAAAACCAAAATAAAGCAAAACAAAAATCAGGTGTTTGATTCCCTTGGAGACCAATGAAAGCAGCTAAGGTTTGTGGGGACTAGACCCACGAGAAAAGGAAATTAAAGTCCATGATTGCCCACCCTTTCCATGTTTGTCTGCTAGTTCATCGTGATGATGATGGAAGCTGAAGAGAAAGTAGCCTTGAGGGTGTCAATGTCAGCTGATGGAGAGGACAAAACTAGAGTTCAAGAAACCAAGGCAACCATGACTTAGAAGATTTGGAAGACAATGTACTTCAGAGAGGTAGTCATCAAATATTGCCTGTAACTTTATCTGGGTCATTTGCCAATCCCTGTAGTACATAGGCTAGGCCCAAGACACCTAGAAATAAAGCAGATGATTCATCCATTTCACAGTCCTGGGGAATCAACTTTAGAAGTCTCATGCTATGAAAAAAGAGGGCTCAGGATGGTATACTGATTGAGGACTGCCAAGGACTACTATTAGCCGTGAGAGTGTGTGAAAGTAAGGGCCATGTAATGTTCCACATCTCTAGTAATTAGAGAAATGCAAATCAAAAATACTCTAAGATTTAATCTCACACCAGTCATAATGGCAGTTATGGAGAATACAAACAATAGTAAGTGTTGCAAGGACATGGAGGAAAAGACACACTCATACATTGCTGGTGGGACTACAAATTGGTGCAACCAATCTGAATAGCAGTTTGAAGATTCCTTATAAAACTTAGAATGGAACCACTATCTGACCCAGATATCCCACTCCTATGTCTATACCCAAAGTACTTAAAATCAGCATACTATAGTGACACAGCCATATCAATGTTTATAGCAGCTCAAACAATAGCTAAACTGTGAAACCAACCTAGAACCCCTTCACAGTTGAATGGATAAAGAAACTGTGGTATATATACACAATGGAATATTACTCAGCATTAAAAGAGAATAAAATTATGGCATTTTCAGGTAAATAGATGGAGCTGGAGAATACCATGCTAAGCAAAGTAAGCCAATCTCAAAAAAAACCAAAGGCCAAATATTCTCTCTGATAAGTGGATGTTGATCCATAATTGGTGGGGGTCATGAGAATAATGGAGGAACTTTGAGAGGGGAGGGTTCATGGGGGCAGGAAAGTTGGTGGAATGAGATGGACGTCATTACCCTAGGTACATGTATGACTGCACATATGGCGCGATGCTACATCGTGTACAACCAGAGAAATGAAAAGTTGTGCTGAAATTGTGTATAATGAATCAAAATGCATTCTGCTATCATATATACCTATTTAGAACAAATAAATAAATAAGTAAAGACAAAGTAGAACCAGAACAGGGCTTATAAAACCCAAAACATGTAGATGGTCACGCTCTAGTGGCTTGCCAGATTATATAAAATTTTCTTTGGCGGAAGATAATATTTGGCACAGATCAGCACTTCTCAAAATTTTAAAGTCCAGTTTAAAAATGTATCTGTCTATACCAATATACAATATATCTATGTCTATCTACCTATATAGATATAGATATATTATATGACACAGAAATATAAATATTGGTGATGGTATGATATGGGGACAAAATGACCAAAAATGAAAAAAAGTCAATAATGAAACACTCAAAAAAGATTCAGTTATTACAATTATTAGACATAAAATGTCAATGTAAGTATTATGAACATATTTGAAAAATAGAGAAAAAATGGTAAATTTAACCACAGAGTGGTTTTCACAAAATAAATACAAACTCTAGGTTAAATAAATGGTAACTAAAATTATGAAATTAATAATATTCTTATAGCAATTAGAAACTACAGAACAAAGGATTAGTGAACTAAAACATAGACCAACAACAAATATCCATATCAAAACCCACAGAATACAGAATATGAAAAATACAAATAATTGAAGCAAATATAGCAAGATGAAACGTTCTAAAATTTAAAGCCTAAGAGTTAAGACAACAGGGAAAAGCAGTGATATTCAAGGGAACAAACCATAATCTTGTTAGAAAGCTTAGAAAAAGAATAATCCTATTTCCACCAGCTTTCACAATACTCCAATGGAGAGATACACATACATATATTGTTGGCCAAGCTAAAAAGTTGAAAATAAAGGGAGGTTTGAAAAGCAGCCTATCACCGAAGGTCATGTATCCTTCAAAGGAGAAATAATGACTTAATCAGAAACAGTGAAAACTAGAAGACAAAAGATGATAATGCATAGAAAAAAAATAGCTCCCAATTTAAATTCTGTTCATGATTAAATTTCCTTCAGAAATAAAGAAACAAAAATATTTATAAGTAAAAATCAAGACATTCACCTTGGGAAGATTGTTAAAAATATGAGAAGATATTATCAAAAAGAAGAGAATTTTCACTACATAAAAATAATATTGATGTTCTATGGGCTTTGAATAGGTATGGAAATCAAATGCATGAAATAATAACACAAAGTCAAATGTTCTTGAACTAAAAATTTCAACATGTCTTTACATCCTCTGAGTAGTTGTATAAGTGACTTAAAGTGGACACATTTTGCGATCCTTATGTTACCCAATAAAGGCACTAGTTAAAAACTTATGAAAGAAAATTAAACAAATTCAAAAACCTAAACAAGGCAAAGAAGCAGAGAACAGATGTGATAAAGAGGACACAAACAGTAGAAAACTAGATTTGAATATGACTGTTAGTACTTATATTATGTGGATAGGGACAAAAATCTCCAAATAAATAAATACCAAGTTTATCAAATTGAAAACTATCAACTGTCTCAATACATAATATAAAATAAAATTTTTGATCAAACATCTGGTATAGTTAACAGAATACAACTTGGACTTAAAGGCAGGGGCTGATAAAATATTCACATTTTATCAAAATAAAACTTTCAATCCACCAAAAAGTTATGACTCTAAATTTGTATGCTGCTATTAACATAGACTCAAAGAACTTCAAACAAAACTAAAAAAGCTAAAGAAAATAAAGATGTAGAATTATAAAAGAACCTAAGTAAATACTAGAATACATGTAAAATAAGTCATTAAGGTTAAGAAAGAAAAACAACACTCACAATCATTAAAGATAAGAAAGAATAACAACACAAACTTGACATAAGTGAGATTAATAACAAGTCTGCCACAAAACAAAGGATTTTTTTTTGTAATGGTAATTTAATGCAGGGTTTCTTTACCACTGAGCTATAGTCCTCTTTATTTTTTATTATGAGATAGGGTATCATTAAGTTTCCCAGGCTGGCTTCAAACTTGCAATCCTCCTGCTTCAGCCTCCTAAATCACTGGGGTTAGAGTTGTGCATCACCAGCAGAAGAAATTTTTAAGTGTTCATAAAACCATTCCCAAAATGGATTGGATCCTGGGTCACAAGAAAATTTCAATATATTTCTTGGTTTGAGATTGTTCACAAAATATTAATTTCAGGATTACAAAAAAAGTTAAGGTGCAACTGTCAGCCCTGGTGAAATTCCTTTAACATTGTTTTTTGTATGAAGTTGTTTTCCAGCTAACTTCCTCCTAAGGAGTTTCCTAGGGGAGAGAGAGATAAGTACCATACAACTCTAAGCAGCCAGAACCACTCCATCAGGCAAAAGACACCAGGCAGGGAGCATGTACCAGTGACTATAAGATGACCTCTGCTCATTTTAGTGCTAACACCTCTGCCTGGGAGGGACCTAAAGCCCATTTCCACAAAAAGGGACAGATGTGGAAACACGTTGTCAGACAGGGCCTGCAGAGATTTACCTCTACCTGTGCATGAGATGATGACTTACTCCTTTTGAGTATGCTTTCTCTGTTTATAAATTTACACGCATTGCTGAATTTTGGGGAATCATGGCTTTGGAAGTGGTTCCCCTGTGGTTTCCTTTGTGGCAGATAGATCTGTTTTTATGTGATAACTATTCTTAGAGTTCTGTTCTAATTTGATTCCTACCAAGAATTGATTTTTTTTTTGAGTTAAATACCAAAACCATTCACTTTGTTCTTTTCCCATATAACAAAACAAATGAAAAGCAATTTGCAAGAAACAAATACAAAAAAATTATGCAACAAAGCAACATAAAAAGATTATTGAAAATGTTTAAATATTTATAAATGAAGCAATAACTAAATAACCAAATGAATCAAGGAAGAGTTGTAGTTGTAGTTAAATCTGTGCTGAGAGCAAAATTTGTAGACTTAAATGTTTCTAATTAACAAAGGCAAGAACTTTAAAGTTAGCAACCTATGTGATCATTTCATAAAACTGGAAAAAGAATGGCAAATTCAGATCCTGGGTGATGAGTGGAGCTGGATTCTAAGGGTGCTGAATAAAGAGAAAATAACAGAAAATAAGATGGTTAAGAATTTATTGACTTGTAAAGGTAGACTTTAAGGTCCTCTTAGTGATCACAGAATATGGGTAAATTGTTACTAAGATGTCTCCTGAAAGCATTTAAAGTCGTCTATACTTTGTGAAGTTAAAAGGCTAGAAATGTTGTAGCAGAAAGGGGAAGGAGGAATCAAAAGTGCCTTGAAAAGTGGACAAATAGTTCATGAAAAAGAAATTAAGAGCAGAAGTCAGTGAAATAGAAGGTAAACAGACAATAGAGAAAACAATCAAAGCCAAAGTTGAGGTTTTGAAAAGATTAATGTGGTAGACATGGATATGTGTAGAGTGAATTCCCTTCAAAGGACTTCCTGTCCAGCTGCAGGAAGCACAGTGAAGCACACCTACCTGCCTTTCAGAATCTGCCTCAGCTGCCTACAGAGCTGACTGTCTCTAGATTGTGAATTTAAGGACATCTCATATCAGACCTAAGCAGACATATACAATTTCTGCAGTTTGAACCTGATATGGGTTAACTTTTGGGAAATTCCAGCTATAGTGTTCCCTGCTTTGTTGGCCAAGATTTCGGCAAACTTCTTAATGTTGATTTCTAATAAACTATAAACATTGGAACTGGGAGTCGTTCAGGAGAGCAGCTGAGAAGATAATTTGGTTTTGAAGTTGAATATTTTTTCTACTTGTCAGGCAATAATAAGCACCTTGACATTGAAAACAGAAAATAGGTGTAACACACATCACCTGGCATAACGTGGGCCAGCTGTTAAACCTTTCACTTTTTTTTTTTTTTTTTTTTTTTGGTGGTGTTGGGATAGAACCCAGGGCTTCATGCATGCTAGACAAGCAGTGTACCACTTTGCTCTAGCCTCAACAAAACCTTTCACTGGAAGTGGATTAAGACAGTACACAGGTGGAATAGGATACACTGGTTAGCATATTCTTCAGGTGCTTGAGATGGGAAGAAATATTTTACAGATAACATGTTCACGTGTTATCATTAAATGTTGGTGATGTTCCCTTGAAATACAAGAACTGAAGAGTCAAATGAGCTGAGAGTCAAATGTGAAAGCTCCTGCAGTGAGAGGAAGAGAAAGCCTCTGCTTTCAAGCAAGGACTTAATAGAGAGAGAAACTTTAAAGACAGTTAAATGTTCACCAAGGCTGTTCAGAGAGAGAAAATTTAAGGACAGTTAAATGTTCACCAAGGCTGTTCTTTATATCAAGGTCAGGGCTCTCATAGGAAGCTCCTGGGACTTTAACACATTGAGTGCAAAGATCTAGGAGGATGTTGTAAAAGTTTTTGACTTCTCAGTATCCTCTTGACCTATGAAGTGTATAAAATTGGTAACCTCCTTAAGACAGAGTGTTCACCATGTCCAATTTAGAGCATTTGATAATAATTCAGAGGCTCTTTCCTGTTAGTCACCAGATGGGCCCCTCAGAAACTACTTCTATCTACCCTCAGGGCCCTTATTCCTGTATAGTAGGGTGAAGTTCTTACATAACACAGCTGGTTCTGTAGTCCAAATGAATAGCAAAAATCAGAATTTATATAGCAGCAGATCCTGGGTAAACATGAGTGGAACTGGATTCTAAGGGTGCTGAATAAAGAGAAAATAACAGAAAATAAGATGGGTAAGAATTTATTGACTTGTAAAGGTAGACTTTAAGGTCCTCTTAGTGATCACAGAATATGGGTAAATTGTTACTAAGATGTCTCCTGAAAGCATTTAAAAAGAAGTCGTCTATACTTTGTGAAGTTAAAAGGCTAGAAATGTTATAGCAGAAAGGGGAAGGAGGAATCAAAAGTGCCTTGAAAACTGGACATGTAGGAATTAGATAAAGAATTTATGGCCAGAAGAAATGTGTTCTGTAATTCCCCCAGTTCTTCCCCAAAAGAATTTATAGCCATTTACTCATTTTAAGCATTAGTCTTGGGAAACAGATGTTTTCAGGACCACTGCATACAGGTCTTCATTGACATTGATCCCTGGAGAACCAAAGCACATCATGATCCTGTAGATGAGAGTAAGTCTTACTGGACCAGGTAAAGTTCTTATAGTGAATCTCCTTGATCAGTGGGTTCATTAAGTGGCCATTTTCCTGTTTTCCACATGCATAATTAAAATATGTGACAATCTGCACTATGAATTCTTGGCCTTCAGGGATAAGAGCTATTATACCCAAGAAGATCAAGAAGAAGCCTCAGAAATACCTCTATTTTCCAGCCAAAATAGTAACTGGAAAACTCAGACCCATGGTGATGGTAGACACTAGTGCCTATTTTAACTAGAATTTGCCCTGTTTTCTTTATTCAACCTCTCTTTATTCTTTTCCCAGGATGTTAAAGTAACCCATGTAGTCTATTTCCTCATACTCCTTGTTGGGTGACTTGCAGGTAGCCTTGCTTCTCTTCATTCTATAATCAGAATCATCATCCCAACGCAGGTTTACCCATGTAATTCCTCTTCCTCAAAATACATGTATGGCTTTCTTCTGAGTCAAGTCAAAACTATATAAACTGACATACTCTAACAGTTCTAAGGCCTCTATGGTAGCATTTAGCATGTGCCACCATGTTTTCTTTCATAGTTTAATAATCATGTTTTAAATTGTCCATTTTTTTCCAGATTTCCTGTCCTCAGTAAATTGGGCTCAGAGGCAAGCAACTATGTCTTATTTACCTTTTTTCTCCAGTGCTGTATCTATTATCTGATGTATAGTAAGTTGTTCAATACATGTATGATTAAATCAATGTTTGTAAAGGTACCTGGCTCATATTAGTTGTAAGAATCAACAAAGGCTAGTTAAATGTATTAGCTGAACACTGCCGGGAGAGCAAGTTGAGGAAGATATCATCATCTTTTGGAATGTGGGATTGGCTTTGTTGTCTTTTGTGGAAATTATTTTCTTTCATATTTAATATCTAGCCTAGGCTAACATTAAAATTTGTTGTTATTCCCAAAGACATGAAGAATGCCAGTAAATGATGTCAGAGACAATTTTCTCAGAGCAGAAAATACAATAATACTCCAGTTGATATTTTATTTGCAGATATTGAGAAGTTAGCTGTTGTGGCAATGCAGATCAATAATAAAAAGAAATGTTGTCTTCCATGAAAATGACAACTGCCATAGATTCTTGACAAATCCATACTCACAGAACACACATATAGCTCTAGTTTAATTTCTAAGCCACTTGTCCTTCTGCCATACAGAGTTATTCAGGACAGGTAAATCAATCTCTCTCTCTCTCTCTCTCTCTCCCCCCCTCCTACACACACACACACACACACACACACACACACACACACACATATACTTCTGTGCCATTGAGCCTTGTTCACAGATTTCTAGAAGGGTTATTTGTTAGAACTAGAAGGGTTTTAATAATCTTTTTATGTAATCCTGTCATTTTCTTGACTAGTACACTTAGTCTAGAGGTGTTTTGGAACAACCCAAAAGCCTACAGTAAGTTAGTATCCAGAGGTCTTGGGCAATTTTTTTTCCTTCACTGAATGATCTTAATGCTGGTGACTTACAGCTCACCATTGGGTCTGATGTAGTAAAATATGGGGAAGCCACAGTGAGATAAATGCTGATGACAGAGGGAAACTCCAGTTCAAGTGTTTGTGCTTCTCAATTCAGTCAGAATTCATGTAAAGTTTGATATTATAAATGGCTCTGGGGACATTTTCCTCTTTAGTTCCAAAGTGTTTTACTCTTTAAAATAGACACATATTAAAGGGCTTTGTTATTTATACACAATCGATTGAAGTTTCAAGGAAAGCTAATTCATTCTTTTAATGTTTCTGTACATAAATTTTTGAGGATGGATGAAAAATAATTTCACTCTCAAAGTATAATACTGATAATTTTATACAATATGTTTTAATTTAGGAAAGAAAAAAGAAGTTTGATTAAAATTATAAAAATAATAAAATTTCAATACTAAAAAATAGTAATGATTTTTGTCAATGAATATTTAATGATCCACTATAAATAATATAAGGGTATATGATAAATAAATAAATCCAATGAAATATTATATAATCATTCCAACTAGTATTCAGTTTAATTAAAGTTAATATAAATATCGCATTTTTAACTATCAAATTTTACTAAAGTATCTGTAAAATAATCATTGTAATTATAAGAAAGCAATTTGACAATTTTAACAAGTTGAAAACTTTGAAATCGATTTCTGCTAGCTTCTTCCACCTCCTAGCATTCTCTAAGCAGTACTGATCATACTTTGAAATATAGTAATTTCTCTCTGTCTACATTTGCAATTAACAAAATTTCAAGAATTTACTGATCCATTAAAAAATGAATTATTTCCTCTTTCTTCTGTCTGAAATTGTGGTCACATCACTGTTCTGAGATTATAAATTCATTCCTTTCAACAGAGTGTATGGGTGGCTGTAGTTTTATATTAATCTGCATAGGTCCCCATCAGACCAAACCAAACCAAAATATCACACTTGTGCTAAGTGCTACATAAGCAAACCAAACCTTGAAAAATGCCAGCTTTCAACAAACAAATAAAACCAGGTGATTCTAGTCAACATGAGTCAGCATAATAAGGAAATTTCCTGTTTTAACCCTCTAGGGAAAATAACTTTGAAACGATGATGACCTATTCTTTACTCTCAGCTTTTGCTTTCTTCAGCCATTTTCTGCCTTTGCAACCAAACTCTTCTGCTCAGGTCATCATAATACTCATTCTATTTTACAGATTAAGTTGTTGCTCTATTACAGAATTTCAAATAAAAGCCAAAAGAACCTTATGTTTGTTTTAATTTTTATCTTCTTTCAAATTTTAAGGAGACTCTACAATTATGAGAGCTATAGACCATTTTAGAGGTTATCTACTCTTAAGAATATAATATTTCCATGCATTGAAGAACTACATAATCTTACCCTCCAGACCTTGTAAGAATCATCTTTAAGTAAGTTTCCCCAGGAAGCCACCCAGTTACCTGTGGTCTGTAACATTTAATGTGAAAAACATATAAAAATAAATTCACAAATATTGGCTTCACTGGTTATTTAGAATGCACTAGGCTGTGAGGAATTATACTGTGGCTTCTCAAAAGAACTAGGATTTGTAAGTACTTAGTACACTGGAGTAATTTCAAGTGGCTGTTTCCCTGAGACTTCAAGGGGAGTGTCCCCACCCGTTTCTTCTCAGTGCTGCACTGCTGAAACACTCTTAATGTCCAAGTCCTGCACTTATTTACTGCCTAACCCACACCATGCAGTCTCTTCCTCATTATAATGCGATTATTCACAGTGGTACCGTGTTTCTGCAGTGTAGCAAGATAGAGTCTGCACAGCAGTATCATGAATAGAGCATTCACCTTATTTAACATCAAGTTAAAGTTAAAAGTGTAGGTAGAGATTGCTGCAGCTCTGAAAGTGAGTCAGGCACTTGAATCAGTCTTCAGTGCAATCCTTATCACTCTAGGTGTTCTTGCACATTAAGGAACAAAGGGCCAATAGAGAAGCATGGGGTCAATGTCATGGTATCTGCAAATCTGTTCTTTTAATTCTAATTAATTTTATTAATGAAAAATTTTCACATCCACTTATCATATTTTAAAAAGTCTTATACATATGCCATTCATCTTTAAAAAAGATTTCATTAAATCCCCAAATTAAATCAGATCTTCCTATCCTATGCTCTTATAATACCCTACAATTTTTCTTCTTTGCAATTATCACACTTTATAATTACATAATGGTATAATTGCATGATTAATATCTATCTTTCATATTAGACTGTAAGTTGCATTATGGCAATTACTGAGTTTATTTTGAGCACCGTGGATGTCCTAAGCATTTATGGAGTTTGACACAAGTAGATAATCAAGAGATGTTTATAGAATAAATAGACTAAAACAGAAATGTTCTTTCTTTCAAGCTCTGCTAATTGATAATAAGTCTCACCCAAGAAGTCAAGGCAAGGATTCAGAGTTTCAGCACAACTTTCCTGAGAGTCATTGCTAACTAGAATGAACAAAATGTTTGCCTTTCTTGACCTTGGTACTGGTTTGGAATAGCATTCCCTAAACTTCCCTCCTGATAATACTCACCTTGAGATACTTAACAGAAAAATACTTTTCCATAGCCCTTCCTCTAGAAATTCGTATTTAGTGAAATTAAGGTGAGACCAGGAGATTTTTTTCATAGTAGTTTAAACAACCATCCCAGGTAATTCTTATTAATAAGCAGAATTAGAAAGTGCTAATAAGGACATACTTTCTAATGTTTTCTAAACATAAGACTCAATAGAGAATTTGACTAAAAGAAGATGAACATCCCTGCCCTCAAAATACAAACACCTACCTCTTCCCAGGACTTATGAATGAGAATTTCCTAAGTGAAAGGTTAAGAAATCTGGATGTTTTACAAATACTAGGTAATTCTTTTGATCAGACAAATGTGAGAAAATTAACCACTTATTTTTAAACTGTAACTCTGTTTTGTGAACTTAGATGTAGCCTTTTAAAAAGTAGAACAAACTTACTTTTTGAAATAAGAAAAAAAAAATGAGTTCCATATGACTGTGATGATAAATTAAACACATGCATCATCTCAATCCTATCATTAAACCCCACTTAATTATCACAGAGTTGATTTAAAATATTATAAACTGACAAGGCTGTTTTATTCTGTGTATTGTCTTGTGCTGCTATAAAAAATACCTGAGATTGGGTAATTTACCATAAACAGAAATTTACTGGATCACAAATGTGGCAGATGGAAAGCTCTATGTCTAGGCACCAGTATCCTTGTGAGTCATCACATTGTGGAAGGTCAAAGGGCAAAAATGCAAGAGGAGGCCAACCATACTCTAACAAAGGCACTAGTGCCACCCGTGGAGTGGAGCCCTCATGTCCTCATCACCTCTTAGAAGTCCCTCTTCTGAATACTGCTAAAACACCAATTAAATTTCAACATGAGTTTTGGAGGGCACAGATATTCAAACCATAGCAAAAGGTAAGGAGAATGAGAGGAAAATGATTCAGAAAAAAATGCAGAAGTCAGCACAGCTGAAAAGGTAGATGTTACATGATGGTAGGGATGTTTCAAGTTTCAGTTTTAACCAATGTTAAGTTTTTACAAGGAGCAAAGCCCAAGATCAAGCTAATCTTCTCCAGAGATTCCCAGTCATGTTCATTAATTGGAGGCTTAAGTACCCCTAAGAGTGGGAAAGAAATGTAGGACTGAAAAGAAAACAAGTAACAACTGAACAAAGAAATACGATGATTAGTTGCTAGTTTGTGGGGAAAATAGACACACTCTCAAAACCTAGCTAACTGCCCCCTTCCTGTCTCAGGAAAAGACAGCAGGTCTACTGCGCGGAGTCTGAGAACACCAAGTGCAGCTACAGGTAGGAGAGAACCTCCCAAAACAGGAGGCTAAGTGTAGGGGCTGGTAAGAATGGACAAGAGGAAAAGCAGGAAGTAACAAAGTCCGTCTGTCAACAGTGAGTCACTAAATTGACTGGATTTCCAGCTTATCCCAATTTTCAGATTTCTTATGTATCCAAAATTACTGAATGTTTTTATCTACTTCTATGCTCTCTCTCCCTCTCACTTCTCTTTTTGTTTGTTCTTTTATTTGGGGCAGGGACTTTAAGAAGCATTGACTCTGAGGTAACTAGTACTTTTGTCAGGTAAAGACTATTACCTTGAGAAATCAGTTCTATAGAAAAGACTTAGAGATAATGCAAGGTAGATATTCTCTCTCTCTCTCTCTCTCAAAAAAAAAAAAAAAAAAAAAAAAAAAGGCAAATAAAAAGATACATGTGTAGTCTGTACCCATTGAGTGCCAAATAGAGAACACACTATTGAAAACCGCAATCTTTCAAATATCATACCAGAAAGAAGAGACTTTATGAACAGGCCTGTAATTGTTAAATATGGATTAAGGGTTAAGAGGAAAGGGAAATGGTTAGAGCCAGGGGACAGTGAGAATATTCTGCATGATACTGTAATGATGGATACAAGTCATCATAAAATTCTCCAGAGGCACAGAATGTGCCTCATCAATAGTGAACCCTGTATATCCTACATTTTCTTTATCCATTCACCTGTTTTAGGACACTTAGGTTGGTTCCATAGTTTAGCTATTTTGAGTTGAGCTGCTATAAACATTGATGTGGCTGCATCATTGTAGTATGCTGATTTTAAGTCCTTTGGTTATAAAATGAGGAGTGGGATAATTGGGCCAAATGGTGGTTCCATTCCATGTTTTCTGAGGAATCTCCATACTGCTTTCCATAATGGTTGCACCAATTTGCAGTCCCACCAGCAATGTATGAGTGTACCTTTCCCCCCACATCCTTGCCAACCCTTATTGTTGCTTGTATTCTTGATATTTACCATTCTGACTAGAGTGAGATGGAATCTCAGTGTAGTTTTGATTTGAATTTCTTTAATTGATAGAGATGTCAAACATTTTTTCATATATTTGCTGATCAATTGTATTTCTTCTTCTGTGAAGTGTCTGTTTGGTTCCTTAGCCCATTTTTTGATTGGGTTATAGATATATACACAATGGAATATTACTCAGCCTTAAAGAAGAATGAAAGTATGGCATTTGCCAGTAAATGGATAGAGCTGGAGATAATCATGCTATGTAAATTAAGCCAATCCTCAAAAACCAAAGGCCAAAGGTTTTCTCTGATATTTGAATGCTAATTCACAATAAGGGAGGGGGTTGGGGGAAGCTAGGGAAGAAAAGAGTTACTTTGGATTAGGTAGAGGAGACTGAAGGGAAGTGAGAGGGTAGGGGGATAGGAAGGAGTGTAGAATGAATTAGACATTATTACCCTATGTACATATATGACTACATGACTTGAGTGACTCTACATCATGTAAAACCAGAAGAATGAGAAATTATACTCTATTTATATATGATGTGTCAAAGTGCATTCTACTGCCATGTATAACTAATTAGAATAAATAAAAAATGGATGTAGAAAATTCTAGGAAAAAAATAAAAAGAGAAAAACCTAATGTAAATTATGGACTCTAAGAAATAATGATTGGTGAATGTATAGGAGGATCAGTTGTAGCAAAAATAGCATTTTGGTAGGGAATGTTGATGAAAGAATTCAGGGACAAGGGCTATAAAGGAATTCTTCATACTTTATGTTCAAATTCAGGATATACCAAAAACAATAAAAATATAAAGTATACAAATATCTGTAAACTATTCTCACTGCTTACCAGATACAGGTACTTAAATGATATTTGAGTATGATACATGATACTTGATGATCAAATATCATTTAAGTCCTCAGACTTAAATATAAAGGGTTTTCAGAATCACCAGATACTGAAGAACATCCTATGATATGAAATTAAACATGAAAGAGAATGTCGGAGAAAACAACAGTAATTCAAGAAGCAGAAGAAACTTTAGAAACCCAATAGGTTTTATTCAAAAAAGATTTTAAAAATATTTCATCACTAAAATAAACTCCTACCATAATAAAAAGATATTTTCAAGCAATAAAACATCTTTGAAATTAAATATAAATTTATTAACATTTAATAGAATATTTGGAAGATAAAGTTAAGGAGTTCTGCCAAAAGCAAAAGTACAAAATGGAAAACAGCAGGAAAAAAAGGTAACAAAAAATAGGAGAGTATAGGAGGTGTTAAAAAAAATGAGCAACCAACATAACACTGAATTATCATCCTGTTCTAGTGTACCAGGATTGAAGATATCAAAGTCTTTCCCAGAAACACATATATACACAGACATACTCAAGGACAAAGAATCAGAATGACATAGGACTATTAAAATAAAAAACTACATTGGAAGTTAAAATTAAGTTAAAAATTTGTCAGCAATCTAGTATAATAAAATATTTTGAAAATCTTAATAACTGAGGACAAGTAATGATTTAGAATAAGTAAGAAATGGAAAAGCAGAGATTTAGAGCTGGTGCAATGGTCCATTGATAGTATGATTGACCCAAAGTCCTTTCTACTTTTCCTTTCTTCTGTTCTTATATTTAGATTTTTTATCTCATATTTGAGGACAGAATTTGCAAGATAGTTGCTCAAATTGTAGGTTTTATGATTATTTTCAAGAATGAAAATGGGAATTTATATTTAAAAGTTTTCTCTTCTTGTAGCCTCCTCTCTATCAATTCCCTTCCAGAAATTCATCAACAATCTTTGATTAGTATATCATTGGCTGGGATTAGGTCAGAGTCAACCTATGTTTGCAAAGGAAGCTCATAATGTGAATTTCTCATTTCCTTGATCTGAATTACAAATAAATTAGCAACAGAATAAATACAAGAGAATAAAATCATTGTCAGACTGTGCAAGAACTTCCAAAATGTATGGCCTATTCACAAATGTCAAGAATCATTTGAAGAGTATGCACTGTCAAAATAAAGGCATAAAGCAAAGAGAAAGAGCTGGGTTATAGAAAATTTTGTATCCAACTTACAAAAGGAGTTGAGCCAAGTGTTATGCCTAAGGAAACAGTAATTGAAAGATTACACTCAGGTCAGTTCATCTGACTACAAATTTGAGCATCCTTAAAATCTCAGAATTAATATTTTCCTAGAACAACTCATAAAACTCACTGAAAGCTATCATACTCTTAAGTGATGCTTCATCTAGGGAAAAGATACAGAGTAAAATCAGCCAAAGGAAGGGACGTTTATGGAAGGCTCTGGAAGGGATTGTTATACCTCCTCTCACTCTCTATGTGGGCAGCATTGCCAACCAGATAGCATACCTAAACTTCAGTGTCCAGAGTCTTTTACTGAAGTTTTTCAATATAGGCACGGTTGATTGAATTATTGCCCATGTGTTTGTACTCAATTAGTAGAGTACAATTAGTAGAGCACCCCGTCCACACTAGGCTGATAATACATTTCTGGAATGGCTAAACCCTACCCAGGATCTTCTTATTAGGTAAGCATATACTCTCAGGCATGGTCAGACAGTCCAGAAGGAAAACACAGACACTTCTATCACTCCAAAAGTTTCAGGAGTTTAGACTCTCCTGACCTGGAACAAAAAACAGACCTTCCTTGAGAACATAAATTCCTTATATATACAACACACACACACACACACACACACCAAAAAAAAAAAAAAAAAAAAAAAAAAGATAATTTCTAAATTTATAGCTATGGAGTTCCTGTACAATGAGCCTAGAAAGCAACTTGATGGACAGGGAGACTAGGACTTCAGAATAAATATCATGAATATCTCAAAGGAAAACCATCTTATTCCCTGATGTTTTAACATATTTGAGAGATATTTACAGTATTGATAGAGATCTTGAGAATAAATTAATGATAATTTAAAAAGAAAAATAAGCATGGTGTCTATTATTAATTTCAAGGAAAGGAAAAATAGTTAAACAGAGGTAAAGTTAGCAAAATGTTTTGTAACTCCTTAGAAAAAAGAAGTCTGAGAGGCATGCAAAAATAGAAGTCTTAATCTTCCAGAGAGAGAAATTATAAATAACTCAAGATGAAATATAACAAAATGGTATTATGAGGATATTTAAAAGATGTGGAAATTCCAAATTAAAAAGTTTAGTTTTCAGTGTTTATTTTTGGGGAGTGGGAAATAGGAATGAGGGTATGAAAGGCAAAAGAGAGTTTTTTTGGCTGTTAAACTTGAACAGCTGCAAATAAATATGTTATGTCTGAGGACTGCCTGTGGAGAGGTGGCAGCTTATCCTGCGCATTACACTTCCACACACTCTGCTTCCTATAAGCTGAAAAGTATGTCAACTGTAAATAGTACCTTGGGGCAGCCAGCATGCAATGGAATTGTCTATCAATGAATAGAAAAATTCCCTATGAACAGACTTTACTCTTCTGGGTTGGTCATAGATTCACAGTTTTTAATGGAGGAATTGAGAGCTACTTCTTTCTCTTCTCGGGGACTTTTAGAAACAGAATATAAAAATCTACTTGGATGAAATAAATGAAAATTAGCTTCATTAAGGCTGATTACATATTGAAAATTATGCCACAGAATTCTGAAGATGGCATATTTACTTGTAGTAGATCATTCACAAAGATACAGGACCATTCTGAGGACATACACCATTGCATTTCCTTAACTTTGTGGGACACCAGATATTGTGCAGGGTATGGTGGAGAACACAGATGTCAAATGTCTGGATTCATCTCTAATAACTTCACAGTTTAGAAGGAACAGTAAAGTATTTACAATTGACTGGAACACAAGGTAGAACAGGACAAGTTCTCCCTATGACATGTAAATGAGGTGTGATTTGGGAGAAGTTACTTTGATACTGTGGGAAAATCAAAACTTCATGAGGGGAAAAACAGGATGATCTACTCTTCTTCTTTCCCAACTTAAAATTTAGTTGTACATATGAATGAGGTAAGACATGAGGTGAGAGAAGCATTGCTCCATTATGCCCTTCTACCATGATGTCCTGCTTTATTTTGGGTCTAGAACAATGGACTCAGTCAACCATGGACTACACCTCTGAAATAGTGAGCTAAAATAAACTTTTTCTTCCTCTAAATTGTTCTTGTTAGATATTTTGGTAATAGTAATTAAAAGCTGATTAACATAGAAATCGGTACTAAAAAGTGGGGTTTTGTCGTGACTAACCTGACCATGTGCTTCAAAAGTGGAGCTGATTTTGGGAAGGAGGTTGGAAAAGTTTGGACATGCAGAATGGAGGCACTTTAGAATATTGTAAGAAGCATTTAAGGGATGATTATGGTGGGAGTTCAGAAGACCTGAACATAGACAGTAAAGGCTGTGCTTGTTATGTTTCAGAGCGAAATGAAAATTCTTTTGGGAATTGGACTAGAAGCTACTCATGTTATATTCTGACAAGGAACTTGCCTACACTTTTCCCATGTCCCAAAAGTTGCATGAGACTGAATTTAAAGTGATGGACTAATTAATCTGGCAGAGAAAATTTCAAGACAGGACAGCACTCATGCAGTGGTATGGAATTTTGTGGTAGCTTTTAGCCAGGTTTACTATGGGAATTAGGAGGGAAAGTAGAGCTGAAGCATTTTGAAGATTTTCAGTTTGGCCAGAGAATTGCCTATAGGGGCCAAAGAATTTGTGTTTTTAAAAGAAATGCTACTAAGGAGATGCTAAATACTTTGCACATAGATGATAGGAAAGATGGCTTGAGTATATCTCAGGATTTGCAAGACTACACACATTGGTAGATGAAGGGGCTGGAAGGGGAAATTCCTTTGAGAAAAGGTTGTGGGGGAACCCCGCTTACACAGAGGGGTTAGGAAGTTGTTTCACTATGCACAGCCATCCAGGCACTCAGAAGCCTCAACAGCCATTATCCCATTATCTCTGTTACTGCTCGAGCTGGTGGCAGACCTCAGCATCATCCACAGTGTGCTGGCTGTGCAGCAATGTAGAATGCTTGCTGCAATTATGGCATCGTGGAGGCTTCTGCCAAGATTTCCAAGAGGACTTGGAGGCCAGGAAAAGTGTAGCAAGGTTGGAATCCCTGTGGGTAGCCCCTGAGAGGACAATGGTTGAAGCTATAAAGGTGAATCCATAGTGGGAATGAAGACACCAGGAATTAAGAGATGTCAGTGATATGAAAAATCTTCCTATGAAAGCTTCTGGCAGCAGAGAGAGCCAGGCTAAAAGAGAAGCCATGTGGCTGGGGTACCTAAGCTCTTTGGAGAAAGCAACTCACTGTCATGTGTCCCAGATGCTGGATATGGAGTTACAGGCCTTGTATGCCCAGCTGAGTCTTAGTCTTGCTCTGGCCCCATCCTTACTTTGTATGCTCTTATTTCATCCTATTGTAATGGAAATGTTTATGTGCCATTACATTTTAGATATATGTAAATTGCTTTTGATATTTACAGTGGCTCACAAACAACAACTGCCTTTTGGTTTCAGAGGAGACTTTGGACTTGAACTTTTTGGTAATGCTGGAACTGTTAAGACTATGGAGACCCTTGGACATGAATGAATGCATTTTACATCGTGAGGTGGATATGAATTTTGGGGGGCCAGGGACAGAATGTTATGACTTAGATATGAGATGTCCCCATCATTTTTTTTTTTAGTTAATTCTGGAATATTTGGAGGTAAAATGATTAGATTATTAGAGCTGTCATTTAATAAGTCAATCCTAGTTTGAATCCACTAACTAGGTGCTCACTATAGACAGGAGGATTGTGGCTAGAGGAGTTGGATCACTAGATTCTTGCCCTGGAAGGGTTGATTTTCCCTGTGGCCCTTTTCTCTTGATCTCTCTTCCTCCTGACTGCTAGGAGATGAGTAGAGCTTTTCCAAAATGCCCTTCCACCACGATGTTCTGTCTCAACTTGGACCCAAAGCAATGGACTCAGCCAACAGTACACTAAACCTTTGAAACAATAAGTCAAGATAAATGTTTATTTCCTCTTCTAAGTTGTTCTTGATGGTTATTTTAGTCGAGATGAAAAGCTGGCTAACACATCATGTTTGTTCAGATTTTTCTCATGATACTTCAACTTCAGAGACAAAGGTGCACCTTTATTTTGGGTATAGGAAAGGCAACTCTTACATGAGTATCTTATGACCTACTTCAAGGAAATATCAAAAAATCCTTAAGTTTTATGTTCTGCTTCAGAGAACTATGAGAAATGGTCAGATTAGCATTTCTGCCCCTACCTTATTTTTTTGTTTTCAGTTTAATAGACCATGGTGCCTTATTTGGGGTCATGTGTCCTGAAACTCATCACATCCATTTTGTTTTGTATCATTGGTTTGTTTCTTTTTATTGTTGAACACATATGTAGTATGCTGCAATTTATTCATCTAACAAAGGAAATTTGGGTTGTTTTCAGATGTTGTCAATTACATATAATGCTGCTATTCACATCCTTTTCTATTGATATATGTTTCCATTTATATAAATACCTATGAGTAAAAAGAATGACTCCACATTCTTCACAGTATTTGGTTGACCTAGCCTTTTTTTTTTTTTTTTTTAATTTGTCGTAATTAGTTATACATGACAGTAGAATGCATTTTGGCACATTGTACCAAGAGGAAGCTCTGACTGAACATGGTGCAGAGTCATAGTGGTAGTGTAATCATACATGTATATAGGGTAATAATGTCCTCATTTCACTGTCCTTCCCATCTGCACACCCCCTTCCCTCCCCTTGCTCCCCTCTGTAATATCTCATTGTGGAGTTAGTTTTTATTTCTGTAATGATTAATAATTTGAGTATCTTTTTGTGCCTATTCAGTATCCATATGTTTTCTAAAGTGTATGTTCAAAAATTTGCTCATAATGAATGCATTTTTATTTATTTTTTCTTATTTTGAAAGTTCTTCACATATTCTACCTACAAATATTTTGCCAAGTATGAGAGTTGAAAATATTTCCCCCTGGTCTGTGGCTTTCCTTTTCATTCTCTTAGTAATGTCTTTTCATGTAAAAAACGTACTTCATTTTGGTATTTGATTTATCAATTTCTTTCTCTCTGTGTGTGTGTGTGTGTGTGTGTGTGTGTGTGTGTGTGTGAGTCTGTGCATGTATATAACAAGAATCTTCTTTCTTTTAGGAATTTTAAGTTGTTTTAAATTTATATTTAGGTCTATGATATGTTTTTTTTTTTATTTTTGTACAACACAAGGTATGAATTAAACTTCTTCCCCCCACCTTTTTTGCACATGAATATCTAATTGGCCTTTGCACTTTTGCTGAAACCCAATTTCTAGACTCTTTAATCTGTTCCATTGATCTATTTTTCTATCTTCATGCCAATATCACACTGTCATTATTACTAGTGTTTCTATAATATGCATTGAAGTCACATTGTGCAAGTCATTCAACTATGTTCTTGTTCCAATTATTTAAACTACTCTAGGTCCTTTGGATTTTCATATGAATATTAGAATTAGATTGCCAAATTCTATAAAACAACTTTGTAGATTTTGAATGTGATTGGATTAACTATGGGTCAATTTGTGAAAAACTAATATCTTGATGATATGAAATCTTCTGAAATATGAACATGAACTGATTCTCCATTTATTTATGTCTATTTAATTTCTCTCATAGATGCTTTATAGTGTTCAGATCCTCATATTTGTTCATAAGCATTTTTATTTTTTATTATTACAAATGCTAGTTTTAAAATTTCTGATTATTCATTGTTACTATGTAGAAATATAATTTATTATATATTGATCTTGCATCTTACAAACTTGCTAAACTCACTTATTATCTCTGAAAGCCTTTTTGTGAATAACAATGGATGTTTTATACATCAGGTTACAAATAGAATTGACAGCTTTCTTTCTAATCTGAATGAATTTTATTTATTTTTCTTTCTGTAGTGTACTAAGAATATTCAGTACAAGTTTCAAAATAAGGAATGAGATTGTCATGTTCCAAATCATAGATGAACACCAACTATAATGTCACATGTTGTTGTATTATAGATGTTCTTTATCCAATTTTTCTTTTTCTCATATGCTGAGGATTTTTATCAGAAATTGATGATCAATTTTATCAAGTGTTTTTTCTTCATCTATTGATATCATACTTTTCTTTCTTACTCTATAAATATGCTAAGTTATATTAATAAATTTTAAATAGTAAGTCTACTTTGCATTTCCTGGAAAATATCCCCTTAGTAATGGTGCACTGTTCTTTTCATATATTGTTAGGTTCAATTTACTCACATTTCAATTATTAATTGTTATATCTATGCTCAAAAAGAGTACTGGCCTTTGGTTTTCTTGTAAGTTTTTTCTGGTTTTGGTGTCAGAGTAATGATGGCAGCTGCCCTTTTCATTTTTTTTTTTTCCAAGAACTTGTATAGAATTGGCTATCAATTACTGAGAGTGGGATTTTGGAGTCTCCAATTATAATAGAGGCTATTTCTAGTTTTCCTTGCAGTTTATTTTTCATATTTGCTTCATGTATTTGCAATTCCATTACTACATGCATGAATATTTAGTATTGTTATATATTCTTGATGAACTAGCCCTTCTTGTTGTAGAAACAGTATTTTTGCCCCTGTATGAGCTCCCAGAATTATTCTTTGTAATCCTTCCAAATATGTCTTTTCTCAGCTTCAGGTAGATTTCCATTACACATGTGCAGAACATTTCCTACACTGAAAATCATGAGAGACCTACATAGTGCCAGAGTGTTCTCTTTGTAGGCCCTGCTCTCTGTTTTCTGTTCTGTGGACTCAAGCTTCTTCAGCCTGGGAATATTCAGCTGTCTCCTCAACTGCAAAGGAATGTCAGCCTCTGCCTCAGTCTTTTCTGGCTCATTTAGGACTGGAAGCTCTAGCTGATTATGCAATTTCCTACCTAAAACAAACCATGCTCATTTGTACCAAGACTGATACTCCATTTGAAATAATTCTTATATCCTTAAGTCAAAAAAAAAGTGATGTTATAACTCTACTTTTAAACCAAGTGATCAAAAGTATGAGAAAAGATAAGTAATATATGAAACACATGGATAACTGTTGAATTGATTCACCATTCTTGTGTCAGGGAAATGAAGTTTCTGCAAGCATTTTTAAAATCCAACAATTCACACAATTTGATGTATTGTTACCAGATTATAAGGAGAAATAGGTACAAATATCAATTTGTGTACTATTTTTATAGATGCATGTGCTTTAAATAGAACAAGGCTAAAAAACATTTTGTTCTTGCTGCTTCTTTTCAACAATTTGATGGCTCAGTTTCATTCAGATAAAACATTCAGACAAAAATATCTGGCACCTTGTCCAGGGTCATCCCAAAGATGTTCAAATGACTTGGCATGCTCCTATTTGTTCTCTTTCTCCTTGCAATTTCCTTTCTTCTCATTTCTCAACTGATCATCCCTGGACCTCACTCTTACTTCCAATATCTAGTGGGCCTTTATTATGGGTTGAACAAGCTAGGACCACATTTCTGGACTGGAGGTTTTTTTTTCTTTTTTCCTATATATAATTTTTAGTTTAAATTCCACAATGTTCTGGTTTCACTAACACTCTCTAACGTTTTCATTTGTGATGTCTCTCAACTTTCATCCCTCACTTTGGTGATATTATAGGCCCTCTTGATATTCTTAAAACTTAGAAACAACACCATTTCTTATTTCTGCCAAAGGTGACCACAGAATAATATATTTCTGTAAAAATGTGAATGGTCAAATATAGACATCTATTCCATATCAAAGAAATGTTTTTCTTCAGATTGAATTTTCAGCTTTAAACTTCAAAAGATAAATTTTGTTTCACTAATTGTGAAGGTCAACACATTCTCTTCTGAAATGATTAAATTGACATGAACACAAGTTTTATAGATAAATGTTCTATAATTTCTTTATGTATGATTCTTATCCATGATGCCTATGAACACCATCACAGGACAAAAAAAAATATTTTTTTCCTTAAGATCTTAAAACAAAATGCAGACAAGAAATAATGATGCTTCTCTGCTATTGTGTGGATTCTCTTGTGACACTGATTGTATATTAAGAAATTAATTTTATTTCATTCTTCTCATCAAAAGGAAACATGTTTTCCAAGTATTTAAGCTCAACTTCTTCTTTAGGGGCATAAAGTAAGTAAATCTTGAATAACAGGCAGAAAAATGCCATAACATTAAATGTTAGCTATGAAAATGATGAAAAAATAATTGTGTACACCATCACTTTATCAATTCTAAAAAAAAATGTTATTTTTATTTCAGAGCAAATACATGAATTCTAAAGGGTTTATATGCTAAAAATATAATCCTGATAGAGATATTGGGAGAAGAATACTTTGGCTCTGAAAAAAAATAAAAGAGGATCTTGCTGAAAATATACTTAGGATTCTTGTTCTATTATTAAAATTCTTTTGGACATCTTATGGTATTTTCCACAAGCACATGACTTGTTTAGCTTGATTCCTATTACAACTTCTATAGCATCATGGAGCATTAACTAGCACATCTTATAGAACATTGGCTGGTAAAAGACAAAATAGGCAACACACAAAGCACATGGCATTCCTCAAACAGTTTTACGTGAAAAAGAAAGGATGTCTTGGGCTGTCTGAATCCCTAGATGAATATGTCAAAATAAAAACACCAAATGGAAGGGTTGATTTCAAGGATGTTCCATGTGCAGACAACAAGGGGCACTGAGTGTCTTTATATAAATATTAAAAGAGCGAGGGCACTGATCCTTTGATCAGGAGGAAATGTTTTAAGTCACTTACCTCTTGGACCCTTCTCCTACCTGTCCCGTAGTAGTCATGGCCCCTGGCATCCTGAAGATCACATTCTACAGGGGAAGCAGGATCTCAACTCTCCTGACAGTGTTCTCCCTCCTGAGGGTCAGGGTGTCTAGTGCTGGCACATTCTGTGGTGGGTCAGTAGATGGCAGTGTGTCTGAATCTAGTGTGTATGGTAGGAAAAAGCTTTTCAGTATTTTCCAAGAAAATGAAGGTTTTGAAAGCTCTAAGGCAGCATGGGGCCTAGTGCATGGGCCAGGAGACTTGATCTTTATTTCTGGCTTTACTCCTGAATAAATTTATTTGAATAAATGGAGACCAGCCACTTAACTTTTGTCTTCTTTGTTTTCTTGACCTTGAAATTAGACAGAGTACTCTGCCTCTTCCCATCTCCCTCACAAGGACACTGTGAGTTTAATCAGACTTCAGAATCATTTCCGTTCTTTGAAGAAAGACTCTTTATGAATTTGCTATGCTATTTATAATGTGGGTGGCAAAACTGGTCTGGGTTGTTCATCTGGGACATGAAGTAAATAAACACAGAGGCAATTGGCAAGAAGGGTCTTCTGTATTTCCGTGCCATAAAATGTTGATGTATTTTGGTTTTAAGTAGCAGTATTGGACCTCAAGAAGCAAAATAACTCCTGTTACTTGGAATTAAAATAACTTCCTCATTGCCATGGAACTTGACAATTATGGCATAAAGCCAGTAAAGCCCCTGGCAACTTTCCAATTTAAATATCAACTTTTCAATGCAGGTACAGAGTCAGTCAGATACAATAATTTTCATTTCTGCCCACTATTAAACATGAGAAATTTCCTTTTGGCATTTCACTCCAAAGCTGACACTATAATAAATGTGAAATGAAATTATAAATAGGGAACACCATTGAATGATTGAAGGATTTGACCATCCTATGAATGGGAATACCACTTCCACTTGAAGTTAGAATCTTCAACCAAAGCATACCTTCATACATATGGTACCAAGTGGGTCATGGCAAAATCATGTTGGAGCAAAGCAAGCTATGGCATCTGACCTGCCAACCTGGCTCTGGCTATGTTCACTGCTAAGCTTCTCTGTGGGAGCTTTGCTACTTTGAGGCTGGCAACATGATCCAAAAGGGGTAGGATCAGTGAAACTATTTCTAGACAGGTGGATTCTGACAGGGAGGAATAGTGTGTGTCTAATACAAACTCCTGTTTCATCTCGTCTTCCTAGAAGCAAGAAATTACTGGTAATGTGTGCTTTTTCCTGAGAGCAGAAACATAACTACCATGTATTAAAATATCATAAAACCATATGAACACCATGATTTGAATACATGATTCACCACATTTCTACATAACACCCATTTAATATATAGACAAACATTTGAACTGAATTCTTTGTCTATAATCAGTCAAGTAATCTTTGATAATGCCAGAATCCACTATCAGAATGTTAGTAAACAAATGGGCTTTCTGGATATTTCTTATACAATAAATATAGATTCAAGACAAGTGATTTTTGTGGTGTGCTCTCTTATTTGTAAGACATGCCTCTCTACTTGGATGGTGAATGGCTTGCTGGCTTGAATGTCAGGAGGTTAAAATTTTAATTTAAATATGCATAAGCATTAAAATTTGTTCAAGAGAATGTCACATCAACCTCAACCTCAAAGTACCAATTATGTTGTTTGGGTTCCACATTTGACACTGTTCTGACTAAACTGATATCCCCAGAATTCTAAAAATGCCTGTGATCTCAGTTTCAGTTTCATAATACATTCTATTTAAAGTAGAAACATTAAGAAGAACTGAATTGCAGGAATATTATTTCATAGTTTCAAGGACATAAAAGTCAATGCATACTGCTTGAAGCTAATGAACAGTTATGAAGATGTACAAGGCAGCACATTATCTATTACGATTAATATAGAAGATACACACTTGGACAATTCTATAACCACCCAACACGAGGGATTAAAAAAAAAAAAAGAAAGAAAATTTTAGGTTGGAGTTCAATTAAAAACACCGATTTATAAATTAGATGAGAATAAGTAAATTTTTAATTCTAAGCCAATATGTTTCATTTTCGTCTGAAGCTATGTATTGAAGAAAGTAAATGATTCAGTAGAAACAAGGAGGATAACGATTATGCATATCTATATGTAGAACTTAATTGAGGAAGAACTAGAGTGTACTAGTTAATTTAAAAAGACTAAAGCTTTCCTTATGTGTTAGGCAGTAAGTTCTCTACTTCTTAAAAAATCCATCTACAAATGGAAAGTAAAATGCTCATGGATATTTGCTGATGACCTTGAAGCCCCCATTGTGAAAAAAAGGAAAAAACAGAAGTTTAGTTTTAATGTTATGTATATTTTAATTTCTGTTATTTATACATAATCTGTGGCAATATTAATAGACTTCATTGTAAGTAAGAATATTCCTTACAGGCCATTAATTTAAATAATTTACTGTTTTCAAATAATTTAAACTTTGGTGCAATGATGTTCAGAGTTTTTTTTTTTTTCTCTATTTTTCTGACAAGCTATAAATCATTTTAGTAGCTACTTTAAGTCACAGACTAAATGGATGTTTCTGCATGCTAGTTGTACACATCCATAAAATAAATCTAAAGTAACATAGTAAAAATGAGGTCCCTAGGAAACTGAGGGACAGAGAAGCCATTGGAAGACCCATGGGAATAGAAACTGACTTTCTGAACCAAAGAGAAAAGTAATAAAAGAAAGAAACAAGGAGGTAATAGGCATCAAAAAGCATTGCCTTTGAATT
This sequence comes from Tamias sibiricus, assembly GCA_025594165.1. Classification (NCBI taxonomy): domain Eukaryota; kingdom Metazoa; phylum Chordata; class Mammalia; order Rodentia; family Sciuridae; genus Tamias; species Tamias sibiricus. The sequence goes on from CM046657.1 coordinate 98,594,397, forward strand.
CTTTCTGTCATGTGGATTTTTCCTGAATTGTTGTGATTATGTATAATCCGTGGAGAACTGATGAAAATAGGCTGACTTTCTTCAGTTGGATAAGATCTCAAAAGCTGAGAAGTATAAAGGTCACAAACTTATGCAAATGAAAAACTGCAACTAGTTGGCAAAGAAAAGGTGATATTATTTATCAATCAAAATTCTGTTCTAAGTGATTGAAATGCAAATTAAATTGGATTAATAAAACAGGAATTATTGGCTTATGTAAACATGTCTCAATTTAATTAGAAACTAAAATTGTAATGATCAAAAGTACTAAAATTCTAATGATCAGAATTTCTCTTTACACTGTCTCCATGCCCTGGACTAGCTTGACCCTCAGAATGGTACCTCTCACAGATGTACAATGCCACCAGAAGCAGCAGCCCTCATATTCTCCTGCCATCCACTCCAGAGAGAGTGTTGTTATACAGCATGCCTGTCAATTTTCTGAGGATCACATTTCTGGAACAGAGCTAAATTACTGAAAAATATGTGAAGGAATTCTGAGGGCTAGAAAAATATAATGTGCCTATTGGCTGAAGCTTTGATTCATTTCTTCGTGAACTCATCCAGTAAATAAATCAATATGGTGGAATCCTTCCGTGGCCCCAGTTACTGTGGCCCAAAGAGGGAGCTTTACCAGTATCAAAATTATATAACCAATAATGAGAAACTGATCGCCTCTCAAAAACAGATGAGTTATTATTATTTGAAGGAAGAAAAAAAAATGGATGATGGGAAACAAGCAACTACAAGAGAATTTCCTGATGTTTCTGTAATTCAATCCATACAAAGTGGGTAAGCTTCAAGGAGACTGAATATATGGTACATGTGTGTGTGTGTGTGTGTGTGTGTGTGTGTGTGTGCGTGTGTGTGTGTGTGTGTGTTTCAACTTATTCATGAACTTTCATATTCCCTTATATATGAGGATTTATAATTTCAGAAATAAAGTAAACTAGTTTTATAAATCAAGGTCATGCCAAGACTGTTCATTTTTCTTCCCTGCCCTTACCTTTTCTTCCCCTCCCCCCCCCCCTCCTCCCTCCCTCCCTTCTTTCTTTCATGGTGTTGAGTATCAAATCCAGGGCCTCACATATGCTAGGCGAACATTCTATCACTGAGCTACATCCCTAGTCAACACCAAGATTCATCTGTCTTGTCTGTTCACTGTCTGTGCACCTATTTTTATATTCCGTAGCACTTATGGTTCATCAAACCTCCTTAGTTACTAACTGTGAGGCAGTCCTCTGTTTCAGATATATTCACATACTTCTAATTATATATGGAGAACTTCTACTTATCCTGTTATTTATTTTTGTGAAGATGTAGCTGAACTCTTTCATCTCAACCACAAGTATAACTGATTTATGCACTTTTCACAGTCTCTTGTAATGATTTGTTTGGGTTCCTGTCTTTCCTACTTAGCTTTGAGTTATTAGAAGACATGGTTTATGCATTTTAACTGCAAGGTATGACACAAGAGAGTATGGTACTCAAATTGTTGGTTAAAAAATAAATGTATGATTTAATGTCTTTCTTGCTTCACTTACCTATTTATTTACTCAAATCTTAGTAATTTTATGTAGGAAAAATTTAAGATCTAGAACCTAATGCAGACAATATGTGGCAATAATAAGAGACTTGCCTTTATTTAATGCTTGTTAAGTATCACAGACACACTTTACATATCATGTCTGTGTTTCTCAGCTTTATGTCACTATGACCAAAATATCCAACAAGAACAGCTTAGAGGAGGAAAAGCTTATTTTGGCTCACAGTTTCTGAGGTTTAGTCCATGGTTGGCTGAGTCCATTGCTTTGGGTCTGAAGTGAGGCAGAACATCATGGCTCCAGGGCCACAGTGGAGGGAAGTTGCTTGCTCCAGGTGGACAGGAAGCAGAAATGGCAGGGAAGAGGGCACCAGGAAGATGCGCCCTTCCACAGCATGCCCCCAGTGACCCACCTCCTGCAGCCATGCCCCACCTGCCTACAACTGTCAGTCAGTCCATTCAAACTAGGATGGACTTATTACACTGATTGAACTCATACTTCAATCATCTCACCTGTGAACATTCCTGCTTTAACACAGGGTATTTTAGGGGACATTTCATATCCAAACCAGAATAGTATCTAACTTAGCCTTCACACCAAACTTTCTTGGAAGATGTAACTTTTATTTATATAGTCTTGAGCCTGAGACCCTTTTTGCCATACACCTCAAGTTAGTGATTGGTGAAACTCGTATTTATTTTTCTTCAAATTGTCTGACTTAGGTTTCCACAACATATTCTAAAGCTACCAAAATTTCCTGTGCCAAATTCCATAGAGATAAAAAAAAAAAAAAAAAAAAACACAAAAAAACATTCACTCTGGATTGCAATAAGAAAAATTTTAAATTCTCCTAAATGTAAAATCAGATTTAAATCTGCAAGTTCATTGTGTATGTAAAAGTTACTTAAAAACTCCAACTAATAAAGAAAGGTATTTATACCTTGTTATTATAGATTTTTTTTTCTTTTTTATTATTTTGCCTGTGTGGGCTGTCAACTACTCTGGTTCATGTTGATTATGGCATTGGTCAGGAGAGCTAGCTTATTTCTTCAAGGATAAAAAATAGAAGGGGTTCTCTTAAGAATTTTTAGAAAATAAATAATAAGGGAAATTGTGAAATTATTTTTCTTTTCTGAGTTACTCTGCACATTACCACAACCCATACATATACACATGTATAGTAGGTTTAGATATATGTGTCATATTTATACACATGTGTATATGTGTATATATGTGTGTGTATAATATGTGATGTTAAACAGAAATAGATTCCTCAACAGCTCAGATTATGCCACTAAAAACTGTAAATACAGCAAGCAAACTGAAGCTTGCTTAGTGTCTTTCCTAGATATTATATTTGATTTTTTTATATCTATTTCAAAAGTGACCTTTTGAGGAAAAAAAAAAAAAAACAAGTTTTGTGTGTCTTTTACAGGATTGCATTTTTACAATACTGCAGCCAGAAAGGCCATATCTGCACTGAACAAAAATAACAGCTTTGTGAAGCAGTTTTATCAATATTTGGTCTGTTAGAAAGTCCCTCTCCCCTTTGCTTTTGGGGGATCCTCAGAATGAGCTCTCACTGACAGGTCTTTGCATCCCTCTTATCCTTGCTCTATGACTTTTCTCTTTTCAATGCTCTTCTATGCTTCCTTCTTCTCTAGGTAAGATATTCTAGCTCTCAATTTGATTTTGGATCTCAAAACTATCCAACCATATATTTTTCTGACACAAAATTAACTTTATAAGATTCAAACTTTATAATTTCTATATATTTTCCCCCAGAAAACCATGGAAAATTTATTCAAACTTCTTAAGTTTTTTTTTTTTTTTTTTTCTTTTTGTACTATATCTGAAAGAGCAACTTTTTAAAATAATTTTTTGGTTAGCTTAATGTGAATCTAATCTAGTGAAATGCAAATGGAAGCAGAAGCCAAAGCTTTTTTTTTTTTTTTTTTTTTTTTAATTAAGAAGGTTGTTCCTATAATAAATATGGGAACTTCTACTTACATTTTTTAGAACTTTTCTAGATGTTCTGATAGAAGGAAAAGCAGCCACTGAGGATAATAAGTCCCTTACTATATGACAGCAGTTCTGTGTGAAATGAATGGATTTACTGGTGTGGATGTAATGACTCCAGATATTTTTCTGTAGCATTGGGTAAGCCTCCACCTCAACTTCTGTCCTAGGTTCACTGTTTCTCTGTCAGTATATTACCATAGTGTAAAATCTTGTGCTAATGTCCTACAATTAGTTGCAAATTAGTATTGGCGTGGAAAGAACAAGGAAGAAAGAAATTAAGCAGTGAGAAAGAAGTCAAATACAGAGAGAAAGAGTAGCATAGGCTAAGTCTTAGGAAATGTGGGATGATGTGACCAATCCTCTACCTTCTCCTAGTGCTGTTCATTGCCTTCACCAGCAACTAGACTGTCATTCACAGGATAATTTTGTAAGCTCTCTGTTCTTGCTATGACCACTAGCTCACCAGCTCATAATTTTATAGAAATAATATTCTATGACATTAAAAACTGCCTAACATATGAAGATAATTATAAAACACATCCACCAGGGAATTGGAAATTATAAAGGGAATATGAAAAAGTAAGGACTAGGTCCTTGGCAGTAGTACATACTTCCCTAAAGAGGGGCCTACCACTTGATAAAAGGGGTAAAAACAACACAGGGCTAGGCCAGTAACCCAATGGGAAGGAGGAAGAGGAAAGAATTTCACCCAAGTCTTAGGGGATACCTTGTATAGAAGTCAGAGGAGAGTAACACTGGAACCATAGAGCAGAGCAGGAGACACTGTTATTTTCCACAGATGTAAGCTGCTACAGGCAGGCCTTGATACAACCAGGATGGCTAACAAGTGTGGAACCTTCATGGAGATGGCTGATTCCAACGTGCATGACTATAATAATATTTTAGGTTTGTATTCCTGTAAAATAATGGTGGAGCCTTTAAGATAGTGTTAAACAACAACAACAACAAAACAACAACAACAAAAGCCTCCTGTAGACTATATATCACATATACTAGGTGTGAAGGAGGAAAGGAGCAGAAGCAGAAGGCTCATTCTTTCTCATTCTGTGTGCCAATGAATGACGGGAGGGGAAACTGGTGGAATAAAATATGTTTACAGTTCCTCAAATAGTAGACCCTTCTCTGAGGGAAAGGAAAGGGTTCTGTTCGGCAATAAGACAGTGCTGCAGCTTGCACTTGGCCTCAGCCAGTGGGGTCTCGGGAGACTTCACTCTCCTTACTAGACAAGGCCTTCAGAGGAAGTGCATTTCACTCAAAGACTCCATTCCTGACCTGCTCGTATGTCCTAGGACTTCCCCTAGCGTGTACCAGGGAGGAGTGCCAGAGGGTTCACAGGATGCTTCAGACCTCAATATTCCCAGTCCCAGAATGAGTGAAAAGTGAGAACAAAATAGGGAGATTGAATGTTTGAAGAAGAAATAGAAAATTATTCCAACATCTGGTGTGGGAGTAAGACGGTGTGAAACAGAGGGTTGGTAGCATGCTTTGTTGAGAATGGTTCAAAAAGAGAAAATAGAATAAATTCTGGCTTTCAAAGTGAGCTTCCTCATCTGCACCGGATGTTTGTGAATATCTCAAAGACGCTATTCATTTTCTCTTGGCAGCAATCTATGAAAAAGGGGGAAAAAGTTTACAAAGGGTTTTTTTTTTTTTTTTCTTTTGGGTTCCATTCACAAAAATTATTTTCAAAATAAATCATAAAGAAGTGTGCTTGTTAAGTCTCTCTCCTATTATTTTCAGGGACCTACAATTCAAAGGGAAATGTCACAATTTTATAGTTGTAGAAGATACATTAAATGAAATTTTAAACTATGAAAAGCTTGATATTGTCAGCTCCAAAAACTATTAGGTTATTCTTGTGTCACTGGATTTGGTAATCATAAATAAAATTTCTGTTAGCATTTTATTATAGAACCAGTGTGCTACATATTATTTCACTATGAATTTATGGCATTCCTGTATTCCAGGGACAGTCTTTTTTCAAAGGGGTGCTTTCAGTCATTGTGGTCTTTTATTGGTCTTTGTAATATTCTTTATTGCACTTCTTGGTCAGAGAATGCAAATGCACTGATCTTGAAGGGATATCTGGGTTTAAGACTAGATTAAGCACATGAATAATATTATCCCAAGATGATTCTATGCCTAGAGAAAAGCTAATGTAAAAAGAATCTAGCATTTTAAAAATTCAGCATGTCCTTATGTTCAGTATGTTTTCTGATTGAATGGTATTAATTAAGACAATAGCTACCCACATTTTTCTCATATAACCAAATATTCCTTCAAACTATCCAGGAAAATTGTAAGAAGTTTCCATAACCAGTATTAGCTTAGAAAGGAGGAAATTTGATATCAGAGTTTATCATACATACATGAGGATAATACTACTAAAATCCATATCCTCACATTTCAAGGCATCTTATAAATTGCTGGAAGGTAAGTCTCTCAGAAACAGTCCTGATGCTGTCATTCATCTCACCAAGAGCATTTAATGGAAGATTCTCAGCTCAAAGAAAACCTCTCTGGGTGACTTTAAAGAACCTTTTTCAATCCAGCATTAAAATATCTGAAATGGCTTGGAAAAGTAGAATTGTTGCTACATTGAGGATTAAGACTAATTGTCATTATTTGAAAGAAATTTCTGTGTATTCCAATGTTCATAAAGTTGGAACATGAAGAAAAGCTTGTAGCCCATACTTTAAGAACTGTGCAACTAACACTGGTCACCTAAAAGAAGGAAGGAAGACTGTCTATTACCCTCTGTCTTCCCAGTGAATTCAGACACTGAGGAGAGCCATTGACTCTCTCTTACGTTGTCAGATCCTGAGAAACATAGTATTAGACAGCCACATCATTGGGTACAAAACTCTGCCCTGAAACCTCAGTGTACCCATGTTCGTCTCCACCCTGTTGAGACTTTTGCTGTGTGTGATAAAGCACAACAACAGCAACCAAAAAAATCAGGCCCTGTGCCCTCACTCTGGCACACCATCTCCACAGATTTGGGCTCCTTTGTGCCTCAGTTGCTACATCTAGATTATGGGAATGATAAGCATGAAAGAGGTGCATCATGGAAACCTTCCAGATTAAAAGAGTTAATTTGATGATTAAGGCAATTTTTAGCTTAACACAAACTGTAGCCAGAAAGGAAACTTTTTTAAATTCTTCAAAGAAAGGTTTTCTAAGGCCATACTTCTTAAAGTAAATCCCTTTACTCCCCACATTCCAAGGGTCAGAGCAGTTTAAATAACCACAAATCTATGATCTCAGAGAAGAGGGACAAGCCAATTCTGCACAGCTGTGGCAGGGATTTGGGCAGAGGGCATGCTGAAGGACAGTTAATATTGGTAAGTCCTGCTATCACAGACATCTATGTGGGGCAGCAGAAAATCCAAACAAATAACTAGAATGAGAGAAATGTAGCTCATGAAAAGAGCACTTTAAGGTCTGAACCTGAATAACTGCAGAGAGACAGACCAAAAATGTTTTTTAATTTTTTTTATTTTTTATTCAGTCCAATATAGGAAGTCACCAGGTCACAGCAGTGTGTGGGACATGGCAATTGGTGTGAAGTTCAGAACTGAGAAACAATGAGCATGATGACACCAGGAAGGGAAGGTCACAATATTTTACTACTATACTACAAAGTGATATTAGGTCATTGAGATAAAATATAACCTTTAGAAGAATGGAAGTTTTGTGTGAGCTATAAATGGATTAACAAAGTAACTTTTGCCCTTGCATACTATTTATAACATTTTCTATATTAGGAGACATTCATTTGGAAAAAGGAAAGTAGATCCCACAATAATAACCTTAAAAATTAAGTTTAAAACACGAATAATCTCTCCTTTATCTGTTTATCTCACTCTTTCTCTATATCTCTGATTCTGCATTTAAAACAATAAATTAGTTTTGAAGATACTCAGAAGATCATTCTATGTTCATGAAACTAGTGTAGTATATACTTCATTTTTAAGAATTCAAACATTTGGTCATTAATTATGATTATTTGAAAATTTTATATAGCAAGAATAAAAAGAAGTTCATTTGCAAAAATAAAAATTTAGTTGCAACATTAAGTTACATCTTCTTCTTTAGTCCCCCTTTTTGGACTATTCTATTCTTCTAATAGAATGCTCTATTCTTCTTTCATTCTCTTTCATCCATTGATATTCTTACTTGGATATTCTCCTTCAGATATCTCTCCATTCTTAAGTTTTTAATTATTTCCTATATGCTTAGTATCTCAGTCTGGGCTGCTAAAACAAAATAACAAAGGCTGTGTGGCTTGTAAACAACAGAAAGTTATTCTTCACAGCTCTGGAGGAAGAAGTCTGAGGTAAGTGAGCCAGCATGATAATACGGTGAGGACATTCTACTAGTTTGTAGACATCTAGCTCCTTGTTTTATCCTCACATGGGGAAGAAAAAGCAAGAGAACTCTCTAGATTCTCTTTTATAAGGGCACTAATCTCATTCACAAGGTCTTCATGAACCAATTCTTTTTCAACAGCATCACCTCCTAATACCACTACACTGGTGATTAGGATTTTAAAATGTGAATGGGGAGGCACATTCAGCCTGTGATAGATTACCAAATCTGATCCTGACTTTCACCTAAACTTAGGACAAACTATCCACTGGCCATGTCTTCCTGGAGATTCCATATATAGCTCAAACACAGCATGTCTAAAAATTTAGCAACATCATTTTTTAGTCAGGCTTTCTCACCCTTTCCTATTTTTGAGTGTGGTTTGTGGACCCATCATTTTAACTTCTGAAATTAAAGCTAACTGTCCTGTAGTTACTAACTATTGTTTACCAGTACATTTGTGTTGATTTTGACTCCCTTTTAATAATTCAAAATATGCCTATCTCTTTCCTGAGACTTTTATCCTTTTCAATTTGCATAATACTGAATTAACACACAATTCTTTCCTTGCCTTGAAGATATGCTAAGTTTTTCAAGACAACTGTTTCCCAAAATTTGATTTTCTAATGCTACTCTTCAAATAAATTAACTAGAGGGTCAATGATTTGCTACCAGGCTATGGTTTCCTCAGTTTTGGTCCCCCTGAAAGACTTCTGTCAAGAGACATAAGTAAGAAAAGCAACAGGTTTACTAAGCACAGTAAGAGTTCACTCTAGAGAAAACAGAACAGGGCCATCCCAAGAAAGAAGATGGCCTGGATACTTCCATGTTGTGTGTTTTTAAATTTTGTTTGGAAACCTCCCTCCTCATGTGTCATATATTTGGTTGGCTCCTATTGTTTCCCACCTTGGCTTCATGTGCCTGACCTGATTTTGCCATGTTGGAAAATTTCCCATCAGTACGTAAGCAAACTCCTTAGGGAGTGGTGTCAAAACTGCAATATAAATGATATTACAGAGAGGTTGGGGTCACCAAAAGATAGCATCTCAATGCTCCATGAATGCTCCAAAGTTGAAAAGTCCCTTGGGCTATTATCTGACCATGAAGGGTGTGATTTATGGGTGGGGTTCTCCATCACTCCAGGTGGAGTGATTTTTTTCTCACTCAAGGTGGACAGACCCCTATTCTCCCTTCCCTCACCCTCTTATTCATATTGGCCTACCTGCCTACTCTAACAATTTGAAATATACTCTCCATGTTCCTTTAATTCCCTTTGTCTCCATGGACTTCTGCCATACCTGTTCTGAATTTCAACTCAAAATCAAACCAAACCTGGACACTAACCCTATGTTGTTGAAGGAAATATCTACGTATGCTGATTGGATTCACAAAGCAGTATAACTTCTCAACTCAGACTTGTCTTTGAACTGTACAGTATAAATTTTACCTGATACTCTTTTTCCATTTCCCATTGGCTATTACAAATTAATTTCTTAGGCCAAGCCTGATGTCTCCATCCTCAGTGTAACCTCAACTTTCATTTCTTACAGACACAGTATCTATAAGATACCATTTCTCTTGATGTCCTTTCCTTTCTCCTTCAAGTCTCCATCTTTACTCATCCTTATATAAATAGCTGTGATGCTCTGGGATTATTTTTCTGTTTTGAGATTGGTACCATGGTCCAAGATTCAGAACAGAAATCTTTTAGTATGCCATCATCTAAACTCAGAGATCCATTAACCATTGGACTGGGCAACTCCATAGGACTTACTTAAAGGTGCCATCAGAGAATCTGTCCTACCACCATGGCCTCACCCAACTGACTAAAAGAACCGATGGAGATGTATGGTCTTATTATTAAGTGGACTGTTCTCTAAAAGTGACTTTTCCTTCAGCTTCTTCCTAATGGGGAGGCAATGAGTCAGTGTCTTACCAAATGAAGAGAGAAAGGCTAACTCCTGGGTATGATAAATAAAATTGCATGTTCCTTAGGAAATACCTGAATACAGAGTAGCTACTTAAAAATCTATGTCTAAAATGTGCAAGTAAGATTTACATTATTTTTCCAGAATCATTTAATGTTACTGAATGCACCCTTTCTTGAAGGTTGGGAAATTGCCCTCCAAGAGACCAAAAAAGTCATTATTTAAACACACACATACACATACACACACAACACATAAAACTGTTGTAAGATAATGAGGAATGCTATTGACATTCATCTGGCTGACCCATGGACTCATTATTTGAGCTAAAGGAAAATAGTTTATGTTCTTTGCTGAAGCAGTTCTTCAGTGCCAAAGAACTAAAATGAGATGTAGTAAGACAGATATAAACAGCATTCATCCAACCTCAGTCTAAAAAAAAAAAGCTATCTGATAGAGAGAGAGCTTCTTCATTCAATTGTACAATTTTCTGCCTAATTGAAAACTGAATTTAAATATTTTCCTGGGGGGAAAATGTGAGTTTGATGTTCTGTTTAAAAAAAAAAAAAAAAAAAAAAAAGCCTTTGCCACCTAAAATGAAAAAAATTTATTGCAGGGTTCAGTGATTTAGCGTGTATTAAAATTAAGTATCTAAAATATCTACAGGGCCTGAAAAGGTATATGGAAATGAGCTGTTTTCCAAGTTAATGCCACAGGAAATGACAGCTAAGCTGATCTCTTTTCACATGCTTTTAATGATGTATTTCTCTTAGGGTTTGAAAGAACCTTAGATCTAGCTGCTTTCAACTCTAGGGTATAGATGATTCAAAGTGAAATTAGTCTTGGGTTCCAGTATGTTAATTCCAAAGTAACTGGTAGTTTCATTTATGGGAGCTCAATTTCCATAAGTGTTATGCAGGCAAACAGGCAGACGTAAGTGAGCAGTGTTTATTCCCTCCAGTCTTTTCATTTTTTTAGCCTTGCTTGATCATTTCTACAACTTTCACATCTTTTTCTTCTTTCTAAAGATGCTCTCTGATCCTTCTTTCATAATATTCTCTACATGCCAAAGATAAGGTTCTTTTTCGTATAAACCCTTTTCTGATGCACAGCAACAGGTCATTAGAACACAGGAAAAATAGTGTAGATGTTAGGATATTGGTTTGGGACAATTATCATGGAAAAATATACAAGATTATTGTATGCTAAGGATTAAAATGTTATCATCAATATTGAAATAAACATGTAATTTTATACTTTAATTGAACCTTAGAGAAATTTAAAGCCACATTTTGCTTATGAAAAAGTTGATTATGAATTAATTAAAGGGACTAGTTATGTGTCACAAAGTTAAAATTTACAACAATCTGTGCAGTATGAATTTGGAAAATGCTCAATATAGAGGGAGGCAAGAATTAAAGGTCTTTTAAACAATTTACTAAAGTTAATATGTAAATGTAATCAGCAATATGAAGCCACTGAGAAAGTCCCATTGTCAGCCTCTAAGCAAGACAGAGACCTTTATGGGCCAAGTGCTCCTTTTTTAAATTTCAGCTAAAAGTTTTTGGGAGAAACTTATAAAGAACCAGCCAAGGTCCATCAATCCATGCTGACTCATTGTTTTAGGTACCTAGAGTAAATTTGGTTTCATAATAATTTGAACCAAGTATGCCCCAAAGTATTCCTGTTTGCCATCTTCTGTTTTTTAATATGTGCTCTGATCTTGAGCTCAGCATGCCCAGAAATGTGTCTGTCATCTTTCCTTTATGAACTGTGACCTTAAACTTACCACAGAAATGTACACCTTATAGTGATCATGATCAGACATATGCCAGCCTCTGCATGTATTTTCCTATATGAATATGCATAGGCTTCCTGAATGCAATTACTCCCTCAAGGAGAGGGGTTTGCTTCTTGTTGCAGGTAATTAATCTTCCTCCATTTTATTTTTTCAATCTTCTGGCCATGCTCATTGGCTTTGTACTCATCAAGAAGAGAGAGAATTACATTTGGTTATATAATCACATTCTTTCTGTTTGGTTGAATGTTGCAAGACAGATTTTTTCATTCTCAAAGTCATCAAAGTTGTAAATTCAATATGTAAGATACCATTTATTAAAAGTGATGTCTTTGTATTAATAAAAGTGAATTACAAATAAAATACTGAGTTTTTAGATTTATCTATCTAAAGAGTAATCCTATTAGAGGAAAAACAAAAACTATGACTATCTTAGTTGAAAGAATCTTTAATAAAATGATTGAGAGAGTAACAAATTATGCATATCACTTTTAGAACAGTTCTACATATCCATATGGAATGTTTCAAAAAACTATGCTGCTGAAGCTGACCCTTATGAAATCTTTCCTTTTCATTAATTGCTTCAAAATTTTCCTATCTCTAGTGCATATCATTACTGCCCCAACACCATTTCTAAATCTTTAAACATCATAGAAATGGCAATGTAGTCTGTGGCAAAACCCTGATTTGTATCCCCACCAACAAGGGGGGAAAAAAAAAAGAGAGAAACAAAACAAAACAACAATATCAGCAAAACATATCCCAGATCCTAGAAATCTAAAACATATTCAAATCCAAAAACATATCCCAGATCCCATAAAGAGAGGTGAAGGTGTAGTAATTGTCAGATTCATGGTGGCCATGCTGGTTAAAGGATATAAGGTTTTGGCATTGGGTCTGTGTCCAGATAACTCAGTTGCACTGGGCTCATTTCCACACAAGAAGGTCAGTAGGGCCAGAAGCATCTCTTAATGACACTGGGAGCTCTGCTGTTATTAGTGGTTCCTATAACATTCTAAAAGAAACAGGGTCTAATGGAAATGAACAACTGAATAAAATTTTATAGTAATCCCAACATCCCAACTCAGTCCTTTACTAGTTTTATCTTAAAATCAATGTCAGTAGCATTAACCCTTACTTAATAAAAGATTTTTAAATAATTAAATGAAAAAAAATTTAAAAACTGAATTTCAGAAAATAAATTTTCAATAAGTATTAAATACCATAATACCATTAACTATTTTTCATAATAACTAGACTAATTGCATCAGTCAGTTTTAATAAGGTTAATAAAGTTAATGTCAAGTCAATTAATACTTTATTGTACAATTGCATATACTAATTGAGATTATAGAGAATAACAACAAATTGTAGCATGTACAATATTTTGCTTTGTTTAAAATTTAATATGTGTTTATATTAACATTAGAGTTTGTTTTGTTTGTTCAAAAAATGAAATAATATAGATATTGACTCCTCTAAGTGGACAATTCCCAATTCTGTTTTTTTTTTTTTTTCTCTTCCAGCTGAAGGAAACTCTTAAAAGGTAACATTTCCCTGCTGTTTTTGCATGTTAATAAATACATGACCATCAGCACACTTTGTGTATTTACATACATATGTACTATTCATTGTATAATTGCTTGAAATTTCCATGTATGAATATGTCAGGTTTAGAAGGTCTGTTCTTTTATTAATAAGCACATGGGTAGTTTCAACAATTTTTCTATTCTAAACACACTCACACTTTTAATATTTACATACTAATAGTACCTCCCTCAGAGAGATTGTTGTGGAGGATAAAATGCTTATAAATAATAATTGATCTTGGTACAAAATAAATACTCTATGCATCTACTATAATTATGAATAATGTATACAAGATCCTTTTGTTCCCATCTCTTTAATTCCATGTGTCAGATACAGGAATAACATCCTGAAGTGGAAATCTGTGGTCTTTCAGTGTGTACCTGGTCAACTTACTACCTTTTCCAATTGCATTAATGTATGCTCTCAGGGATTATATTGGGGGCATTTCCAGACATGGATTCTGAAGTCAAGATCCCTGGGGACCAGCTGAACATCTCCTTGACCCAGTTTGCTCATCCATCAAGTGAATACAACAATACTGCTTGTCTTATGGGTTTCAGTAGAGATTAAATAGGTTACCTGTACAAAACATTTAGAAGAGTGGTTGCAGTGCATTTAGTGGTAATAAATATCGTCTATCAAAACCATCTCCTGCAGCATAGGGGAGTTCCCTTTTCTCTACCAGTAGTACAGATTTTATTTTTATTGTTTTGTTTTTCCCTTTCTTGCATCTGAAGTCCTTAAATTAAAGGTTATGAAATGATACTTCATGGTTTCTTGCATCTGAAGTCCTTAAATTAAAGGTTATGAAATGATACTTCATGGATGCTTCAATATGCTTTTTCTAACGGCTGGAGAGACTGTCTGTTTAGGAAGAGCCCCATTCTACCTCCTTCTGTTTCCAGCTCACAAGTGAGGACTTCAGTCCTGGAACTGTACAGGAAACTGGCTCCTCCCAGATTCTCCCTGTTTCCCACACACAGGCCAAAGGCTCAGTTTGGTTCTTCTCTCACTTCTTCCCCATGTATATAGTTTACTTTTGCAATTGGGCCACTTTCTTTTATTTATTTTTTTTTCTATCTATTTCACATGACATATTTTCATGGTCACCTCATTGCTTTCTGTTGGAACCAGAGGGCGTGCTTTTAATCATGAATTTACAGGTCTAGAACAGAATGATATTTTCTTTTCCTGGTAAAATAATTTTTGTTCACTATGGGCAACATGGAAATAGATGATAGGTTTCAATGAAAAGGTCATCTTTTTTTTTTTTAACTAATAAGGCATTATTTTTATTGTTTTTTATTTTCAGAAAAAAATTCTGAGTAGTTATATAAATAACAAGAGCCCTATATTTCAAACTATATGAATTGCAGGAAAGGATATTGATAGAATAAATTCTCCTGGGGTTTTTTTTTTTTTGTTGTTGTTGTTGTTGTTTGTTTTCTTTTATTTTCCTTTTTTGTATTTGTCAGGTTCTACCTATACTACTCAGGCTATCTCGGAACTTGGAACCTCCTGAGTAGCTGGAATCAGAGGACTCTATCACCACACCAAGCTGAAAGTTCATACTATTGAATAATTAAATGCTAAAAGAATTAAAATAAATTAAATCAGGAATAAAATCTACAATTTGAAAAATAATCATAAAATCAATATAAGAAAAGCAACTACATGGATTAAAATAATTATGCAATTAAACTTTGTATTGTTAAATATAAATGTGTTATTCTCCATTTTGTGACTACAAATGCTTGGGGCCACATTTTAATGCTCAGAAAGAGAGCAAAATTGGGCTTTTGTAATTGTAAAGTCACTCCAATCCACCACGTTGATCATCATCATAACATTTTTTGAGTACCGTGGAAAAAATAGCCTATTTGGAGAGGAAATTTCACTTTGAAGACTTCAGATGTAATCCATTTGCATAGAACATTAAAAGTACCTTACCCCATACTTAAGAAATAAATGATATATTTTATTCCAATTTCCTTCATGTGTTAAATTTCAGCCACAGACATATACCTAGCAATATTATAATCATAGATTTCTGCTTATAACCAATTTTCCCCATGGACAGTATAGTCACCTAATGTGGTTTGCTTAGATGGTTGTATGAATTGTATGAATATTTTATTGAATTAATTTTCTATTTCATATCATGGAATGAAAAAAAAAATAAAAAGTATGTTAAAATTTAGTTATTTTGTAATTTTGACACATGGACCACTAGATATAAAGATGTGTGTTTTGGGAATCCTACACCAAAACCAATTAATGGGGCAAACCTTTCAGTTAATCAGCTTCCGTTTGGAAAAATGCAACAGGCAAGGCTGCCAATTTTATTCAAAATGTAATAAAAATTCATGGAACTAGACAGGAATCATTCCCATTCATGGGGAATTGTGGAGGATATTTCCCTTAGTAACTGATTACCTCCAGGCAAAACAAGCAGTGAACATTCATTTGTTCATAAAAGCTCCACAAAACTGTGAGAACTTCAATATGCAGCACAATAGAGCCTAGCCTCAATGACTTGTGCAATGTCTAAGCTATTTCTATCCATTTGGCATAGTATATTAAATTGTTTCCACAGCTTCAATAGTTGATTCCTGTAAAACCTGTAATGATGGTACTGTGAATTTTTTCCCTACCTCTCTCAATCCCCCTAGAAAAGCAGTTCCTAGTAAAAGGCGATACATTTTCTTCAGAGGCAGCAAAACCATGACCTCAAAGAATTCTTATTTTGTGACCACATTTCAGTCTTAATGAATATTTAAAGCCAGACTTAGAAGCAAGGGTCATTGGATGGCTCTCTTTGAAATGCATTTTAGGTGGTGAAATTTTTTATGTAGCCACTTTCTGACTTGACATTACATTTTAGATACAGAGTTGAACATGGATGAAAAATTTGCTTTCTTGGAAATCCTAAAAATAAATTAGGGTTTAGCAGCGGCAAGTCAGTGTTCAGCTGTTTTAAGTACTTTGCTATTACTTATTATTAGAATATTTAACCAGGGGTGAAATAAGTGGATGGCAGTATTATAAGACAACACATACACAACGGACAGCTGAAAGTAGTAAAACGTTTGTTTTTGGTAGTAAATGTGAAAATATTAAATTAACTTAAATTGAAATGTAAAAACATAAACCTAATATATTAATGTAATGAAATAAGAATTTAACAGCATAAACAGAGTTGGGTAAGCCAGGAAAAATGATAGTGTTTTTGCATTTCAATATGAATACAATGCTATGTGGAATTTCGCTTTGCTTGAAATCAAGGTGACAATAAGTTTTGCAGCTATTATAAATATAATATTTTCTTTATTGGAATACATTACATCACTTCACAGCTTTTTGGCTAAGATGAAGTATATTGAGATACATCACATTATTTTACATAATTATTTAATTAGACACAAGAGAAAAATTTTTGGTACATGTCATTCATTTGCAGCGGATTTAGTGAATATTCCAATATTCTGTGAATATGATAATTTTTTGGAGTTTACTACTACTAACCAAAAAGCTCATCCTTTTTCAGTTTTCCATCAGAAAATGGAAAACCTAAAAATTTACCTACAACAAGCCATCAGAAAAAATGTGGAATATTAAGTGATAAATCAGGTTGAAAATGTAGAAAAATAGCTATCTTATGTTTATTGCTGACATTGAATTTTTCCTCTTTCATTATTTTATAAAAAGATATTTTAGGGGATAATAATTTTAAAATGCCAAATATTGTTTTCTTCTTCATTGATCCATCTATTGTTCATATTAAAATTGACACAATTTAATATTTCTGTAGGAAAAGTGTGGCACTGTTTTATAATAGAAGACACAGAGTCAAACCCACATATATACAGTTATCTCATATTAAACAAAGGCATCATAAACATACATTGAAGAAAAGATAACCTCTTCAATAAACGGTGCTAGAAAAACAGGAAATTCATATGTAGCAGGATCAAATTTAACATCTATCTCTCTCCCTGTACAAAAATCAACTCAAAGTGGATCAAGGACCTATGCATTAGACCAGAGACCTGTGACAAATAGAAGAAAATGTAGGCCTAACTTTTCATCATGTCAACTTATGAACTGACTTCCTCAACAAGACTTTTAAAGTGCAAGAAGTAAAATAAAGAATCAATAATTAGTACGGTATCAAACTAAAAAGCTTATTCACAGTAAAGGAAAAAATGAAGAACATGAAGAGAGAGCATACAGAATGGGAGAAAATCTTTGCCACCTGCACCTCAGATAGAGCATTAATATCCAGGATATATAAACTCAAAACACATAACATCAAACAAACAAACAAACAAAAAACAAATAACCTAATCAATAAATGGGCAAAGAAACTGAACAGACAGTTCACAGAAGAAGAAATATGATTGATCAACAAATATATGAAAAGATGTTCAACATCACTAGCAATTAGAGAAATGCAAATTAAAACTGCACTGAGATTCTTACTCCAGTCAAAATGGCAATTAACAAGAATACAAGTAACAATGGCAAGGATGTTGGGGAAAAGAAACACTCATACATTGCTACTGGGAGTTCAAACTGGTGAAACCACTCTGGAAAGAAGTATGGAGATTCCTCAGAAAACTAGGAATGGAGCCACCATTTGACCCAGTTATCCCACTCCTTAGCATATACCCGAAGGACTTAAAATCAGCATACTGTAGCGACACAGCCATATCAATGTTTATGCCAGCTCAGTTCTCAATAGTAAGCTATAGAACCAAACTAGGTACCCTTCAACAGACGAACGGATAATAAAATGTGATATATATACACAATGGAATATTACTCAGCCATAAAAAGAATGACTTTATGACTTTTGCCAGTAAATGGATGGATCTGGAGACTATCATGCTAAGTGAAATAAGCCAATCCCCCCAAACCAAAGGCTGAATGTTTCTCTCTCATATGAGGATTCTACCACACAATAAGGAGGAAGGAAATAATAGAAGTTCACTGGATTAGATAAAGAAGAATGAAGGGAAGGGAAGGGAGGAGAATAGGCAATACAGTAGAATGAATTAGAAATAACTTTCCTGTGTTCATATATGAATATATCACCAATGAAACTCCACATAATGTACAACCACAAGAATGGGATCCTACGTTATACTCTATGTATGTATGATATGTCAAAATACACTCTACTGTCATGTATATCTAAAAAGAACAAATTAAAAAAATAAAAAGATTAACACTGTTTTAGAGGGAGAATGTGATATTTTTTGTTTCTCCACTCTATGTTTTAATATTTACTTATATCTGGGCATGGTGGTGCACGCCTATATGCCTACATACAAGATGATTGAAAAATCAGTTTTATCTCCTTTGACAATGCCATTAGAATGATACTAGATGTTTAATGCTGTTAAAAAAAGATCATCATCAGAGCTTGTGGATGGGAAAGAATGCCTTAATCATTTAATTGCATCTGTCATGGTCTGATGAGACTTTCTTTTAAATATGGTCAAATTCATTCATCAAATGCCAGGTGCAGTGGCGCATGCCGGTAATCCCAGCACTTGGGAGGCTGAGGCAGGAGGATTGCAAGTTCAAAGCCACCCTTAGCAATGGCAAGGCGCTAAGCAAATCAGTGAGACCCTGTCTCTAAATAAAATACAAAAAAGGGCTGGGGATGTGGCCCAGTTGTCGAGTGCTCCTGAGTTCAATCCCCAGTACAATATATATATATATATAATATATATATATATATTTATTTACAGTACTATATATATAAATATATGCATATATATATATTTATTTACAGTTACAGGGGTAAGGAGGAAGTCTCTCATGCTCCCTGAAAGCTGATGAAATAAGTTAATAGCAGAGAGATTAATTGGTGAAAATGTCATCCAAATTTATTGACATACATATAGAAACCCCAAAGTGTAATTCCCACTAGCATGAGGCTTATATACTCCCTCCATAGTGGAGGGAAAGGATAGAAAATGTAGATAATTTTTAGAGGGACTAGCAAATCATTTCTATGGAATTCAGTGGGTTTATATAATAAATACATAATAGCCAGGGACAAAATATGTTGGGTTTACAGAACAGAAAATGACTTATAGATGATTCTTTTTGGAAACTCTGTGAGGCTAAAATAGAAGATAATGGTATTAAGAAAAGTCTATGCAGGTGAATTGACATACTTCAGTTTTTCTTCCTGTGATATGAGTTTAATATTCTCTAGTTAATGAAATTTCAGAAAGAAAAATGAATTTTTTTTACTGGATCAAAAGTTTTCACATTTGGTAGAATCCATAATTTCATGAGCCAATTACCAGAAGGTCTAGCTTTGCAGAAAACCTCTCCCTCTGCAGGGGGTGAGGGTAGGATAGGGAGCCAGAGAGACTGTGAATTAGAGGGGTTTTCTAAGGTCACCCAGCATGACAGTATACCAGTCTTTGAGGTGTCATTTTCTGAACCCCCAAACCCACAGTTAAAAAATAATGAAATTCAACTTTGCTTTTTCTCATTCTCTTGTTCCATTTCATATTTGAAGCACATAGGTGTTTCATAATGATCATCTTTGCAGCACACTGATTCTGAGCCTGTTCATTTATTATGTCTCCCTGTCAAAATCTGATTAGGTCACCTGTGACCACATTCATTTCTCTGCATTGGCTAGATGGTTTCAAATTGTTTCATCTTCAAAGGAGACTAAGTTAAGAACAATAAAATCAGTACATCTCACCTCACTTGAATTTGTTTAAACTTACTTTCTTTTCATTTGGTGAAGCAAATAATGTTCTGAGAAATAAGAGAATAAGAAATAAGAAATATATCCCCACAGCACTACTGCTCCTTATGTAACCCAGGAGCTGTGGACATCTCCTTCCTCTTTCTACCACCTTACCCTGTGACTCAACCATTTAAAATACCTAAAGACCTGTCTTTTACCTGAAAATCTGTGCAGATCTCTTCATGTGGTCCTTGTTAGCCTGTCACCCCCATTCTTTTTTGCATACCTGGTTTGATACAGCACTTTGTCCTAACAGTTAATAAGCTAATGGTCATGTTAGTATGGTGAGGGACTTACTGCAGAATTCTGTTCAGCTATGATTAAATGTCCAATTTTTTTTTTTTTTTTTCTGAATCATTGACTTCTCCCCATTCTAAGCCCCTTCAGTTCTGGCTTCCCAAAAATCTAAATGCCTGTATTTCTAAATGTGATGATTAATGTTATGTGTCAGCTTCTGAAGGTTAAGGAATACTCTGAAATCTAGTAAAATAATTTTCCCCTACTGTGTCTGTGAGAGTGTTTCTAAAGAGATTAGCATTTGAATCAGCAGACTGAGTAAAGAAGACCTGCTGTCCCTAATGTGGGCAGGCATCATCCAACTCACTGAGGGCCTGGAGGAGGAAAGGGAGAGGAAGGGAAACTGTGCTCTCCCATCTGGAGCTGGTATATACATCTTCTCTTGCTTTTGGATATCAGAGCTCCGGGTTGTTGGACTTAGGACTCTGGAACCTAAGTCCTAAGAACCATGGGCTCCTCTGGTTCTCAGGTCTCGGAATACAGAACAAATTTCACCTCCATCTTTCCTATTTCTCTAGCTTGCAGATTGCTAGCTGCAACTTCTCAGTTTCCATAATTTCATGTACCATTTCCCACATTAAATCTATCTATCTAGATAGATAGATAGCTAACTAGTTATCTAAATAGATTTATTACATCTATCTATCTAGCTGGCTATTTTTCTATCACTGGTTCTCTTTTCTATACAACCTGAGTAATACACTAAATAATACTGTTTCTTTTTTAAAGTTGTTTTAAAATGTTTGAGTTTTAAAATATTAAATTTATGGTTACTACCTATTTCCCAGATTCTTAGTTTTTCATCATTCTAACAAAATGCCTGGGATAATCAACTTAAAAACTTATTTTGTCTGTCACAATATTAGAGGTTTTAGTCTATGGTTGGTTCAATTGCTTTTGGTCCTGTGTGAGACCATACATTGTAGTGGGGCATGAATAATAGAACAAATTACTTACCTCCTGGTGGCAGGGAGGTGAAAAAGAAAGGGACTGAGGTCCCAATATATCCTTCAAGGGATGCCTCCAGTGACCTAATTTCCTTCCTGTAGGATCTATCTTTTAAAAGCTCCATTATCTCCCAATAGTGCTAAATTGGAAACCAAGTATACACTGCATAGGGGACATTTCAGATTCAAAGTATAGCATAGTGATTTTGTACACATCTTTGAAATGTATCTGAAGTCAGTGGCTTGACTATTAGTGGTATTTTAGCTCACCCCATTGTGTTTATTCTACTATCCCAAGTACACCATGAACTCTTTGAGGAAAGGGGCTGTGTTTTCTATGTTTTTGGAAACTTAAACTACCTTTGCAGGCATTATTACAACAGAAAAATGGGGGAAAAGTGCAGACAGTTGTCGCATCTTTCTTATCATTGTGTGTGTGAAGAGAAATCTTTACAAACAATCTTAACCTTTGTTATAATCGCTATGTAAGGAATATTTGATGTCCCTTTGAAGAGTCTAAAAATTTCAGATTAACTAATTGACTTCACTCATGGTAGTAAAGTTTCCATTCACATTTACTGAAATAGTACTTATCATTCACTTAATTTGTGTCACTTAAATAGCCACAGTCCTTAATAGAGGGCTGAGATATAATAAATATCTCCTCACCTAAGAGTTTACTAATTCTTATTATTTAGTAATCAGACACTAACCTAAGTTTGGTCTTATAAGACATGCTATGCTACATATCAAAGATGAGAAGATCAAAGCCTGTGCTTCTTACCTCTTGGTGACAGCACGCTGCAATGCCACTGCCTTCATTGGCTCTTTCATCCCCAGGCAGTGCCTGGCATGTAATACTAACTTCTATTTAGTATGCTTTTTGTAATGAAAGATAATGAGATTCTGTAATGCAGCAAGTATAATTTATGAATCAGCATCAAATAAAGCTTTGCAAGCAAACTAAAGACAAATCTTACCAAGTTAGCTATTCATAGCCTGCCCCTGGAATTAAATCAAAAGCACTGAATAGACTAACATCTAAAGATTGTGGGCCAACTGTCTTTTACAGCTGACAAGATGCTTGGCACTACCCTGTAAATCAAGAATTATTTTATCATTTATCATTTGCATTGGGCTTGCAAGACTGTGCAGAAAAGCAAAAAAGGAACACTTGTAGGCCCTTATAAGGGAATATTTTGAGATAGCAATCGCTCCTTGTACAGTGAGATTTCTATCTAAATTTTAAAAAAGATATATACAAAATTAAAATGTACACTAAGACATTGACATAAAAGGTAATCTTGAAATTTTCATGGAAGTCCATGAAACCTCAAATTTTCTTATTCTCACATCTATTATATACTTTTATCTTTATGTTCCAACCTGAATTCTTGCTCTTCCTCCATCCTAAAATATATTATTTATTCAGAATCTTATTTTTCTAAATTCCTTTCTCATACCATTCAGCTCACACTTTCCATAATTAAAGAATAATCAGGAAAATTATATTTTACTTATTTTATTTTATTTCAGCCTAGTTTAATTTGGTACTGAGATGGAACCCAGGGGTGTTTTACCACTGAGTTACATCTACAGGCATTTTTATTCATTTATATTTTATTATTTATGTATTTATTTATTTATTTATTAGCAGGAATCGAATCCAGGGACGCTTAACCCCTGAGCCAATTTTCCAGTCCCTTTTTTAATATTTTATTTAGAGATAGGGTCGTGCTAAGTTACTTAGGCTCTCTTTAAGTTGCTGAGGCTGGATTTGAACTTGCAATCCTCTTTCCTTAGCCTCCTGAGCTGCTGGGATTATAGGTGTGCCACTGTACCTGGTTTCTTTATGTATTTTTATTTTGAAACGGGGTCTTAGTACCTTAATAAATTGCTGAGGCTGACCTTGAACTGTGATCCTCTTGCCTCAGCTTCCCTGGTCTCTGAAATTACAGGTGTGTGCCACTGTACCTGGCTCAGACTTTTAAATACATTACACAATTTTCTCTATCATGTCACTACTTCATTTATGCCTATTCAGCCTCTTTTCTGGGCCAAGGGAGGGCCCATGGATAGAAAGGAGGGGTAGGCCAATATCAATATGGATGGAATAAAAGATATGGTGGGGGACTGTTGCAAATTCAGGATGGTAATGGAGATCTACTGAGAAGGGTCCTGCATTTTAAACCTTCTTAATTTATCTAGAAATTGATGGGGAATCACTGAAATATATTAAAACTTGAATGCAATGATGAGAGAACAAAACTACTAGAGTGGTAAAGGATTGCTTAAAGGCATGGGAGATGGAATCATGACCCTCCTAGAAAGGTTAAGTCTGGAACCTGTGCATATGTAGCTTGATACAGAAAAGGTTTAAGGAGCTTGAAATGGGGAGATTATCCAGGAGGGACCAATGTAATCACAAAAAGACCCTTATAAGAGAAAGAAGCAGCAGGGATCAAAGGAGGAAGTGTGACATCTGAAACAGAGGAGGGAGAAAGAAGGAGGGAAAGGAACAGAGAAAGAGAGATGAGGTGGTTCTGTGAAGATGCTATCTATGCTACTGAGGGTGAAGGAAGGGACCTTGAGTTGTGGAATGCAGGTGGCCTCTAGATGTTCAGGGGAAGAAATGGATTTTCTCTTAGAGCCTCCAGAAGGGCTACAGCCCTACTTTCACCTTAATTTTAGCTCAGTGAGACCCATTTTGACTTCCTGCCTCTAGAGCTATAGCAGAATACATTTGTCTTGTGTCATATCACTGAATTTGTGATGATGTGTTATAGCAGCCATAGAGAAACAAGAAAAAAGGAACAGGATTTTGAAAAAGGTAGTTTCTCAGTGTTGGCACAACACAGCATTCCTAATAATTGCAGCAGTTCAGGAAACCCAGGTTTAGGATGCAAAGAGAAGATTATGTACGATTCTTGAATCAGAGTGCCTTAGAAAAAAAAGAATATCTAACATATTTGCAACAATTATGTTGTGGCTATGCCACAGATTCTATACATAACACCCTGTCCTTTGCAAGACATTTTTCTTGTTTTGAAGAGAACTGTAAATATTGTAAAAAGACAATATAATGTTACTATGATAAAACATAATAGATTTGGAATTTAATAACAAATTATTTTTATTCAGAAAATGAAAGACTGCCTCTTGTTAAATTCAATATCAGCACTGTTTGCATAGGATAATAATACAACTGAAATAATTGTTTTAATTTTATTCCTAAAATGTGTGGTCAGAGTAATAAAATGCAATGATTATATAGATTTTGTGCACTGTATCATCTCTTAGTGGCTAGTTAGAGCAAATTGGAAACAAAACTGAGTACAGCTTTAGTTCTGTTGTTTTGGAGAAGGGTTAGATATTTTTGATTGTATCAACATTGAAGTAAAAATATTTTGTAATAAATTAGGCATCTAAAACCGTTTTGTAAGTCACCATTTGGAACTGGAAGAAACTCGTGCCTAGAAAGACCAAACAATTTGCCTTAATGTCAGAGTGGTAAGTAATAAATACCTTAGGACCTGGTGCACTGACATCAAGAACTCATTGCTATTCATAACCTATACACCATACAATTGATAATCTTGCCTTCTGTATAATTGTTGTATCTTTCCTTGTGTGTAAAGAGCTATCCTTGTGAGTATTGCAAGTTTGCTCATTATCATAATGGTTACATACTCTTCCAAGCAGTATTATTATTGTTGAACATTTGGCTGGCTTGCAATTGTTTGCTAATAAACAGTGCTGCAGTAATCATCTCTATAAACAAATCTCCATACTTGACTTGATTTATTTACCATCAGTTCCAAGAAATAGTATTTTAAATTGAATTGTATGTATGATTTAAAATTTATTGTTGAACAGTGCTAAATTCTCCTCTAGCAAGGATTTTCTTATCACGGCTATATTTAAATTTTTCCTTCAATAATGATTCTACAATATTGGATGACTTTATAATTACTTGTAATGGTAGGTTGACATTGTTTTGGTCATTTGTCTGTCTTTCCTCTTTTCTTCTCAGTGCATTTCTGATGTGGCTAAATGTGTTGGTAGATATAGCCAATGAATGTTGAATTTGCAATGAACCCGTGGTATCTGAAATTTCAGTAAATTCAGAAAAACACTTAAGTTACAAAGAAAGGAACTTTCTGCCTTTCCCAAGGTAATTATTAAAATGCCTAACATGTTAAGGTCAGATCCTACTCAATTTAAGGAGGTGTTAACATACTCTAAAAATAGTCTAATTAGAAGTACTGCTGGGTTAAGTTCCCATTTCTTCTGGGAGCGATGTCAATTCCCCCTTCTCACCAGAAAGTTATTTAAGAAACTGTTTCCTCCGATTTCCCTTTTCCTCTTTCTTCTGTCTAGTTTTGCAGAATTTCTGCAGGTTGGAAATAACATTTGAAAACAGACACATATGTCTAACTATAATGATAAATGAATTCTCTACAATTCTTTCCGCTTTGTTCTTCAATGCTATAGCTCTTACTTTTCCATTACATTATTTTTATGAGATTTAGAGTAGTTACATTCAGTCCTTAAAATGACTTAACTGATTACTATTATACAATTGTATTATATGATAGACGTAACTGAGATCATCAGTGTATTTCCAATAAAAAAAATGGGTTCAGAAAATACAAGAATCTGCATGATTCAGTCACTGCACCAACTTATTACACCCACATACACATATATACAAATGCTAACCAAACATTTATTATTGACTTTTTAATTCATTACTCACACAACAAGAACGTATTGATCACAAATGCAATGCAAAGTACTACAGGAGATAAAATTAATAGTCTATAGTTCTTGATCTCAATTAATACAAAAGTAGAAATAAGAAAACAGTAGAAAGCAAAGGGAAATAGAATTAAATATTATAAGATTGCCTATGTGTTTTCTAAGCAAAGCTCTGTATTTTTAAGTAATGAAAACTGTAAAGGTAGAAGGGATACATAATTTGAACTATGAAGAATGGGGATGGACATGGAGTGTGTAAGAAAGGGGAGGGAATACTTGTTTCTGGTTGACTAGCTATAGAGCATCTAAAAAGGACTTCTTGAAATAAGGTTGAAAATAAACCCTGGGTGAGACATTTGAAGTTTATTTAGTTCTCATTGGGGAATGCTTGAAGATTTCCAAAATCTTCAAAGGTGTTGGTGATCAAAGATTTGCATTCTTAAAATTAATGGGAAATCAGAGTGAAGGACATAATTAAAAAGAAGACTTACCTGAAAAAGTGATATTGTTATCATAAACTATTTGCTAATCTTACAAACATTGAGTTTGTATTATGAGTTCTTCTATATTCCAAGCAAAGTATTAGACACTAACTCTACATAGAATTAAGACATAGTCCTCATTCAAAAGTAGCCAATTTAGTGAAAGGACACTAAAAAAAGGAACAACTCAACAGCACAGTGTAAAAAAAGTGAAGATGGAGGTGTAGTTGATAAACTGGAAATGCATACAAAAACATACTTACCTGGGATACTTTGGGGAAAGGAAAGGTATCAAAAGCTTCCAAAACAAAGGCCCTAAGGAAAACAGTTCTAAATATTAATAGAGGTAACATGTTTGAATGGTTAAATATGTTAAAATGGAAGAATATTAAGTACAACAGTATAATAAATTACTTTTTTTTTTACTTGTACCAGGAATGGGACACAGAAGCACTTAACCATTGAGCTGCATCCCCAGCCCTTTTTATGTTTTACTTTGAGACAGAGTCTCACTAAATTGCACAGGGCCTTGTGAAGTTGCTGAGGCTAGAGCATTGTACTTGTGATCCTCCTACCTCAGCCTCCCGAGTATCTTGGATTATAGGTGTGTGCTGTAATCCCAGCAATGAATGACATTTTGAGCATGTTTTGGTCAGAGCTCTGGATCTGTGTGCAGGATGACAAGGGATGATGTGAAGAAAGAGAAGGATGAGGTCATAACAAATATATTGTTTGAAGTTAAAAGGTTCAGGTATTTTTCTGGATACAATGGGCAACTATTGAAGGCTTTAAGCAAGGAAATGAAGGGACCCTCTAACATACTGTGTATGATGTTTGTGACAGACTCACTACTGGAATAAGGAGGCAGGGATTACTCATGCCCTAGTTCAGCGGAAAAATGAGTGGGCCTACAAGCAAAGCAGATCTGAAGGAGGAAATATTATTAAAGGACCCACAGATTCAACAGTTATTGAGAACTACTTGGATTGAAATGTGGTCCTGAGAAAATGGGAAGACTCAAAAGTGAGTAAAATATCTTTCTAAACAGAAATAACTCATTTCCAAAAAAGTTCCCGATTTGTGCTTAAGGTGTTGTCTTGTCTGAACTCAATGTTAGGATATCTGCATTAAATTTTTACAAAGTGAAAATTTTATGACTGTGAAATCATCAATAATTGGTCAACATTGTTGGTAGATAAATTTTCTACTTGAACTGTATTTCATCCAGAATATTTAGAACATTGTGTCTCATCCTCAATAGAAACTCAAGAAATGCTGTTGATGATTTTGATAATGATGAGAGTTTGCTAGTTGGGCCTCACTGTCAAATACCTCACTTTCCTTTTTCTTTGCCAACATTACTGTGGGTTTTGCCATTTTTTCCTGTATAAAATATCTGCAATGAAGAGAAACTGTTAAGTTGCAGAAAGTTGCATAGTTTTATATTCTGATCTGATGATCAGATAATTAGTCCAAAATGTAAAATTCTTCCTCTTACTGAGCAGCACAGGCTAAATGCAGGTGGCTCTAGTTGGCAAAAAATTTGAACACAAATTGTTGATTATTCTGCCAGTTTACTGATTACTTTGAATTTTTTCAATTGTTCTCTATTAAGTTTGGGGACTATTGCATTATTGTTACAAATTCAGCATTATTATCATTGTTCTGATATTCTTTAGAGTCTGATGAACTCTGTCAGTTCTTTTACTTCCCTAACTTCTTAGTTGGGATGTGTAAAAGTGCAATAAATTTAGGGCTTATGTACAAAACAGGGATGATGTTGAATTAATAAACAATGAGTGCACTGAAAGATCTTGATATCTGTGACAGTGAAACCAGTAAAAAATACATTTACAATTTCAAAGTTAGAGGAAAATATGTGAAGTATTTTATTAGGGCAACATTGAGGAAGTATTCTATAGTTTTATTAGGAAAACTTTGAGGAGAGTGTTATGAAATCTCATCTATCCATCATACAGAAGATTTGATTAGTGCATTCAGTATGCATGTGAAGTATCACACTGAACCATTTTTAGGAACAAATAATACATACATGTTAATCGAAAATATTGTATACATATATGATACCTTAACAAAACATCAATGAATATATAATAATTATTAAGGCAATCCAATGAATTTACTTTTAATGACCTGAGCTTTGCATTTTATGGCTTCTATTTTTTCCCATTCTGAGTGCAGCCCTCTCTAATTTAGCTCTTGTTTCAACATCTCAGTCTTTCTCTCTAAATATGTAATTTCCATCTATATATATCCTGCAGCTGCTATGTCATTCATGGCAGTTAAAGTTGTTCATTTATCCATAGTGGTTCTTGTTCTTCTGTGTTTTATCCTTGGAACATTTCTACAGCTACTGAGATAACATTCACCTTCAGAATAAATTGCTTCTATTAACCTTGTCAGGTGTTATTTCTTCAAAGAAGTCAACAAGAACGTTGTCACTGCATGGAGCGGTATAGCTATGGCCTTTGGTCTGGTTTTTTTGCAGAAAATAATTTAATTGATAGAAATGAAAATGTATTTTCCTTATGAGTTAGAGGTTCTGATTTTCCCCCATAAACATTAAAGAATTATTCTACTTGATATGGTCTTATGAATGAATATTATTCTTTTTAAAATAGTGATTAAAAATTGTGATTACTTAACTACACAATTACCTACAATTAACTCACACATTCCTACAAATAGATATCAACAAACATGTCCTAGAAATAATTTGAGACCAAAAGAAATAAGAACATAAAATTATGCAGAAGGAGTAGTTATTGTTACTTATATCTTTTACAAATTTTACCAATTTGGTAAAATGTTTAATTCAAAATAAACCAACCAAGTTCTGGGTCAGTTTTCAGACTTTATTTTCTCTTATCCTTTTTATTAACTTGTAATACTCTTGTTGAGAGTCAGACATAATGAATCAGGTAGAGAAACTGTGATGGGTAGGCCTTTTAGTGTAAGGTCTTATGCTAATCCTGCTAGGAGTTGAACTGTGTTTAATGTTTGTTGTCATGATATCAGAAGCTCAGTCTCCATTTTTTTTCCCACCATCTTTGGCAAAGGGGATCAAAAGACTCCTTCTTAAGAAGAGCCTGGGCCTTGCAGCTATATCAATGTAACATGTTAGTACACTAAAGTCCTATGATGTGGTGGTAAGATGTGGGTCAAAGGAAGTATTCTATAGTTTTGTAATCAAATCTCAGGGGTTTTTTTGGTAGTCCTGGGGCTTTTACGCTGTAACATTTGCAAATGTTTCTTACCATTTCTCTTGCTCCCTTTATGTGAAACATGAAGGCTAAGTGGGACTGGAGTTTCCTACTTGCTTTCTCCCATTTTGGATAAAAATCTGGGGGTATTTTTCCTTGGACACTAGGGGAAAATGATATAGCAAATGCCCTGGGAATATTTCAAGTGGTTAACTTCTGCCAAAAATTCAGGGGATTTTCTTGAATTATCACCA
The DNA here is from genome assembly GCA_025594165.1 of Tamias sibiricus. Taxonomy (NCBI): domain Eukaryota; kingdom Metazoa; phylum Chordata; class Mammalia; order Rodentia; family Sciuridae; genus Tamias; species Tamias sibiricus. The sequence goes on from CM046657.1 coordinate 98,624,459, forward strand.
TGTGGACCTGCTGGGGGTTCCTACTAGTGACACCCAGGAAGGTGTGGTCATCCCCTCAGACTGGGCCCCCAGGAGTTCTCATTTTCAAGCTAGTCCACAAGCAGCCCCAGCAGTGCTTCAAAGATATCATTTACATTTGTCTGACAATTTATGGCTCATTTGGAGCAGTGGCTTCTGTTCTAAATGAGCAGATCTCAGCTGTGGTTTTCTGTGTCTCTCTCTTCAGAGTTTGTGGTGCCATTTGCCTGTGACTTCAATTCTTTGATGGGCCCAAGAGAGTTGTTGATTTTCTGTTTATTCAGCTTTTTACTTGTTTTCAGGACAGGAGTGATAACATCCAAGCATTCTACATGGCAGAGCTAAAACTAGAAGTCTGTAACCACTATTTTAAATATTTATTGTAAAATTCTTTAAACACGCACTAAAAAGTAGGACACCCATCAGACATTCAGTTACAGAAACATAATACTTGTTAATCATGATTCATCTATGTCTCTTTTGTTTTATTTTGATTGAGTATTTTAAACCAAATACACCAAACCTTTAAACACTCAAACACAGAAAATTCCCAAACCTTGATTTAAACTGTTTTGATATTATTAACTGCATATTAGATGATATTAAGAAATTATTATAAATTTTGTTGACTCTTATTATTGCAGATATATATTTTTAAACATCCTTATTAATAGACGTAAATGCTGAGTTATTGATAGGTGTTTAGAGTTTCATGGTTTTTAATTCTTGTTTTTTATTTGTTGTTTTTAGATATGCATGACAGTATGTGTATTTTGACATATTATACATACATGTAGTGTAACCCTCTCCAATTAGGATCTCATTCTTGTACATGATGTGGAGTTACACTGGTCGTGTGTTCACAAATGAGCATAGGAAAGTTATGTCTGGTTCATTATACTGTATTTTCTTTTCCCAACCTTCCTCTCTTCCCTTCATTCCCCTTTGTCTAATCCAATGAACTTCTATACTTCCCTTACTTACCCTCCCTTGTTATGCATTAGCATCCACATATCAGAGAGAATATTCAGCCTTTGTCTTTTTCTGGGACTAGTTTATTTCACTTAGCAGGACATTCTCCATTTCCATCCATTTACCAGCAAATGCCATAATTTAATTCTTCTTTATGGCTGAGTAATATTCCATTGTGTATATATACCTCATTTTCTTTATCCATTCATCTGTTGAAGGGTACCTACGTTGGTTTCATAGCTTGGCTATTGTGAATTGAGCTGCTATAAACATTCATGTAGCTGCATCACTGTAGTATGTTGATTTTAAGTCCTTTGGATATATACCGAGGAATGGGATAACTGGGTCAAATGGTGGTTCCATTCCATGTTTTCTCAGGAATCTCCATACTGCTTTCCATAGTGGTTGCACCAATTTGCAGTCCCACCAGCAATGTATGAATGTATCTTTTCCCTAACATCCTCACTATAATTTATTGTTACTTGTATTCTTGATAATTGCCATTCTTACTGGAGTGAGATGGGCAATTGTACAATAAAAGAAATATTTATTCAGAAGAATATTTTGTAAAAAGTGAATTTTTTTCATCCTACTTACATGAAACTTACCTTACCACTCACATTCAACATGCAGTATGTGGAAATTCTTATTCATTATTGCTTAAATTAACTGTTTAATAAAATTAGCTTCTAGCCTGGTGAGGTACTGAAGACCTATAATCCAGGTAGTCAGAAGACTGGTGCAGGAGACTCACTTGCGCCCAGGGTTTGAGGCCAGACTGGGCATTAACACACACACAAAAAGTCCTATCTACCAAGCAAAAAAAAAAAAAAAAAAAAAAAAAAAAAAAAAAACCAATAACAAATAAGACATTAACCTTATAAAATTACATTTTTAAAGTTTAATAAAATTCTGTTTTATTTTCTCATTATGGTAGTTTTCCTTACATAATTTTGTCCCAAACCACCCGCATAATAGCTGTATATAGAATTCTAGTTTCACATTAGGCACCCAGATCCAAGGGAGGGGAAAAAAAAAAGTAACTTTAAGAGGATACTAGGAAGTCATCTAATATTCAGAAAACTGTAAAGCATTTATGTTGGTATTCATATATAAAATTACCTCAAGGCAATTAAATAATTGATAAAGGAAATTTGCTCTCTAAGTGAATATTTATACTTATAAAAGAGGAAAGAATGATGGAAATAGAAGAGTACCATCTTGCAACTACTAAGGAATTACTGGATCTAATTGGTGTCATCAGTGGCTAATGACATCACAATATATAAAGTCAGGTATGAGAGAAATATAAAACACCATCTATGAAGTAATTTTCTGGTTTTAGATACACATGGCTATATAAATTATTTCATTTCCCTGTATTCATTGCAGATTGATGGTTAGATTCAGAGGCCCTGAAATTGTAATAATTTAATTTGTTGATTTTATGATCTTATCCTTTTCTTATATTAATAACTACAATTTTAGATTCTAAGTTATGTTATAATGATTTTATTTGAGCTTGACAGTTCATATATGAATCTAAATTTGCAAATATTCCAATCTGTAACACTGACAGAATAAACATTTCTCACAATTACATTTTCTCTCATAATTTTAGTTGGTTACCTGGGAGACTAAAATAGGCAGATAAATACATCTTGTGTTAAGGAGTATGTTTGCAGGAACTCCTGAATATTAGTGATCACTACATTTAATATGAACTTTGTACTTGACTCACACATTCAATTTATGTGCATTTTTTCTCACTTATATACTAAAGAAGATATATAATATTTCCAGGTTATAAGTATAAAAATTTAGGTCTGACCCTAAATGTTCATATTTTTAGTCCCAAAATTCATTTTTTCTTCCTGAGTGGTTGCATCAATTTGCAGTCCCATCAACAATATATGAGTGAACCTCTTTCCCCACATCCTTACCAACACTTATTGTTACTTGTATTCTCAATAATTGCCATTCTGACTGGAGTGAGATGAAATCTCAGTGTAGTTTCAATTTGAATTTCTCTAATTGTTAGAGATATTAAACATTTTTCATATGTTTGTTGACTGTTCATATTTCTTCTTTTGAGAAGGGTCTGTTTAATTTCTCTGCCTATTTGCTGATTGGGTTATTTGGTTTTTGGTGTTAAGTTTTTTGAGCTTGTATATACTGGAAATTAACACCCTATCTGAGGTACAGGTAGCAAAAATTTTCTCCAATTCTGTAGGCTCTTTCTTCATGCTCTTGATTGTTTCCTGTGCTATGAAAAAGCTTTGTAGTTTGATGCCATCCCATTAATTGTTGTTTGATTTTATATCTTTTACTAAAAGTCTTGTTAAGGATGTTACTTCCTAAACCAACTTGAAGTATTGGGCCTACATTTTCTTGTAGTAGGTGTAGGGTTTCTGGTCTAATTCCTAGTTTTGATACAATTTGTCCTAAAAAAAAAACTAGAAGTAAAACAACTATATGATCCAGCTTACTTACCAATAGCTATCCCACTCCTTGGTATATATCCCAAGGATTTAAAATCAGCATACTACTGTGACACAGCCACATCAATGCTTATAGAAGCTCAGTTCACAATATCTAAGCTACAGAGCTAAAATAGATGCCCTTCAACAGATGGATGGATAACGAATATGTGGTATGTATACACACAACTGAGTATTACTCAGCCATAAAGAAGAATGACTTTATGACATTTGCTGGTAAATGGATAGATCTGGAGACTATCATGCTAAGTGAAATAAGCCAATCCCCAAAACCAAAGGTCAAATCTTTTTACTCATACGTCAATGCTAATCCACAAAAAGGAGGGAGGGGGCAGAAAGAATAGAAGTTCATTGAACTAGACAAAAGGGAACGAAGGGAAGGGCAGGAGGATAAGATAAGGAAAGATAGTGGAAAGAATCTGACAGAACTTTCCTGTGTACGTATATGAATACACCACAGTGAGTCCCATCATCATGTATATCCACAAGAATTGGATCCTATTTAGAATAATATATATTCCATGCTTACATAATTATATCATAGTGGATTCTACTTTTATATATAACTAAAAATAGCCAATAAAATGAAAAATTAATTTGTCTTTCCAGTGTTTAAATCAATAATGTTCAGTGGCAAGTCACATATGAAAACAAACTGGTTATTGGACATAAATATTTATTTTCCTTGTCAGATGATATATTCAAGATGATCTGGTTATTCAAAATAATCCCTACTTACTTACTATAGTATATTCTCCTTCTACTCCTATTTATTTATCCAAGAGAAATAGAGTATTTCCATACCATATGTGAAGAATTTGAAATCTAGAGTAGTTTTCTATTATTGCTATAAGAAACTACCACAGACTATTGATTTAAAACAATGCAAATCAATCCTGTTATGGTTTTCAAAACAGAATATAAAATCAAGGTTTTGTTTTGGTTTGGTTTTTTATTTTTTATTTTTATTTTTGTACTGGGGATTGAACTCCAGGGCACTCGACCACTGAGCCACATCCCCAGCCCTATTTTGTATTTTATTTAGAGACAGGATCTCACTGAGTTGCTTAGTGCCTTGCCATTGCTAAGGGTGGCTTTGAACTTGCGATCCTCCTGCCTCAGCCTCCCAAGCCTCTGGGATTACAGGTGTGCCCCACTGTGCCTGGCTAAAAATCAAGATTTTGCAGGACTCTTTTTCCAGAGTTTTCAGGGAAAATTCATTTCCTTACCTTTTCAGCTTCTAAAGGCCACCTGCATTCTCGATGTAGGTCCCCTTCCTTGTATTATTTCAACTTCATAATTCCATAATCCTACCACCTATAAGACTGTAATAACCTTATTCTAATAGATGTGTACTTTTAAAAAATCCAAGCAACATCCTGGTACTAATTGAATAAGCCAATTATGATATACAGATACTGAGTAATACCTACTGAATAATAGATGCAACCAGAACCAGGAGCACCATGAAGTGTTCAAATCAAGAAGTCAAATACAAAAGTCAAATGTACATATATACACACACACGCACACACGCATATATATATATATGTATATATATGTTTTATATATTTTTATATATATAAAATTGCATATATATAAAATTCCAATTATTTAAAATTTTAGAAAAGTCAATTACTGTAATAAATACAAATGAGCATTTGCTTAAGACTGGGAGTCTAGTGAGATGATGAAAAGTTTTAGGATGTTCTCTATCTCACTTTTTGTTGATGTTGTTTTGGTATGGGGAATTGCACCCAGGGACACTTAACCACTGAGCCACATCCCCAGCCTTCCTCACCACTTGGCTCATAGGATGAAGCACCACACCCACCTCTCTATCTCACGGTGATAATCGCATATTATAAAATGCCATTCCTCATCATCTGTAGACTTAAAATACACAGGGTTCATTTTGTATAAATCATATCTCAATAAAATTTGGAAAATATTTATAGTTTACAGTAGGTTACCTTATGATTTCTGGCTTATGTACCACATCATTAATTTTTCACTGATTGGGTATTCTGGTGATGCTGTCCTTGTCAGCCTGTACACAGGTACAGTCAGTGCCACAATTCAATACAAGTAGGATCATCTAGAAGCTATCAGAAACACAAATTTATTAATGGAAATTAAGATGAGGTGGCTTTCCTTTAAAAACTTGAGTTTGAGAAATCAAATGTAGAAAAGGTCACTGGTGAAATTTCAAATCTTGAATGATTTTCTTTTCTTTTAAGCAATCCTAAAGTCCTAGGAAGAGTTACACAAAGAGTTACACAAAGTGAGAGCCAAATGATTTTCTACAAAGCTCACCCTTAATATAGTTAAAATATGGAATGACTAATTAAGAAATAGACTTTGGTGTTCATTCCCCAATGAAAGGAATATCAGCAAAGACATTCCTTGTTATTTATTACATCTTCATTTGTGAAGTGACCTAGGGATATTGTTTTGATATGGAGAAATTAACTTTGTAAAATGCTGTATATCAAAATATCAAAAAGATTTTTTCTTAATTATGATTACTATGGTAACCATAAATCATTATATAGGTATATACATGTATGTCCTCCTTTGCATAAGTTAATAGAAATTTCAGTTTCTCTCCATTCTATCAAATATACCACAGAGTAACTTTAATTTAATTCATCCTTCTGCAGAATTATCTGAACAAGTAGGCACAATTAATTTGGAAGTTATTTGCAAATGCTCACTAAGGCACATATACTGATGATTTATGTGTCAGCTAAAGGTCTGTGAAGAAGGCAGTGTTCACTAATCATAGGCACCTGGGACATTATCACCACAAAGTAAGTGACATTCTGCATGTCTTAAAACTGTCACAGAAGGGTTTACATTCATTAAATGCAGCTCACAGTATTTCTTAGAACTGTGAGCTCCAATGACTTAAAGCATCAATTCCATTCAGGAGTAAAGCATTGCATAAATATTAATATCACTTAAATTACTCTGTGTCACCCTCTAAGTATTATCACCAATTCATCAGTTAACCTTCTGTCCAATCAAAGAACACTGCTTGGAATTCTGCCTGTTGCGTGTCTCTCAATTCTGTTTTTCACCTTTCCTGTTGTGTCTGGCCCATAATAACCATCTTTCAACTACCTTCCTGGACCTTAACCTGAAGATGCTCTACCTACTCCATTACATACACTATACCTGAGCATACCACTCACCACTTAATCCTCTCTGTTCCTTCTTGAAGCTTCCAGGTGGATGTTGGAATATTTTGACTTGACATAAGAACTAAGATGATCTGTCCCCTACCTACCTTTCCAGGCTCATTTCTCATTAGCTTTCCTTTTTTCTCTGCCTCTATAGGCACACACAGGCATGTTACCACCCAGAAGGTGCTAAACACTTGCCCTGAACACATCCTTGTGGATAATGCCTCCAATTGCTAAGTCCCACTCTTTGCTATGTTTTTCTGATTATCTCTACAAACTTCTTTAGTGTTACCTTCTCCCTTAGGCCTTCTTTAGTCCATTTTACAACTGTTTATTCTCCTCTATGCTGTTACAGTAATACTGAAGAAAGAATTCTTATTTTTTATTACTTACCTAAAAACAATTTATTTCTATTCTGTTTACTAATACTGCACTATAAGGTTTTCTTAGGTAGGATGCATATCTTAGTCATTGAAAATCTGGTGAATGTTGCACAGTAGGTGCCTATTATACATTGAAATGGATACTGTAAAGGAAATTCTGAATTATCAAAAGCTTAGACTTTGAGATTTCTAATGCTCTTTCTTCCAAGGGAAGAAAACATTGTTTTTTTTGTTTTTCTTTTTTTGTTTTTTAATTTTTAAACAGCATATAAATATTTTATAAAATTCTTTTTCCCCAAAAAGACCCTTTTAGGTCTCTCCTTTGTCTCATGAGACAAAGGCAAATATTAATTTAAGTTCATTCAATTTCCTCATCTTTACTCTTAATCTTGTTTATTAAAAAATTAAAAAATTAAAACAAAACATAGAAGACTCTGTGGTCTAAACCAGTATAGTGTCGTTCTTTTAGTTCAGCAATAGTAATTGAATCAATTACCTTTTTATAAAGGTACATTTCAGTGGTTTGTAACTGAAATATAAAAAATGTCTTTCCCTCAAGCTCTCTTTGTAAAGGTTAAATACACACACAGTGTCATACAAGAATCTTAGTGATATGTTTTGGAAACATTGGTTCATCCAATTTTCTATGTGGATAACAGACTGAATATTTTTGCCCTCATAAAAGCCATCAAAAAGGCATTACACTAAAAAAGGTTTCAATACCTCCTCTATTCAGTGAGATAAACATTTAGTGTTATATTTAAATAAGCTGAATTTTCATGACTCTATCACTTATTAAATTGACACTTTATGCTATTCACATTGATATTTATGACTCTACTAACTAATTCCATGGTGCATAAATGAAGTTTATAGGTACTGTCAATGTTGTAGATGAAATTCTTAAAAACAGAATCTTATATTTAGAACTATAGCTCCTAGCTGTCTCAAGATGTTCTGAAATTAGCTTTAAATTTTAAAACAGACTGTTGTGCTTCAAAATATCTGTGATTTTACTGTGGTGATCAGTTCTATCGTAATGATTAAATGGTGGCTTCAAACAAATGGTCTATTCTAAGACTACCTCCTCCCCTCTACCTCTGCTCTGGAACCTTCCATCTGTTCTTTCTCTTGTATCTTTTCCTTTCATTCTTTTTTTTTTTTTTTTTAACGTGGCCAGATGATATTTATTCCACAATTCAAGATCCAAATTAGGAAATCCATTAAAATACTTTGTTGCATTTATAGGTACTAAGAGAAAATATGACCCAGGTATCTCCCTTGATGTAGAAAAGACTCTTCACAATATGGAAAAACCACTCAATAAATTGAAACTGACCAGCATAATAAAATAAATATTGAATTTTAAAGCCGGCTTTCTATTTAAGGGGAAAAACAAAATCAAACAAAACAGCAGCGATTCCATTAAAAACAGGGCATTGCAAGGATACCAATTATTTCTACTGCTATTTAATATTGTACTGGAAGTATTAACCAAAGTAATCAGATAATAGATAACAATTAAAGGCATAAAAATTAATGAAGGACTAATAATGTCTCTATGGCAGCATCCCTGGAAAATCTAAGAAAAAAAGATAAAATGAACATAAATAATTTTAAGAATCAGCATATTCATATAACGGTAATTACCATTACTTATTTCATTTACACAAACATAGCCACTTAAAAGAAATATTGAAAGAGAGATCTACAATTGCGGTGCCACTAAATATTTTAATTAGAAATAAACTTCTCAAAAATGGCATTTGCAAGTAAATGGATGAAGTTAGAGAATATATTGCTAAGTGAAGTTAGCCAATCCCAAAAAGCCAAATGCCCATGTTTTCTCTGATATAAGGAGGCCGATTCACCATGGGGTTGGGATGGGGAGCATAGGAGGATTAGAAGAACACTAGAATAGCCAATGGGGAGGGAGGGGAACGGAGGGGGCAAAAGTGTCAAGAAAAAAAAAAAAAAAAAGAAAGATGGTAGAATGAGATGGATATCATTACCCTCAGTGCATGTATGAAGTCACTAATGGTGTGAATATACTTTGTATACAACCAGAGATATGTAAAAATGTGCTCTGTAAGTATAATATGAAATGTAATACATTCTGCTGTCATTTCTAACAACTTAGAATAAAAAATAACTTTGAAAAAAAAAAAAAAAAGGTTGGTGATGCAGAAACCCTGGTTAGAGAGGGCAACTGTGCTAACACAATCTGCCAGCATTTGGACTTACAGAATCATGAGATAATACACGGGCCTTACTTTAAGCCAGTAGGATACCATTCCACTTGTTCAGTACACTTTTTTTGGTGTCAATTAGGAATATTTTAAAAAATGTTTCCTTTCATTCTTTTAACTTTTCCCTTACTACTAGATTTTTCTTTTCCCCTTCCCGCCACATATGCCTTTCTTATATGTCTTCCTTAGCCAAGCACAGTGGTACATGCCTCCAATCTCAGCAATTTGGAAGACTGAGGTAGGAGGATCACAAATTTCAGGCTGGTTTCAGCAATTTAGAGAGACTCTGTCTAAAAAAAATAATGGCTGAGAATCTGAGGATGTAACTCAGTGCTACAGCACCTCTGGATCCAATTTTCAATATATCTCTCTTTCTCTCTCTCTGTGTGTCTCACACACACACACACACACACACACACACACACACAAACGCTGATGCCAGTTTTATTTATGATTGTCCTCAACATAACAATAAAAGTTACTAATCTTATTAAATCTTGACCCTTGAATATATGTCATTTTAATATTCTGTGTAATGGAATGGGAGATGTGTAAAAACTCTTATGCTACATGCTGTGTGTATTTCTAGGTAAAGCCCTCTGTGTTTATTTCAGGTGCTAGCTAAAATGGTCTCTGCATTTATGAAGCACAATTTTACCTGCAATTTCAACAAACTTATAAATTATGATTATTTAAACTTGAATATTTAAATTATTTAAACTTGAAATATTTAAACTTGAAATATATATCTTCTAATATATATATATATATATATATACTTGTCTAATATATATATATATATATATATATATATATATATATACTTTGTTACTTTAAGGTAAATAACTAATAGTATTTTATGCCAAGAAGAAAATTCAAGCTTTCAAACAAAAAGTATAATTATGGAAAAATTATATCTCCTACCATGTACTTAAGAATTGGCCAGTACTTAAAGATGTTTCTATTGAGAACTGTAGTATATTAATGAATGTTATATTTTTATATTATATAATGAAATTGTGAATAATACTAACTCAGTTACCAATATTTCAAAATGATTTCTACATGCTGTTACAAAATCAGCATAGGAAAACTGCATTCAACATGCACAGAGAAAGTAGTTTGTATAATAAGTATATGATAGATATAGATACCGTTTTTCTTTTATCATACAAAAATAACCACATATTATGCATATACACATAACATGAAATATGAAAATCACAGGTGTCACTAGGTTGATATCAGGTGTTAGTATATCTGAGTTTATCACCTTGCCATTTCCCGATTTTAGATACCACTTGCATTCCTTGCTTGTGTCTTTCTTCCATTTTTCTTTCTTTTTTTTTTTAGATTTTTTATTATTCTAATTTGTTAGACACATATGCGGAGTACATTTCATTTCATATTATATATAAAGAGCACAATTTTTCGAGTTGCTGGTTTTATATAAAGTATTTCTACAACAATTGTGTCTTCATACATGTATTTAGGGTAATCATGGATAACTCAGTCTGCTATTATTCCTATCCCCTTGCCCCCACCCCTCCCTTCCCCCTTTTTGTTCTATTTAAAGCTCTTTCATTCCTTTCATTCCCTCTCTCTTGCCTTTATAAGTTAGTATCTTCCTATCAAAGAGATCATTCAACCTTTGGTTTTTTGGGGATTAGCTAACTTCACTTAGCATTATTTTCTCCAACTCCATCCATTTACCTGCAAATGCCATGATTTTATTCTCTTTTAGTGCTGAGTAGTGTTCCATTGTGTATATATATCAAAGTTTCCCTATCCATTCATCTGCTGATGGGCATCAGTGTTGGTTCCACAGTCTAGCTATTGTGAATTGTGCTGCTATAAACATTGATGTGGCTGTGTCCCTGTAGTAAGCTGTTTTTAAGTCCTTTCAGAATAGGCCAAGGAGTGGGATAGCTGGGTCAAATGGTGGCTCCATTCCCAGTTTTCCAAGGAATCTCCATACTATATTCCAGATTGGCTTTACCAATTTGCAGTTCCACCAGCAATGTAAGAGTGTGCCTTTTTCCCCACATCCTCGCCAGCATTTATTGTTGTTTGGTTTTTTGAAAGCTGCCAATCGGACTGGAGTAAGATGAAATTTTAGAGTTGTTTTGATTTGCATTTCTCTAATCGCTAGAGATGTTGAACATTTTTTCATATATTTGTTGATTGTTTGTACATCATCATCTGAGAAGTGTCTGTTTAGCTCCTTGGCCCATTTATTGATTGGGTTATTTGTTTTATTGGTGTTAAGGCTTTTGAGAGCTTTATAAATCCTTGAGGTTAGTATTCTATCTGATGTGCTTGAGGTAAAGATTTGCTCTCATCCTGTAGGTCCTTGATTCACCTCACTGATTGTTTCTTTTGCTGAGAAGAAGCTTTTTAGTTTGAGTCCATCCCATTTATTGATTCTTGTTTTTAGTTCTTGTGCCATCGGAGTCTTATTGAGGAAGTTGGGGCCTAAACCAACATGATGGAGATTTGGGCCTAATTTTTCTTCTATTAGGTGCAAGGTCTCTGGTTTAATTCCTAGGTCCTTGATCCACTTTGAGTTAAGTTTTGTGCATGTTGAGAGAAAGAGATTTAATTTCATTTTATTAAATGAGGATTTCCAGTTTTCCCAACATCATTTGTTGAAGAGGCTGTCTTTTCTCCAGTGAACATTTTTGACACCTTTTTCTAATATAAGATAACTGTAGGTGTGTGGGTTCGACTCTGAGTCTTCTATTCTGTACCATTGGTCAACTGGTCTATTTTGATGCCAGTACCATGCTGTTTTGTTACTATTGCTTTGTAGTTCAATTTAAGGTCTGGAATGGTAATGCCACTCAATTCATTCTTCTTGCTAAGAATCGCTTTGGCTATTCTGGGTCTCTTATTTTTCCAGATGAATTTCATGATTGCTTTTTCTATTTCTATGAGGAATGATATTGGGATTTTGATTGGTATTGCATTGAATCTGTATAGTGCTTTTGGGAGAATGGTCATTTTGACAATATTAGTTCTACCTATCCATGAACAAGGTAGATCTTTTCATCTTCTAAGATCTTCATTAATTTCTTTCTTTAACATGCTGTAGTTTTTATTGTAGAGGTCTTTCACTTCTTTTGTTAAGTTGATTCCCAAATATTTTATTTTTTCTGAGGCTACAGTAAATGGGGTGGATTTCCTAGTTTCACTTTCTGAGGATTTGTCGCTGATGTACAGAAATGCCTTTGATTTATGGGTATTGATTTTATATCCAGCTACTTTGATGAATTCATTTATTAGATTTAGAAGATTTCTGGTGGAATTTTTTGGATCTTCTATGTTTAGATTAATATCGTCTGCAAATAGTGATAATTTGAGTTCTTCTTTTCCTATCGGTATCCCTTTAATTTCTTTCGTCTAATTTCTCTGGCTAGGGCTTCAAGAACTATGTTAAATAGGAGTGGTGAAAGAAGGCATCCCTGTCTTGTTCCAGTTTTTAGAGGGAATGCTTTCAATTTTTCTCCATTTAGGATGATGATGACCTGGGACTTAGCATAGATGGCCTTTATGATGTTGAGTTATGTTCCTGTTATCCCTATTTTTTCTAGCATTTTGAACATGAAGGGATGTTGTATTTTGTCAAATGCTTTCTCTGCGTCTACTGAGATGATCATATAATTTTTGTCTTTGAGCCTGTTGATGTGATGAATTACATTTATTGATGTACTTATGTTGAACCAACCTTGCATCCATGAAATGAAGCCCACTTGATTGTGATGCACTATCTTCTGATGTGTTTTTGTATTCGATTTGCCAGAATTTTATTGAGAATTTTTGCATCTATATTCATTAGAGATATTGGTCTGAAGTTTCCTTTCTTTGATTTGTCTCTGTCTGGTTTTGGAATCAGGGTGATATTGGCCTCATAGATGAGTCTGGGAGTGTTCCCTCTTTTTCTATTTCATGAAATAGTTTGAAAAGTATTGGTGTTAGTTCTTCTTTAAATGTCTTTTAGAACTCAGCTGTGTATCCATCTGGTCCTGGGCTTTTCTTGGTTGGTAAGTTTTTTATGGCATCCTCTATTTCTTTGCTTGAAATTGACCTATTTAAATTGTGTATATCATCATGATTTAGTTTGGGCATATCATAGATCTCTAGAAATTTGCTGATGCCTTTTTATTTTCTATTTTATTGGAATATACATTTTCAAAATAATTTCCAATTATCTTCTGTATTTCTGTAGTGTCCGTCGTGATATTTTCTGTGTCATTGTAGATATTGGTAATTTGTGTCTTCTCTCTTCTTTTCCTTGTTAGCATAGCTAAAGATTTATCAATTTTATTTATTTTTTCAAAGAACCAACTTTTTGTTCTGCTATATTTTTCAATTTTTTTTTAGTTTCAATTTCATTAATTTCAGCTTTGATTTTAATTATTTCCTGTCTTCTGTTTCTTTTGGGGTTGATTTTTTCTTCTTTTTCTAGGGCTTTGAGATGTAATGTTAGTTCATTTATTTGTTGACTTTTTCTTTTTTGAAGAAATGAGCTCCATGCAATGAACTTTCCTCTTAGTACTGCCTTCATAGTGTCCTAGAGATTTTGGTATGTTGTATCATTGTTCTCATTTACCTCTAGGAATTTCTTAATCGCCTTCTTGATGTCTTCTGCAACCCATTGATCATTCAATAGCATATTATCTAGTCTCCAGGTATTAGAGTAGCTTTTCTTTCTTTTTTTATCATTGATTTCTAATTTCATTCCATTATGATCTGATAGAATGAAAGGTAGCATCCCTCCTTTTTTATATTTGCTTAGAGTTGCTTTATGGCATAATATATGGTCTATTTTTGAGAAGGATCCATGTGCTGTTGAGAAGAAAGTGTATTGGCTCATTGATGGATAATATACTCTATAAATGTCAGTTACGTCTAAGTTATTAATTGTATTATTGAGTTCTATAGTTTCTTTGTTTAAGTATTGTTTGGAAGATCTATCCAGTGGTGAAAGAGGTGTGTTAGAATCACCTAGAATTATTGTGTTGTAGTCTATTTGATTTTTTAACTTGAGAAGAGTTTGATTGATGAATGTAGATGCTCCATCTTTTGGGGCATATATATTTATAACAGTTATATCTTGTTGATCTTTGATTCCCTTAAGCAATAAAAAAATGTCCATCTTTATCTCTTTTGATTAACTTTGGCTTGAAGTCTACTTTATATTTGATATGAGGATGGAGACCCCTGCTAGCTTACGTAGACTGTGTGAGTGACATATTTTATCCTATCCTTTCACCTTCAGTCTATGGGCATCTTTTCCTATGAGATGTGTCTCTTGAAGGCAACATATTGTTGGGTCTGTTTTTTAATCCAATCTACTAGCCTATGTCTTTTAATTGGTGAGTTTAGGCCATTAACATTCAAGGTTATTATTGAGACATACTCTGTATTACCAGTCATTTTTATTTTTTTATTATTTTTGGTATTTAGCTTGACTTGGTTTTTTCTTTGGTTGGTTTTTCCCTTTATTGTAGTTCTTCCCTTTGCAGATTTTCATTATTATTTTTCATTTCCTCCACGTAGAATATTTTACCAAGAATAGTCTGTAGAGCAGGCTTTATTGTGGCAAATTCTTTTAGCTTTTGTTTATCATGGAAGGTTTTTATTTCATCCTCAAATCTAAAGCTTAATTTTTCTGGATATAAAATTCTTGGTTGGCATCCCTTATCTTTAGAGCCTGGTATATGTTGTTCCAGGCTCTACTGGCTCTGACGGTCTGGATTGAAAAATCTGCTGAGATGCAAATTAGTTTTCCCTTATAGGTAATCTGAATTTTCTCTCTTGCAGCCTTTAAAATTCTATCTTTTTTTTTTTTTTGTATGCTAGTCATTTTCATTACAATGTGCCTTGGTGTGGATCTGTTGTAATTTTGTACATTTGGCGTCCTATAGGCCTCTTGTATTTGATTTTCAAATTCATTCTTCCTGCTTTGGAAATTTTCTGAAATTATTTCATTGAAGAGATTGTGCATTCCTTTGGTTTAAACTCTGCACCTTCCTCTATTCAATAAATCTTATATTTGGTCTTTTGATGTCATCCCATAGTTCTTGGATATTCTGTTCATAGTTTCCTACCATCTTCACTGTGAGGTCAACTTGATTTTCAAGATTATATATTTTGTCCTCATTGTGTGAAGTCCTATCTTCCAAGTGGTCCAATCTGTTGGTGATGCTTTCTATTGAATTTTTAAAGTGGCTTACTGTTTCTTTCATTTCAAGGATTTCTGCTTGTTTTTTTTTTTTTTTTTTTTCCTCAAACTCTCTTCATCTCTTTCTTGAAGTAATCTTTTCTACCTGGATTTGTTCTCTTATCTCTTTGTTGGTGTGATCAATCGTTGCCTGTATTTGATCTCTTATCTCTTTGTTGGAGAGATCAATTTTTGCCTGTATCTGTTCACTTAGGTTGTTTTTTAAATCCCTTATCATTTTAATTATGTATATTGGGAACTCTTTCTCTGACATTTCACCTACTATGCTTTCTATGGTTTCTATTGTTGTAGTATCTTGATTTGTTTGGGGGCATTTTCCTCCCTTGTTTCCTCATGATGTCTATGTGTTTTCCTCTCTTGCAAGGTAAGCCTGAGGTATTACAACTTCTGCCCTTTTGTCTTATAAGTTCCCTCCAGGTTACCCAGAACCTCACTTTTTAGGGAAATATCAATATTAGATCTTTCAATGTACCCAATGTGTGTCCATATATCAGTTAGTTTCTATTTTTATATTTACAGTTTTGTTGCTATAAACATAAATGATGAGATCCATTATCTTATTCCATATAGTCTCTATTTTTGCGTGGTGGTTTAAGTATCTGATGAAAGAAGGGGGAACTTAGAGGTTGGCTTAAACGTTTCTAAAGTAAGATGTGAGAAAATAGAGGCATTAGATTATTTGACTAGTGAGAGTATGATCATTAGAATTTGGCTATTAGTAGAATAAGTAAGAGAGACAATCCAATGTAAGATTCCCTGTTACTTCACAACATCATAACTGGTTGCACTTTTTGGTGCATCCTGGTCTCTAGGGACCTTAGTGATGTCTTACCCAGACCTTTTTGTTGTTCCTTGGTAGTAGTGTAGCTAACTCAGTTTTGTGGCAGTGGGAGCCTCAAGCCTATAATTATATTGGTGTTGGGTTGAGTAGCTACGGGATCCCAGTTCGGTGTGTCTCTCTGGGCAGAGGAGAGTTGCCTCTCAGATTTGCGGGCGTGGAGGGAACCTCTCTCTCCAGATCCCCTCCTGGCAGCAGTGTGGTGGAGCAGGCAGTCTGGCTTTCTTCTCCCCCCTCTCCTCCTCCTGGGTCTCGTCCCAGTCTAGTTGTTTTGGTGGGGGTTGGGCAAGTGGGCAGCAGGGCCCTTCCACAGGGTGGAGCCTGCAGTTCCTAGTCCTGGTGATGGCGTGAGCTGGTGGCCAGGCAAGCTGGTGGCTGGGTCGCTCCTTCCGGCGGGTGCCTACTGCTTGTTCTGGTTGCAGCTGGGCAGGTTGCAGTTCCCCAAGGAATGGACGGGGCCCTTCCTCTGGTTGGGCCCTGTCTGCAGCAGGGAGCTGCTATTCCAGCCCCGGAGGCGATGACTGAGCAGGAGGCCAAGCTAGCTGGTTGCTGGGTCACTCCTTCTGGTGGGTGACTACTGCTTGTTCTGGTGGCAGCTGGGCAGGAAGCAGTTCCCTAAAGAATGGATGGGGCCCTTCCTCTGGTCAGGCCCTGTCTGCAGCAGGGAGCTGCTACTCCCAGCCCTGGAGGCCTTCCATTTTCAAATTCAGTAATACTGTCCATCTGTGACAATTTTTTTTTTAGTCATATTTCCCTCCGAACACAAGGAGAAGATTTTTCTGCTTTGAATGACCCATATGATTAGATTGGGTCACCCTGATAATCTAGTTTAATCTCACCATTTAAAGGCCTTTGATCTGATCACATATGTAAATTCCCTTTTGCCATGTAAATTAGAACATTCACAGTTCTGGAAATTAGTATGTGGATATATTTGAAGGACATTATTGTACCAACTCCAACTGGCCTATGGAAAATACCAAATATTTAGGAGATATGAACAAAGCACAGTGGTGCATACCTGCAATTCAAGCAACTCAGGAGGCTGAAGCAAGAGGATCTCAAGTTCGAGGCCAACCTTAGCAACTTAACAATACCCATAGCAACTTAGCAAGACCATGTCTCAAAAAGGTTTGGGGAATGTAAACTCAGTGGTAAAGTGCCCCTGGGTTCAATTCCTAGTATGAGAAAGAGAGAGAGAGAGAGATGTGGGGAGGAGAGAAGGAGAGAGAGAGAGAGAGAGGGAGATATGAAAATAATAGTATTTTATAAAGACTGTGATTTCTGGATTTGGAATAACTACCATAAAAGCAGAAAAGAATGAAAAACTAAAATGAAGAAAAAATGAAGGACTCTAGTCAAATAACAATTTAGGATAGATGTAGAAAATATATGTATAGTGACATTTAAAGAGACAGACAGAAGGCACACTGAGCCCAAATTAGACTGGAATCTGATTGCAATAGATAGAGTTGAATTCACAGCCCCAACAAACCTTATACTAAAATATGAAGATGTGATACATAAATAATAGGACAGTAAAATATGGGAGAGGAATATAAGGATAAGTTCTTTAATATCTTGAACTTCCAAATTCCCCTAAAATTTCTGGGTCCGCAGGAAAGAGTGCCCATGTGGCTATTGGCAGGACTGAGGCTGTTGGATGGAGACATCAGTTCCTTGCCACATGGACTTCTCAATAGGAAAATTCACATGTCAGCTTATTTGCCCCACATAAAATTTTGAAAGAAATACATGTTCTTTTAAGCTGCTGTTCTTTTAAGCTGCTAAATTTGGAAGGTAAACTGTTATTCAACTCTCGATAATTAATACAACGCTCAAAAGAAAGCAAATAATATATAAGAATCACTAAGAAACCAAATGGATATAACAGAATTCTCAGTGACAGGCAGATTTTGCCCTTGGCTTCCCCACCACTTTTGAAATAGTCCAGTTAATGGCCTAGTTTTATGGTAGGGATTGGAACAACAGCATGGGCTGCTTCTTGCCAAGACTGATGCCCCTGTTGTTTCCGGAAGTTGCATTGTGTTCTTGACTCTGATGTCTTTGTGAGAGAAGATTTTAAGTAAGAGAGGATGCATACAGTAAAAGGATATGAGAGTTCATTAAAAGAAAAGGGGGGAGGAAAACACCCTCAAGGGAGAGAGTGGGTCAACTCAGAAAGGAAAGGAACAACTCACTTCTTTGTATGCTAAGTTGAGAAGTTTCCAGAGGGTCCTGCTTGATTACCACCTTCTAGCTCTCGACTGACAGCTGTATTGTATCGGATTTCTAACTCCCTATTGCATATGTCTTGTTTGTCAGTGTCTCAGTGAAACTTGTGGGGATAAAGCTTTACAATTACAACAAGATTAAATATATCCCAGGACCTAAAGGCAACTTTTGTAGGCCTGGCCCACCAGCACATTTTATCAGAAATTTGTTTTTGTGGACCTTGAGATTGTTGAGCTTTCCATCCTCTGGTCAAGGCAATCTGTCTTCCCTTTTTTGAGGAGGAGCCTTGGGCAAACACTTTTTAGCCCTGGGAATAATATTCTGTTTGTTACAGGCTGTTATCTTAAGTCAGAGCAGGGGCAGGATGACTTTGTATAAGCTGTTTCTATAACAGTGTGTTGAGGGCTAGCCCAGAAGCTCATTCTGTAGAATTAACTCCTTAGTCTCATGTTCCTATCAGTCATGACAGACCGTTCCCTGTCAATGTTAATGATGGATGTAGAACTGTTGACATAGGAGACTGATATTGAGCTTTCAATATGGCATTCCTTAAAGGACTACTAAGAGCAACTTGATCAAATCAGATCCCTTCCATCTTAAAGTCAGAAGTGCTTTGTCATTACTGAGATTGCTGTGCTTTCTTGGTGTAGGTTTTTGCTCACTGTCTTATCTACCATCACTATTCAAGGCCCACAACGTGTCTATTCTATAATAATTGGATTTTCATATCTTGCTTTGGGATAATGGACCTATTTGTCAGGAAAGAGGCATAAAAGCATAGGACCATGAGATCATCGGTCCTATATTATACTGCATCATTTGGAAACTATTTCCTGATAGAACATTAGAATGATCTCATTAAAAATATATCTAAATTAAGAAGTTTGGGATGAATCCTTGGGGAATTGGATGACTTTATAAAATACACGCTTTAAGCCAACAGTATTGTATGGTGTTCTGTCCTCAATAGGTAGACTGAATGTCTCTGAGAGTAACAGAGTATTTTCCTTTCACTGGTACTGACTGCCACTGACTCACTTGGGTATTTTTAACTTACTTTCCTCCCAATTTGAAACTCTGTCGTACTAACGTTCTAGTTTTCAGTGAGTGGTATTTCTACCCAGGGACCCAATAGGTTTCTCTTAAGCCTAGAAGTTTATTTGTCCAGTCCTATGCCAGTTGTCTAGAAGACAAAGGAGATATTATTCTAACAGAAATAACTGACTTATTGTATTGAGATGGTAGGGCTGCTGCTATATTATTAGGATAGGGAGGACCGAGTCTGAAACTTATGGATTTATTGAGGTTGCTCTTGATTCCTGAATTTATTATGATAAATACAGGTGAGCAATACTAGCAAGCATGGTTGGAAAGGGCATGGTAACTAGAATGAAGATCTGAGTCATCTCATTACAGATGAAGTTCTGACTTCTGGATCAGCAGAATTGCTGTTAGGATTGGCAGGAGGAAAAGGGAATTATAAATATCAGTTGTGGTGTTGGAACCAACTGCTGTACAAACTACATTAATCAGTGAAAGGTAACAAGAAAAAACTTCAGGTAAAGTTAAATAATATTCAAGCAATACTCCAAATGGTATCATATATATAGATATTTTGGAGATTAAAATTTTGGCAGAGACAAAGTTATGTGTTCTTTATTCAATACTTTAAAAAAAAAAAAAAAGTTCCTTTTTCTTAACCCATTCTTCCAACTTCCTGGCAGTTAAGTGGGTGATTGGGTCCTACACAATGGGATGTGAATGCAAGTGATGTAAACTTGTCTCTTAATGGTATCCTATGCATCATCTAGCCTCTCCTCTTCTGCAGTTGTGACCATGAAGGCTACATTATTTTGATTTCATAGCCACAAAAGGAAGATTTCCTGATGGCCTCAGATAATTAAGTCAATAATAATTTTTACTGTGTTGTCACTAAAATTTTAGGATTAATTTATTACCACACCATAGTATAGCCTGACAAATACTCATTTTAAAAAGGCATGTTGCAATAGATGAGCTTAAGTAAATGAATGTAGCAAAACATTAAACAAGGCCATAGATGATTAAATAAGAAATTCCCTCCAACTTAAATGCAAAAGGACAAAGATATCTGATGTAAAGAGAAATCATTAAGATGTGCAGAGAATCAATTCAAAGTTTCTAACAAAGTTTAAAGGGCATTCAAGAGAATGGAGATAGACAAATTTATAACAAAGGGAAAAAACAAAACCAAAAACAATAAACAAAATCTCCTCACTGAAGACTCCTTCAAGAGTTAAAATAGAAAAGGACCACAGAGTGACAAATACACTGTAACAGGGGGCAATGATGGAGTGAAGGGAGAAATCCAACCCCTGGACTTGAGGTGAGGTTCATTTACATTTCAGAACTACTTGATCCTGTTAAGATGATATCAACTACCCGACAGGAGGGATTATATGAAAAGAGAATAATGGAATAGACTCAGAAGCAGCAATGAGTGTTGATATGGTCACTGATTTGTGAAGAGAGTATCCAAGATTCTGGTGTGATTCTCTATACACACAAGGCCTTGCTATATTTTTTGTTTCATCCTTATAGCCTAAGAGATTTCCTGTTATCTTTCCCCAATTTTATCTATTTAGGAATATCTGTGCCTTACTGATAACAAAAGAAGAAAATACACGGCATTTCTCAATTTAATCCTGGTTAAATTCTTCAACCTTACATCCTGTTAACTTTTCTCAGTTTATTCCTTCTTTGTTATTCCTAACATCCCATTTTCATAGAACACTATGTCCCTTCCCAAATACTTATTGTTACATATGCTGTTTCTTTGGCACAAATTGCCTTTCTCTCCTTTCTATCTGCATAATTCAATTATCAAATTTTAATTTTAAAATTCTTTAAATAAAGTTTCAACCTCTGTGAAGTTTTTCCCAGTTCCTTGAAACAGGTTTAATGATGCCTTCCTTATTATATTCCATGTTCTCACACTCACATGACTATGAAATTACTAGGTGGCAATGTACCAATTTTTCTATGTATCTGCCTTGCTTATTCAACTTTGAGTTCTTGAGCACAGGGTTCTAGGTCTTGTTCATGGATGCATGTTCACCACCTACAATATGCATCCAGTACATGTGGAATAAACGAACAAGTAGAGATCTGGTCCTGATTACATTATGCCACACTATAAACTGTTCACTTTAACTTACTTGACTCTCTGAGACATTAAGCATAAAATATTTAATGTGGAAATAATTGTCATTTAATTGCATGAGACTACTGAAATCCAAAAATGATTTTAATTCTGTTTCATCTTCATTTATTTATTTAACTTGATCATCTTAGAAAAGAATTTGAGGTCAGAAGAGCTGAAAGGACCATTAATTCAACAACCACCAAGGCATATGACAGCCCTTAAGGCAGTACAAGAGCTGCTGGTCTCACCAACTGCTTCTGGAAGAGTCTGCCAAGTAGTCAGGCGCTGTAGAAAAAGTAATGGCTCCTCACATGACATCTGTGATCTCAGGTGGTCTATGGTGGTTCCTCATGCCACTCCAGAAATACAGATATTCATTTATTGTTGTCTGTAGTGTTTGCACAGAAAATACATTACTTAAAGTATTTTTCTCATTTCTGTTATTTCATGCAATTAATAACCAAGGAAAAATTATAGATGGCTTGTATGTTTTGGAGGTGACCAAAGGTACTTCCTAGTTTTGTGTTTTATAGGAAATTTCATCTATTTGCAATATCTAGAGATATTGTTGCAGTTAATACTAGTGGAAATTTAAACTAATCATGAACACACATACATGCACACACATACCATTTTGGCTTGAAATTTTATATTAATTTTCTGTAATGAAAACATACTTTTTAAACTACATGGTTGTAACTTTTATTCAAATTCTTAATTTTTCCTCAAAACTAACAGGTTAAATAAAATTTAGTCTAGAATTCTTATTCTTCTTGTTATTTATTAGTAGTAGGCAATATTATGTTCAGAATATTTTGTAATTTGTTCATAGACTATTTCTAGACTATTGCTGTAAATTTAAATATACAGGCCTAAATTGCATTCCTAACCAATTTTGTTTGCTGTATTGAACTGAGCTTTCCAAATAGACTATTAGTCACTTTATAGCTCAGTTTTAAAGAAAAGAGAGCAGAATCATGATGAGAATTGTAATTTTGGAACTAGGTTGACCTCAAAATCTAATACTGCTCTGCATTCTTCTCTCTCCTCAAACCAAGGACAATCACTCATTTTTTTTTTTAAGAAGAAGAGTTTTATTATATTATTTTTATTTGGTATCATTTTCATAAAATAAAATTCACCCTTCTGAATGCTCAGTTCTCTGGTTTTGATAAATTTATGTATGTGTAACCAAAACATAGTTCTGTTTTATCACCTCAAAAATTATCTTCCATACTCCTTTATAGTCAAACCTAACCCCAGCCTAGTTCATGTAAGCGACTGATCTGTTTTCCATCCCTACATTGGTCTTTTCCAAACTGCAATAATAATGACATTATTTTAGATGTAGTCTGCCTTTTTTTTTCTTTAAGTTGGCGTGAATATGAGATTTGTCCATGCTATAGAGCATATCAGTTTGCTTCTTTTTGTTACTGTCTAGTGTTCCATTGCATGGATGCATCACAGTTTTATTTATCCACTTACTATTTAATGAATAATAAATATTAGATGAATATTTAAGGTGCTTCCAGCTTGAGGTGGTTATGAATAAAGCCAGTAAAAAGATTTACATAGAGGATATAGAGTAAAAATGTTCATTTTTCTTGGATAAATACTTAGGAGTGGGGTTATCCAATTATATTTTTAGTATATATTTAACTTTGTAGGAAACCGCCAAGCTATCTTTCTAGGCATGAATCACCAGGGCCTCTTGGTCTGGTCTCTTTTTCTGGTGAGTGCCCAGTAGGGGTTCTTGAAGAGCTGGTGAATGTGAGTGAAGTATTTGGTGCACCTCGCCAGGGTTCCATGCACTAACACTCTGACACTAGCCTGCACTCAACCCTTAGTGATTTGTTAAACATTCAGCTAAACTCTTCCTGGCTTGTACACACCTGTCATATCATCCTCTTGCTCTGCCAGCTCATCCCGGGCTCAAGTCCTGATCCTTCCAGGGAACTCCTATCTCTGTTTAAGTATTGTTCAAGTTGATTAGACAACACTAGCTTTCTGATGGGTCCAAGAAAACTTGTGATTTTACTCTTTTGTGTTTTCTTGTTGTCAGAATGAAAGCAGAGTCCCTTTCCATTTTTTTTCTACCCTGTGCTTAAGCATAGATAAGTTGAATTTTTTAATGAGGCCAAATTATAATTTCTGATCTCTCAAGTATATTCATTTTTAAATAAACATTTTGAAGTGAATGAACTACTTGGTGAAGGTGATCCTTGGGAAAAATTTATTGAAAATTTTAAATGCAAATTCATCTCTTTAGCTTAATCATCGTGGGAACCTAAAGTAACTTTAAGTCCTATAAAATAAAATAAGAAGAAAAGAAAAATTGCTCTTATGATCATTGTATATTCACATCATAAAGATAAAACTCCTAACTAAAATGGGGACATTGTAATATAAATTGGCCATTAAGGCTTGTTTCAGAATGCTGGTGAGGGAGACCCACCATTATACTAGACTTGTTGACTTCTTTCCATGTTGTGTATGCTTACTTGCTTTTCCTTTTTATATTATTTGCCAAATGAAACACTTATGCTTTGGTAATGAATTTCTGAATATTCCTTAAAACTCAAACTAAGTGTCTGAAGAGGCTGAGGAGAAGTATTGTGAGTTCAAAGCCAGCCTCTTTAAAAGCAAGATGCTAAGCAACTCAGTGAGACCCTGTCTCTAAATAAACTACAAAATAATACTGGGGATGTGGCTCAGTGGTCAAGTGCCCCCTGAGTTCAATTCCTGGAACCTCCCGGAAAAAAACTCAAACTAAGCATTGTTTTCTATCCTGCTCCTTTCCTCAATTTAAGAAATCATGGCCTTCTTTTGATTGCAATCCACTTTGTACAAATATTATTTCTTACTTATACTTTCTTCTGTCTGCCTTTCTTGGTCACAGAACTCCAATATTACCCAGTGTTTAATTTTCTCCACATGCTCCGAAACACCTCTGGG
The DNA here is from genome assembly GCA_025594165.1 of Tamias sibiricus. Classification (NCBI taxonomy): domain Eukaryota; kingdom Metazoa; phylum Chordata; class Mammalia; order Rodentia; family Sciuridae; genus Tamias; species Tamias sibiricus. The sequence goes on from CM046657.1 coordinate 98,649,229, forward strand.
ATAAAAGTCAGTATCTTTGGGAATATGAGGGGACTCCTTAATCCATTTCCACCTTAGACCTCCAGGCTCATCTCTTGCCATGCCCTGATTCAAACACCAAAAGGGTAGTGGCACTCTTCAAAGTCATGCCATCTCTTTTAGGTGCTTTGCCTCAGGCTGGCCCTACTTCTTACAGTCTTTTCCTTACCCACTTTCTAATATATTTTGAATTTCAGACCTGAAGGTACCTACAAAAGGCTTTGACGGATTCTCTGTGATTTGTTACCTTCTCCTTGAATATGCCTCCTTTAACCCTTATCAAAACACCCATTTTGGAGTAATTATCTATTTATTCATTCCTGCCTCTCCTTTTGTGTTCTGGGCTTCTTGAATGCAAAGATTATCTTATTTGGCATTATTCCCATTTCCCAATGCCTGACATATTTTTTGAATGTTTCTGTTTGACATTTCACTTAGGGCAGTATATTCTTGAATAAAAATTCAATGAATTAAAAGTTTAAAAGACAAGTCACAAAATGTGAGAAAATATTTGAAAAACACATACCTTATTGAAGACTATGTGCAAAATATATACAGAGCCCTCAAAACTCAGCAATAAGAAAACAAAAAAAATTAATTTAAAAACTAAGCAAAATATTTGAATAGACCTTTCACTAAAGAAGATAAACAGATGGCAAAGAAATAGATGAAAAGATGTTCAATGTCATATATCACTAGGGAAGCAAAAATTTAAAAAACAATGAAAATACTGCACATCATTTAGAATCAGTCAACTCAAAATCACCTATGACACCAAATATTGTCAAGGATGTGGAGCATAAGGAACTTTTCTTCACTGCTGGTGAGAATGAAAAATGGCACAGCCACTTAGGAAGACAGTTTGCAAATTTTACAAAAGTGAACATACTCTTACCCAGCAATTCAGCAGTCATACTCCTTGGTGTTTACCCAAATGGGTTAAAAATTAATGTCTACCCCAAAAACCTGCACATGAATATTTATAGCAGCTTCGTTTCTAATTGCTGAAAGCTAGAAGCAACTAAGGAGTCCTTCAATAGATGAATATTGGATAAATAAACTATGGCATATTTCAATAATAATATATTATTCAGCACTAAAACGAACTGTCATGGTATGGAAAGACACAAAGGAAACTTAAATACATATTGCTACGTGACACAAACCAGTTTAAAAGGCTAGATACTCACTGCATGATTACAATTATGTGCCACTCTGAAAAATGCAAAATTAGAAAGACAGTAAAAAGACAAGTGGTAGCCAATATTTGTGAGTGTGAGGTATGGAGGGAGGAAGGAAAGATGAATAGGTAGTGCATAGAGGATTTTTAAGACAGTAAAACTATTCTGTATGATACTATGAAGATGGATGTTTGTCATTATATGTGGGACCATGTGGGACATATTTATTAAAACCCATAGAATGTGCAACACTAGGACTGAACCCTAAGGTGAGCTATGGATCTTGCTGAAAATAATGTTAATATTGATTCATCACTTGTGATAAATATACCACTAATAAAAGATGTTAATAGTTTGGGAAACTGGGGGAGGCAGTATGCAGGGATTTTGTACTTTCTTATTTTTTCTGTAAACATAAAATTTCTCACAAATAAAGTATAATAATTTTCTTAAGAATCATCACATAGCAACTTGTACACATTAAGTATCTTCTTGAGGATCCTAAAAATGGCTCTGGGAAATGGTTGGAAGAAAAATATATGATGTGCCCTACAGAAGCGAGATGGTTCAGGACTGGCTGAAGTCTGATAGCGAATGCTAGCATCAGCCATGGATCACAAGGGAAGTCAGATCATGGTTAAAGCCATATACGCTGCCAAGATATAGTTCAGAATTTTGCAAAATTTGACTCCCTATACACATTGAAGCACCAGTTAAAATGAAATGACTCTGAGGGATAGAAAACCCAAAGTCTTTGTTGTGACTTTCTCATACAGAGCCTTTCCTGATTCAAATTATACTGAACTCTAAAATGAAGAAGGAACACATGTGCGGCATATTATTTTTTTATGTTTTAATTGTACATAATCATAGGGTTCATTGTAGCATATTCACATATGCACATAACCTATTTTTCTCCAATATTCCTCAAGTATAATTAACACCCTTTAGAGGTGAAGAAACTGGGGGTCAGACAAGTGGATGTTATAGTAAACTAAAAGTATGTTTCTCCATGTCCTTCAAGTGTCTCATTCCTGCACCATGATCAATATGTGTATATCTATCTCCTAATCTCCCTCTACAGTCAAGAAAATATTGACAAAAACGCTACTATAAAATTAAGTTAAGATCCAGTCCCACCGAGCTCCGCCCCAGAGCAGGAGACAGCAAAGACAGACCTGCCAACTCTGCCTGAGCCCAGGCCAGCCCAGGATAGTCCCACGGACCTTCACCCGAGCGTGGCCAGCACCAGGTCAGTCCCCCCGACGCCTGCTGGTGTGCAACCAGTCTCCAGCCAGCCCGCTGACCTCCGCCCCAGAGTAGGAGACAGTAAGGATAGACCCACCAACTCTGCTTAGAGTGCAGGCGGGCCTGGGGCAGTCCCAGGGTCCTATATCAGAGAGCCGCCAGGCCCAGGCTCCATCCAGTCCCACCGACCTCCACCCCAGAGCAGGAGACAACAAGGACAGACCGACCAACTCTGCGGCCCAGGGCAGTCCCACTGACCTTTACCCCATTGTGGTTAGCCCCAGACCACCACAGGAGCTCAATCAACCAGTTCGGCCTGCACCAACCAGTGTGAACCCAGCTTCAGGTAGCATACTTTGAGGGTCAGTGGCAGGTTCTGATAGTCCAGTGCTAAGGGGAGGCACAGACAACCTGCAACAGTATTAAAAAATATAGGGAAGAATCTGTAATAACGCAGATCTACATTGCAAAAAGTAAAGCAAATAGACATCATGAAAAAACAGAGGAGAAAAATACCCTAAACAAATCAGGATTCTACATTAACAGAACCCATGCTCAGCAAAGTTGATGAAATGTCAGAGAAGGAGTTCAGAAGGTTCATAATTAACATGATCTGTGAATCAAAGAATGACCTAAATGAGCAAATACAGGCAAAAATTGACCACTACAACAAAGATATAAGAGAGCAAATACAGGTAGCAAAAGAATACATCAAAAAAGAGATAGAAACTCTGAAAAAAAAAAGTCAGAAATCCTTGAAATGAAGGAAACAATTAACCAAATAAAAAACACAATTGAAGGCGTCACCAACAGACTAGATCAACTGGAAGAAAGAACCTCAGACAATGAAGACAAAGTATATAATCTTGAAAATAAAGTTGACCACACAATGAAGATAGTAAGAAACCATGAACAGAACATCCAAGAAGTATGGGACAGCATCAAAAGACCAAATCTAAGAATAACTGGGATAGAGGAAGGCACAGAGTTTCAAACCAAAGGAATGCACAACCTCTTTAATGAGATAAAATCAGAAAATTTCCCAAGCATGAAGAATGAATTGGAAAACCAAATACAAGATGCTTATAGGACACCAAATGTACAAAATTACAACAGATCTACACCAAGACACATTATAATGAAAATGCCTAGCATACAGAACATGGATAGAATTTTAAAGGCTGCAAAAGAGAGGAATCAGATCACATATAGGGGAGACCAATTCGTATCACAGCAGATTTTTCAATTCAGACACTCAAAGCTAGGAGATCATGGAACAACATATTCCAAGCTCTGAAGGAAAAGGGATGCCAACCAAGAATCTTATACCCAGAAAAATTAAGCTTTAGATTTGAGGACGAAATAAAAACCTTCCATGATAAACAAAAGTTAAGAGAATTTACAAGTAGAAAGCCAGCACTACAGAACATCTCGGCAAAATATTCCATGAAGAAGAAAAGAAAAACAATGATGAAAATCAACAGAGGGAGGTATTACACTAAAGGAAAAAAAAATCAGAAGAGAAACCATGTCAAGGTAAATACCAGAAATAAAAATGGCTGGGAATACAAAACATATCTCAATAATAACTCTGAATGTTAATGGGCTAAACTCACCAATCAAAAGACATAGATTAGCAGATTGGATCAAAAAAACGGACCCAACAATATGCTGCCTCCAAGAGACTCATCTCATAGGAAAAGACATCCATAGGCTGAGGGTTAAAGGTTGGGAAAAATCCTGCCACTCATATGGACAGAGGAAACAAGCTGGGGTTTCCATCCTCATATCAAATAAAGTAGACTTCAAGCTAAAGTCAATCAAAAGGGATAAAGAAGGACACTATATACTGCTCAAGAGAACCATACACCAATACGACTTAACAATTATAAATATATATGCCCCAAACAATGGAGCATCCCTGTTCATCAAACAAACTCTCCTGAAGTTTAAGAGTCAAATTGACCACAACACAATAATTCTGGGTAACTTTAACACACCCCTTTCGCCACTGGATAGATCTTCCAAACAAAAGCTGAACAAAGAAACTATAGAACTCAAAAATACAATAAACAACTTAGACTTAACTGACTTACATAGAATATTTCATCCTTCAACAAGTGAATACACTTTCTTCTCAGCAGCACATGGAACCTTCTCTAAAATAGACCATATACTAGGCCACAAAACAACTCTGAGCAAATACAAAAAAGTTGAGATTCTACCCTGCATTCTATCCGACCATAATGGAATTAAATTAGAAATCAATGATAAAATAAGAAACAAAAGCTACTCCAACACCTAGAGACTAAATAATATGCTACTGAATGAACCATGGGTTGCAGATGACATCAAAGAGGAGATTAAAAAATTCTTAGAGGTGAATGAGAACACAGACACAACAAATAGAAATCTCTGGGACACTATGAAGGCAGTTCTAAGAGAAAAGTTCATTGCATTGAGTTCATTCCTCAAAAGAAGAAAAAGTCAACAAATAAATGACTTAAAATTACATCTCAAAGCTCTAGAAAAAGAAGAGCAATCAAACACCAAATGTGGTAGAAGACAGGAAATAATTAAAATCAGAGCTGAAATTAGTGAAATTGAAACCAAAGAAACAATTGAAAAAATTGACAAAATAAAAAGTTGGTTCTTTGAAAAAATAAATAAAATTGACAGACCCTTGTCCAGGCTAACAAAGAGAAGGAGAGAGATAACTCAAATTACTAATATATGCAATGAAAAAGGAAATATCATAACAAACACTACAGAAATACAGGAAATAATTCGAAATTATTTTGATAACCTGTACTCCAACAAAATACAAAACACCAAAGGCATTGACAAATTTCTAGAGTTGTATGATGTGCCCAAACTTAAGCAGGAGGATATACATAATTTGAACAGACCAATTTCAAGCGACGAAATAGAAGATGCCATTAGAAGCCTACCAACCAAAAAAAGCCCAGGACCAGATGGATACACAGCTGAGTTCTACAAGACCTTCAAAGAAGAACTGATACCAATACTCTTCAATTTATTTCAGGAAATGGAAAAACAGGGAGTACTTCCAAACTCATTCTATGAGGCCAACATCACCCTGATCCCCAAACCAGGCAAAGACACATCCAAAAAAGAAAACTTCAGACCCATATCTTTAATGAACATAGATGCAAAAATTCTCAATAAAATTCAAGCAAAATGGATACAGAAACATATCAAAAATATAATACACCACGATCAAGTGGGGTTCATTCCAGGGATGCAAGGATGGTTCAACATACGGAAAACAATAAATGTAATTCACGTCAATAGACTCAATGATAAGAACCATGTGATTATCTCAATAGATGCAGAAAAAGCATTTGCCAAAATACAGCACCCCTGCATGCTCAAAACACTAGAAAAACTAGGGATAACTGGAACATATCTCAACATCATAAAAGCTATATATGCTAATCCCCAGGCCAACATTATTCTAAATGGAGAAAAATTGAAAGCATTACCTTTAAAAACTGGAACAAGACAAGGATGCCCTCTTTCAACACTTCTATTCAACATAGTAATTGAAATGATGGCCAGAGCAATAAGACAGACGAAAGACATTAAATGGATACAGATAGGCAAAGTAGAACTCAAATTATCATTATTTGCTGATGATATGATTTTATACCTAGAAGACCCAAAAAATTCCACCAGAAAACTTCTAGAACTCATAAATGAATTCAGCAAAGTAGCAGGATACAAAATCAACACCCATAAATCTAAGGCATTTCTATATATCAGTGACAAATCCTCTGAAAGGGAAATGAGGAAAACTACCCTGTTTACAATAGCATCAAAAAAAAAAAAAAAAAAAATACTTGGGAATCAACTTAACCAAAGACGTGAAAGACCTCTACAATGAAAACTACAGAACACTAAAGAAAGAAATTATGGAAGACCTTAGAAGATGGAAAGATCTACCCTGTTCTTGGATAGGCAGAACTAATATTGTCAAAATGACCATACTACGAAAAGCCCTATACAGATTTAATGCAATGCCAATCAAAATCCCAATGACGTTCCTCTTAGAAATAGAAAAAGCAGTCATGAAATTCATCTGGAAAAAAAAGAGACCCAGAATAGCTAAAGCAATCCTTAGTAAGAGGAGTGAAGCAGGTGGCATCACTATACCAGACCTTAAAATATACTACAGAGCAATAGTAACAAAAACAGCATGGTATTGGCACCAAAATAGGCCAGTAGACCAATGGTACATAATAGAGGACACAGAGACTAACACATATAATTTCAGCTGTCTTATATTACTCAAAGGTGCCAAAAATGTACATTGGAGAAAAGATAGCCTCTTCAACAAATGGTGCTGGGAAAACTGGAAATCCATATGCAATAAAATGAAATTAAACCTCTATCTCTCACCATGCACAAAATTCAACTCAAAGTGGATCAAGGATCTAGGAATTAGACCAGAGACACTACACCTAATAGAAGAAAAAGTAAGCTCTAATCTCCAACATGTTGGATTAGGTCCCAAGTTCCTTAATAAGAATCCTGTAGCACAAGAATTAATACCAAGAAACAATAAATGGGATAGACTCAAATTACAAAGCTTCTTTTCAGCAAAAGAAACAATCAGTGAGGTGAACAGAGAGCCTACTAATTGGGAACAAATTATTACCACATGCACATCAGATAGAGCACTAATCTCTAGAATATATGAAGAACTCAAAAATCATAACACCAAAAAAAAAAAAAAATAACCCAATCAATAAATGGGCCAAGAAACTGAACAGACACTTCTCAGAAGATATACAATCAATTAATAAATACATGAAAAAATGCTCAACCTCTGTGGCAATTAGAGAAATGCAAATCAAAACCACTCTAAGATTTCATCTCACACCAGTCATAATGGCAGCTATTAAGAACACAAACAACAATAAATGTTGGAGAGGATGTGGAGAAAAAGGCATACTCATACATTGTTGGTGGGACTGCAAAATGGTGCAGCCAATATGGAAAGCAGTATGGAGATACCTTGGAAAACTTTGAACGGAACTACCTTATGACCCAGCTATCCCACTCCTTGGTCTTTACCCAAAAGACCTGAAAACAGCTTACTACAGGGACACAGCCACATCAATGTTTATAGCAGCACAATTCACAATAGCTAAACTGTGGAACCAACCTAGATGCCCTTCAGTAAATAAATGGATAAAGAAAATGTGGTATATACACACAATGGAATATTACTCAGCAATAAGAGAGAATAAAATCATGGCATTTGCAGGAAAATGGATGGAGTTAGAGAATATAATGCTAAGTGAAGTTAGGTAATCCCCAAAAGCCAAATGCCAAATGTTTTCTCTGATATAAGGAGGTCAATTCACAGTCGGGTTGGGATGGGGAGCATAGGAGGATTAGAGGAATACTAGAATGGCCAATGGGGGGGGGAAGGGAGGGGGCAAAAGGGTGAAGGAAAAAAAAAAGATGGTAGAGTGAGATGGATATCATTACCCCAAGTGCATGTATCAAGTCACGAATGGTGTGAATATACTTTGCATACAACCAGAGATTTGTAAAAAAGTGCTCTATATGTGTAATATGAAATGTAATGCATTCTGCTGTCATTTATAACATCTTAGAATAAAAAATAATTTTAAAATATTAAGTTAAAACTTGAGAAAAACTATATGTATATTTTATATAAAAATTAATCATAGGTTTTTAATATTGTTGCATTGGATACGTTATCTCTCACCAATATTTTCTCCAACATATAAAAAAATTCATATTTTCAAGGTCCTTGTGTGTTATCTTCTTTTTCTCCTTCTTTCTACTTTGGCTATTTATCTAAACCACATTATTACATTTCATGTATACTTGGCTTAGATATAGTCATCAGTATTAATTTGTCCATATTTATTTATTTTATTTATATACATTTTATAGCCTTCAAATTAAATTTAATAATGCAGCCAAACAAAAAAAATCAGATTTCTACTCTCTCTTGTTAGAGTTGATATAGGACTTGCCACTTAGAGAACAGCAAAGAATTTGACTGAAACAGAATATGCAAAGGATTACAGGAAAGGCTAGGAGCATCCCAGGGGGTAACTGGCGCTGGCCAATGTCTGACATATATAGTAGCAGTGTTGAGATTTCCATATGCTGGCTCAAACTTTTTTTTTTTTTTTTCAAAATATCCTCCAGAGAAATGTAAAACAAGTTAATTTGATAAGCGTATTTTTACAATTTTTATTTATAAGGGCAGCTGTTTCAAATGCAAACCACTTATGTACACAAACCATTCATATTTGTACTACAAGCTTTAATTATGGGTTGAGCTAAACTCTAAGATCTATGCAAAATATAAAAGAACACTAGTGTGATCACCATTTTTATATTGATTGTTAAAATTATTTCACACTAGAGGTTTGTTGCATTTAATAGGGCTGAAATTAGAGTATATCAATTAAGTATATTACCCAATAATTAAATGGAACAGATAATTGAATTACTATGCTTATTGCTTTAGGGGAATACTCTGTACAAACCAAGATCATATTCTACCTTGAAAGTGTAGCAGTGCACAGCATGCCCCTTTATTGTGTTGGATCTGGAAATTGCATCTCCCATTCGTAGTAGTTTGTATGTCTCCATATCTGTCCATGATGGCTCTCTTGTGTATTTCATTATGAGTTAAATTAACTAGTACACATTTTTACAACCGCCACTAAAAGAATAAAATATGAAGCTCAACTTGGCCAACTCTCAAATCCTTTTACTTCTTCTTGCATTGCCTGTCCTCTCTGCAACTAGCAACATTAATATAGAGAAAAGCAGGAGTGAGGATACTCCAGAGTTTGCTGAAATACCAGTCCCAACGGACTGGCAAATTGTGATCCCTGATACTGAAATTCTTTATTACATATTCTTTCAAATATTTTTTGATTCCACATATATTTACTAAGTGCCTAATATGTGTAACATACTAATATGATCACCAGTCATAAATCATTAGTCAAAATTCCTGTATCTCTCCCTTTATGAATCTTATCTTTTAGCTTATCTATTAGAAAGAAATTAATTAATTAAAACTAAGACATGAAGTAAGTGGTATGCAGGGTTATCAAAGAGTATGAGCAATAGAGACAAAATCGTCATGTTTTTCATAGGTTGCTCAGGAAGAGTATTTCTGATAGGGTGATTTGATATCTTTGATTTGGTTAGAGAGGAAACCGTTAGAGTGTTCTATAGCTCTCTATTAAGAATGCACCAAGCACAGGATTCAACATTTTCGTGAAAGACCCTACAAAGGAAGAGAGTTCTTGGTATGCAAGAGGAACAGCAAGAAGACCCATGGAGCTCAAGTAGAGGCAATGACAGGAAGCATAGCAGAAGATAACTACAGAGAATAAGTGAGATGGTAGATCTTTAGGGCCTTATAGATTATAGCAAAAACGTTGGAGATCTGAATAAAAGTTTGGAAAGCTACAAGAAGTTCTTAATTTCAGATGGAGAAAATGTCTTTATCTCTATATATACTCCAAAAATATCTCTTCTTGATTTGAGATAAACGTTTTTTATGAGTGACACAGAAGTGAAAGTTCGGAAATATTGGTAAGGAAGGATTCAGTACACAAAGTGGCATCGATATAGGACACTATACACTGTATTCTTCAAAAGAATACATAAAACAAGAATTTATATGGCTGGGAAGTACAGAGATAAACAGAAATCAAAACTGGACCAGCCATTAAGAGCAGAAGAACTGGATGAATTGGAGCAGCAATTATGCTAGAATAGAGCAATTGTAGGAAATGAACCGGAACAAGATTGATGTGGATTTACCTTTATGCTTATCAACCTCAGAAGAAAACCATGATGAACATAATGTAGTCCAATTATATCTTTCCATCTTTAAAATTGAAATTTAGCCTAAAGAAGATCCCAAGATTAGAGAGTTTGTCATGATCCTACAGACCTTCTGGTCCACTGATTTTTGACCATGGCAGTCTGTTAAATTAAAAAAAATAAAATAAAATAAAAAATAAAGATTGTCCTAGGCATTGTTCTGAGACCCAAAATGGTGTGTTGCTTAACTCATTTCCAATTGTCAAATGCTGTTGCTGACAATTTTCCTCTAAAGCAACTAGAACACTCATAGGTTTAGTTTCACAGTCACATCAGAGAATTTTACATTTGATTTGTATTCAACTTAAATGTGGACAATGTTTTTCTTCATATGAAATATTGTTAAGCCAAATCTTCCCTGTGCAGTATTATACATGTTCAAAGTCTTCAGTATTTTAAAGTAAGCAAGTTTAAATCTTATACCATCCTGACAAATATTTTTAATTCAATATTGGATCTAATGGAAAAGACACCCCATGGACTACTCATGTGGGAGATTTATAAAAGAGAAGAAAATATATTTTAAGCAGTATGGAGATTCCTTAGAAAATGTGGAATGGAACCACCATTTGAGCCAGTTACTTCTCAGTATATATCCAAAGGTCTTAAAATCATCAAACAACAGTGATGCAGCCATCTCAATGTTTATAGCAGCTCAATTCACAATATCTAAACTGTGGATATAGCCTAGATGACCTTCAATAGATGAATGGATAAAGAAACTGTGGTATATATACACAGGAATATTACTCAGCCTTAAAGGAGAATGAAATCATGGCATTTACAGGTAAATAGATGGAGTTGGAGAATATCATGCTAAGCGAAGTAAGCCAATCCCAAAAAAAGAAAGGCCAAATGTTTTCTCTGCTAAGTGGATGCTGATCCATAATGCAGGGGTGCAAGGGAAGAATAAAGAAACTTTTAGATTGAGCGAGTGAAGGGAGGAGAGGGGAGGGTGTATGTGTGGGTGGAGATGGTAGAATGAGGTGGACATTATTACCCCTATGTATGGATATGATTGCACGAATGGTGTTAATCTACATCAGGTACAACACAGAAATGAAAAGTTGTGCTCCATTTGTGTAAAATATAAAATTAAGTCAATAAAAAATACTTGGAGATATCATCTAAAATATCTGGATTTGGGAAATGGTGAGACACTATCTGTAGGCTGGCACTTGTGCTTCTGCCTATGCATATACTTCTGAAAACAGTACCACTCAACCTCATAAAGATGAAAATCTGGATGAAATGCAAGGTTTCAAAATGATTCTGAGCTAGCATGACAGTGTAGAATTCCTGTGCTCACAAGACACAACTGAAGTTCTTATTTACTTCCAGGTTCTTTTGAATAACTCTAAGTAATACCACTGGGTACATATCAGAATATTAAGGACAAGATGAAAAAACTCACAGAGAACTTACCATGGGGTGCAGAAATAGCAGAGGGAAAGGACTTTGTTATGTCTCACCTTGACTAGCATGAGTTAGATTTCCCTGAATAATTGTGTTTTGTTTATAGCAGACTAGATGTCAGTAGGAGATTTGAAAAGTAGAAGGAGATAAGCGGACTTCTTGTAGTTCTCCTACATTGTTGTTAATACCTGATTTATCTTTGCTACCTGGGACTTCTTTACCCTTCCCCAGATAATTCAACTTCTAATTCCTACACCAGATATGTGATTGGTTTGTGAAGATGGGCCCAGTTTCTCTAGGACATTCATACTCTAAAGTTCAGAATAAACAAAATCACACAGTTTCATTTTTGCATTCATGGTGTCTTCCCAAATTGGTTCCTTGATGGATTTTAAGTTCTATTGTTAGGTGCAAAATTAATTGAGGTCATGTTTCTGTAGTAAATTTTTATATATGTGTCTGTGGTTCAACTTTTCTTATTGAACCTTAATTGCTAGAGAACAGATTAATTCTTATTTTAGGAAAAGCACGAATCCTCTCCCTGTCTCATGTGGAGCAAAATGTTTAAGCCAAGGAGGGAAGGGTAGCAAACAATGTCACGTCTAAGGAGTAAATATCTATTGCTGCTGGAGAAAGAAAGAACATACCTAAATACTGAAAAATGCATTTAGAAGTCTCCTATTAGGGAGGAACTGGAAAAATAGGTTTGCCTTCCTTGGGGAAAAATAACAATAGCAGTAATTGTCAAAACTCACAGCTCACAAGATGCAGACACATGGGGCTTATTTAGGATTTAGGTTGGACAATAACAAAAACTGCACCCCCACTCACCACTAATATGCCAAGTCTTTGTTAAGTATTAAATGGAATTGACCACTCTTGGAGGGACAGAAAATGGAGAACCCAATGTGACACAGGTGTTCAGCATTGGTCAAAAGGTGAAAGTAGAGCAAAACAAATACAAAAACTCTTCAGCACCCCAGCTCCCCATACAAGAAAACTTTTGGTGGAATTTGAAACCTATAGTGCACTGATGGTAACCATAGTAACCACAAACTCAAACTCAGCTCAAATACTGACTGACAAAATTGACCTAACACTGTCTGCTGTGTATGGAATCATGTTTTCACCTATTAATACTGTTTACTTAATTTACTACTCTTCACACATGATATAAGGCATTTATCAAAAAGTCACAATATTCAAATAAAGGAGGAGAAAACATTGTCAAAGATAAAAACCTCCGAAGAACTCAGGGAACAGGTGATGTGAACATATCAAGCCAGGAGTTCATCTGTCTATACATAAAATGCTAAAGGATTTAGGCAAATGGTGGACTATGGAGTCAATAAATTGTAAATTTCAGTATGATAGAAATAACAAAGAGCCACATTAAAATATAAGAAATATTAAAGAAGAACTCACAGACTAAAAAAGCATTTGACAGGTTCATGAATAGATTCACCAGCACTAAAGGAGTTGGAAAGCTTGAAGGAATTTTTTTTTTTAAATTAACCAAATTGATTTACAAAGAGAAAAACAAGCATATTAAAATTGAAATAGTGTACAGAGCTATGGAATAATAGTATCTGTGAGGGAAGCCAAGTAAATAATACTACCTTACAGAACAAAGATCTGGATTATAGTAGATTGTTTTGTCAGAAACTATGCAAGAAAAAAAGACAACAGAGTAACACCTTTAAACTGTTGATCAAAAGCACAAACTAACAAAAGCAGACAAACAAAACCTGCAAACCGATAATTCTATATCAGCAGAGATATCCTTGTACAATTAACAGGGAAATAAAAACTTTTTCTAACAAGCAATATCTGAGAGAATGCAATTTACTACAGAAAATGTTCATACAAAAATAAACATCAGGAAGGAAAGTGAGATATCAAGATACTAATATGAAAATTACATCAAAAGAAAATTGTGAAAATTGTTTTCCAAGAAAGTTTTCAACATTAATAAAACAAATGACCAAAGCCTACTCACATTGTTTGATTTTGGGAGTTCTGGGTATTAAACCCAAAGCATTGCATATGCTAGGCTAGTACTTTACCACTGAGCCACATTCCCAGGCCTTACAGCTTACTCAAGAAAATAGTAAATCATGTGAAGAACATTTTACAATTAAGTAAACCAAGTTTTCAGCTAAGTTGTTCCAAGAAAGAAGCTCTAGAAAAAGAGGTTTCACTGATATCTATCACACAGTTATTGAAAAATTAACATCATTTATATGCAATATATTCCAGAAAATAGAAACAAAAAATTTTTCCAATTTTATTAGGTAAGAAAAACCAGAAAAAAATAACTAAAAATAAAAAACTGTAGAATAGTACCACAATGAAATATCTACAAAGTTCATCAAAAATATTAGCAAACAGACTTAAGCATTATATAAAACAAGTAGCAATGATAACCAAGCACAGTTTAATTTTGGAATGTAAAGATATTACCAAATTAGATCAAGTGTGGTTCATCCCAGGGATGCAAGTCTGGCTCAATATATGAAAATCAACAAATGTAATTCATCACATCAATTGACTTAAAGATAAGAATCATACGATCATCTCAATAGAGATAGAAAAAGCATTCCACAAAATACAGCACCATTTCGTATTCAAAACACTAGAAAAACCAGAGATAGCAGCAACTTATCTCAACATTGTGAAAGCTATCTATGCTAAGCCCAAGACCAACATCATTTTAAATGGAGAAAAATTGAAAAGTATTTCCTCTAAGAACTGGAACAACACAGGGATGCCCTCTTTAAGCACTTCTAGTTAAAAAAAGTTCTTGAAACTCTAGCCAGAACAATTAGATGAAAGAAATTAAAGGGATACACATAGCAAAAGAACTCAAACTATCATTTTTTGCCAAAGAAATGATTTTATACCTAGAGGATACCAAAAAATCCACAAGAAAACTTCTAGAACTAATAAATGAATTCAGCAAAGTAGCAGGATATGAAATCAACACCCATAAATCAAAGGCATTTCTGTACATCAGTGACAAATCCTCAGAAAGAGAAACTAAGAAAACTATTATTTACAATAGCCTCAAAAAAAAAAAAAAATACTTGGGAATCAACTTAATGAAAGAGGTGAAAGACCTCTACAATGAAAACTACAGAACACTAAAGTTATCCTAAATGCATGACTGAAGACCTGAATGGTATGAATATACTTTGTATACAAACAGTTGTATGTAAAAAGATGCTATATATGTGCATTATGAATTGTAATACATACTAATATTATAAATAAAAAATAAATAAAATATTTTTTAAAAAAATTAAAGAAGACCTTAAAAGATGGAAAGCTCTCCCTTGTTCTTGGATAGGCAGAATTAATATTGTCAAAATGACCATACTACCAAAAGCACTATACAGATTTAATGCAATTCCAATCAAAATCCAATGAGATTCCTCATGGAAGTAGAAAAGGCAATCATGACATTCATCTGGAAAAATAAGAGATCCAGCTAAAATAGCTAAAGCAATCCTTATCAAGATGGTAGCACCAGTGAAGCAGGTGGCTATATTGGACCTTAAACTATACTACAGAGCAATAGTAACTAAAATGGCATGGTATTGGCACCAAAATAGACTTGTAGACCAATCGTACAGAATAAAGGACACAGAGACAAACTCACAAAAATACAGTTACTTGTAGTAGACAATGGCACCAGAAACATATATTGGAGAAAAGATGGCCTCTTCAACAAATGGTGCTGGGAAAACTAGAAATCCATAAGAATCAAAATGAAATTAAGCCCCTATCTCTTACATGCACAAAACTCAACTCAAAGTAGATCGAGGACCTAGGAATTAAGCCAGAGATGCTGCACCTAATAGAAGAAAAAGTAGGCCCAAAACTTCCTGTGGGATTAGGCCCTGACTTCCTTAACAAGACTCCTATAGCACAAGAAATAGAATCAAAAATCAGTAAATAGTATAGATTTAATCTGCAAAGCTTCTCAGCAAAGGAAACAATCAGTGAGGTAAAGAGAGAACCTACAGAATATGAGCAAATTTTTACCACATGCACATCATATAGAACACTAATCTTTATGATATATAAAGAACTCAAAAAACTTAACACCAAAAAAACAAATAACCCAATCAATAAATTGGCCAAGGAACTGAACAGACACTTCTCAGAAGATAATATACAATCAATCAACAAATATATGAAACAATGTTCAACATCTCTAGTAATTAAAGAAATGCAAAGATTTCATCTCAATCCAGTAAGAATGGCAACTATTAAGAATGCAAACAACAATAAGTATTGGTGAGGATGTGGAGAAAAGGGCTCACTTATAC
This sequence comes from Tamias sibiricus, assembly GCA_025594165.1. NCBI lineage: Eukaryota > Metazoa > Chordata > Mammalia > Rodentia > Sciuridae > Tamias > Tamias sibiricus. The sequence continues at coordinate 98,665,346 of CM046657.1, forward strand.
ATTGCTGGTGGGACTGCAAATTGGTGCAACCAATCTGGAAAGAAGTATGGAAATTCCTTGGAAAACTTGGAATGGAACCACCATTTCACCCAGCTATCCCACTCCTTGGTTTATACCTAAAGGACTTAATGACAGCATACTTCAGTGATACAACCACATCAATGTTTATAGCAGCACAATTCACAATAGCTAAATTGTGGAACCAACCTAGATGCCTTTCAATAGATGAATAGATAAAGAAACTGTGGTATACATACACAATGGAATATTACTCAGCATTAAAATAGAATAAAATCATGTCATTTGCAGTTAAATGGATGGAGTTGGGAATATTATTCTACATGAGTAAGCCAATCCCCAAAAACCAAAGGCCAAATGTTTTCCCTGATATGTGGATGCTGATCCTTAGTGGGGGTGGGGGGAGCATCACAGGGATGGAGGAACTTTAGATAGGGCAAAGGGGAGGGAGGAGGCATGCAGGTAGGAAAGATGGTGGAATGAGATGGACATCCTTACCCTAAGTACACTATGAAATCACAAATGGTGTGACTCTATTTTGTGTACAAGCAGAGACATGAAAAATTGTCCTCTGTATGTATACTATAAATTGAAATGAATTCTGCTGTCATGTAATAAATAAAAATGAAGAAAATTAAACAATGAAATTTACTATGACTTATATAATATTTTAAAGATGGAAATACACACATACATATACTGCCAAATGGAATTTTGTAATTTGTTTGACAAGGAAGAGAGTAAAAGTCATAAAGATAGCAAAGAAATAAATTAATTAAGGCAGTGTATAGAAAGCAAAGAAAGTCTGCTAATGAAGTAGTGTTAGTATGTGTTGAAACTGAGGCATGGCAAACAATATTGTTAAGCACTGTAATATGTGTATATACATATGTATGTATTTCCATCTTTAAAATATGATTCAAGTCATAGTAAATTTCATTGATTCATTTTCTAATACACACACACACACACACACACACACACACACATATATATATATGCATGTATTTCCATCTTTAAAATATGATATAAGTCATAGTAAATTCCATGTACGTATGTATATGGCATTACATACATACTGTGAACTCAAGGACTAACTCAGCTTCAAGAAAAATGTGCATTACATACAATTCCAGTCTGTTTCTATACTTTTCAGGATAACTACTTCTATTGGTGTGGGTAGACCAATGTTAAATGACTAAGAGGTGGAACTTACATTGTAGTCCACTGTTGGTGGCTATGAAGTAAGGCAGCCATATGAAGTGGCATGGGAGAAATGAGAATTTGCATGAAGTAAAACAGTGTTAAGAATACAAAATATTTTATGACTAAAATAGTGTCAGCATTTTCATACAATAGTTGTCTATCAATTTTTGTAAATCAACAGATTAATTTTCCTTGAGTGGTTTAAATGAAAATATGTGTAAAAGGAAGAAGCAGAATTTTAAGTATGGCTGGATTAATATATTTTGGGTTATAATAGGATTTTTGGAAAGTAGGGTGCAGGAAATTTTACTTTTGATTCAGTATCATTTGGCAATACATGCAATTTCATAATGTTCCTCTTTTTATTTTTATGTAAAACTTCAGAATGATATATTCAAAGATCATTGTTCCATTCAATGGGAAACTAAGAGTCTTTTTCCCATCCTCAGATGCCAAAAAAAGTCCAACCTAAGGAAGAAGTACCACACTTCTCTGAGTAATTATGACGAATAATACTACCCCAGGTCTGTAGTGACCTACTTTGAAAACATGATCAAAGCTTATAAAACAAAATCAATTAAGATATGACACAGGCCAATATAAGAGTGATTAGAGAACAGAGGTTCTCAGGGGAAAAAAATTGAATTTAAAAACTTTAGAACAAATTTTTTCTAACAGCTTATCTGATAGGATACATGGAGTATCATTTTGCCCCTTGCCAATCTTATGTCTGAGTCTTTGAATGCTATTTTCTGCCAGCCCAACTTAATAGGCCTTCTTTAAACCTTGTCCAACCTACAATCCTGTTACCACAACTTACCCTTTTTATCCATATTTGTACTGTCCTTAGAACTCTATGCCCCTTATATTCCTAACTGTCAGCCTGAGCTTGGTTACTGCCTGCGTGTTTGACATGCCTGGTCTACAGCAAAAGTTAGCATCATGCTTCACTGGCCATAGTCCCATTGACCTTTATGGTGGAGACATAGATAAGAAAGGACAGTTCAAAATGAAGTTATAGAAGATGCTCCAAGAACAAAGAAGTAGGTGGTCATGGAAAGTGTCAAAACAATTTACCAAGAATGTGTGCTGTTGCGGAGGCTGCCAGGTAAAAAGAGCTAACAAAGTTTGAATTAGTGAAAATGGTGAAGTAATTCTGAATATTAAGATTCATAGTCAAAGACACTGATTCCAAGTCATCTACAAAAATGTGATCATTGTAGCAGTGAAGAAAAATATATAGGAAGAGAGAGCCAAATGGGATTTTGTAATTTGTTTGAGGGGGAAGAGAGTAAAAGTCATAAAGAAATATTAAAGAAATAAGTTAATTAAGGCACTGTATTGAAAGCAAAGAAAGTCTGATTATGAAATATTGATACCATATGTTGAAATTGAGGCATGGCAAATAATATTGTTAAACACTGTAATACTTGAATGTGTGATTACATTTAATTTAATTCTTAAAGGAAACTATATGAGGTAGATCTCATGTTTACTTCTACTTAATGCAGAATAAAGAACCTGGCTTAGAATGGTCAATGCCCAAACCACAAAGCTACTAGTAGAACTGGAAAGCATACCCATTTATTTTCTTAGTGGTTAAGCTTTAAATTTCAATTGTTGTTTCTTAGCCATGTCAGGCCCTAAAGACAGAGAAAAGTCATGGTTACCTTCAAGTGATTCTTTCCAAGGCAGTTGGGAGGAGAAACCAGAATGAATGCAGTGAAAATTCAGGATTGCAGAACATAATTACTGAGACACTAAACTCTACAGTCAGATACCCTGGTTCAAAACCTACTTTCCCAAATATTAGCAACATTAATTGGGGCAAATCAGTTAATATCTTTGAATTTCTTTACGTTTCTCCTTTAAAATGAGCAACAAATTCTATGATACATGGCGACTAATTAATACAGGCAAACATCCTGGCACCTTGTCAACACAATTGTTCAAGAGTCATTTTTTGGGAGGTGTTATGAAGGTAGCGCTGTAGTGATAATAGAATAAAGATCACTCAGAGAGACAGCACAATCTAGAGTTTTTGTTTTCCTTTGAGTTACTTTTTATGTTAAGGATGTGATCTAAAATATATTTGTAACAAATGGAAAATGTGTTAATAGAAAACAACAGCTAGAGTAAAGATACAATGGGAAGTGTCAAGTCTCTTGACCATGTGACAGTGTGAGATCCTTATTTAGGAGGCTGGTAATGATGAGATTAGGAGCCAAGGAAAAGGGTGGATTTGAAAAGAAGGAAGTTTTGGGAAAAGAAATAGCTTTTCTTCTGAGCAAGGAAGACATTCAGGATAGTTGGTGGCATAGAGTATCTTGATTATGATATAGATATATGGAGAGTTGGGGGAAATGGCAGAGCTAAGCTTTAAAAATAACCTAATTAACAAATAACCTTTTGTTAGGAAAGTAGGATGTGAGGCAGGCAACTGGGTATGAAGAATTGCTTTAGAATACCATTTTTTTATTTTAATTTTTTTATTCTTTTTAGTTTTACATGACAGTAGAATGTATTTTTAATAATTTATTTTAATTAGATATGTATGACAGCAGAATGCATTTTGATTCATCGTACACAATTGCAGCACAACTTTACATTTCTATGGTTGTACACGATATAGCATCACACCATATGTGCAGTGGTACATATACCTAGAGTAATGATGTCCATCTCATTCCACCATCTTTCTTGCCCCCATGCACCCTCCCTATACTCCTTCCACTTTTTACAATCAAAGTTCCTCCATTTTCCCCATGCCTACAAATTCCTAGTATGGATCAGCTTCTACTTATCAGAAAGAACATTTGGTCTTTGAGTTTTTGGATTGGCTTACTTTGCTTAGCATGATATTCTCCAACTCCATCCATTTACTGGCAAATGCCATAACTTTATTCTCTTTTAATGCTGAGTAATATTCCATTGTGTATATATACCACAGTTTCTTTATCCATTCATCTATTGAAGGGCATCTAGGTCACTTCCACAGTTTAGCAATGGTGAATTGTGCTGCTATAAACATTGAAGTGGCTACGTTACTATAGTATGCTGCTTTTAATTCTTTAGGATATAGACTGAGGAGTGGGATAGCTGCATCAAATTGTGGTTCCATTCCAAGTTTTCTAAGGAATCTTCATACTATTTTCCAGATTGGTTGCACCAATTTGCAGTCCCACTAGCAATGTATGAGTGTGACTTTTCCCCACATCCTTGCCAAAATTTATTGTTGTCTGTATTCTTGATAGCTGCCATTCTGACTGTCATGAGATGAAATCTTAGAGTAGTTTTGATTTGCGTTTCTCTAATTACTAGAGATGTTGAACATTTCTTCATATATTTGTTGATTGCATGTATATCTTTTTCTGAGAAGTATCTGTTCAGCTCCTTAGCCCATTTATTTATTGAGTTGTTTGTTATTTTGGTGTTAAGTTTATGGAGTATAACTTCCCACTTTTGAGGTTGTACGTGATATGGAGTTACACTGGTCATGTATTTATATATGAACACAGGAAAGTTATGTCCAATTAATTCTACTCTTTCCTATTCCCATCTCCACTCCCTTCCCTTTATTCCCCTTTGTCTAATACAATGAACTTCTATTATTCCCTTATTTTTGTGTTAACATCTGCATATCAGAGAGAACATTCAGCCTTTGGGTTTTGGGGATTGGCTTGTTTCATTTAGCATGGTAGTCTCCAGTTCCATCCATTTACTAGCAAATGCCATAATTTCATTCTTTTTTATGGGTTAATAATATTCCATCATGTATATATACCACATTTTCTTTATCCATTCATCTGTTGAAGGGCACCTAGGTTGGTTCCATAGCTTACATATTGTGAATTGAATTTCTAAACATTGATGTGGCTGCGTCACTACAGTATGCTGATTTTAAGTCCCTTGGATATATTATGCTGAGGAGTGGGATAACTAGATGAAATGGTGGTTCCATCTCAAGTTTTCTGATGAATTTCCATGCTGCTTTCCAGAGTGATTTCACCAACTTGCAGTCCCACCAACAATGTATGAGCGTACCTTTTTCCCACATCCTCACCAATATTTACTATTGCTCTTATTCTTCATAATTGCCATTATGACTGGAACAAGATGAAATCTCAATGTAATTTTAATTTGTATTTCTCTAATTGATACAGATGTTGAACATTTTTTCATCTGTTTGTTGTCTGACCATATTTCTTCTTCTGTGAAGTGACTTTGTGCATGTATTCATTGGGTTATTTGGTTTTTGGTGTTAAGTTTTTGAGTTCTCTTTTTAATATTTTATTTATTTTTTATTTATAATATTAGTATGTATTACAATTCATAATGCACACATATAGCATCTTTTTACATACAACTGTTTGTATACAAAGTATATTCGTACCATTCAGGTCTTCAATCATGCATTTAGGATAATGATATCCATCTCATTCAACCACCTTTTCTTTTCTTCCCTCCCTCCCTCCCCCCTTGCTCCCTCCCATCCCCTCCCTTCCCTTTGACCATTCCAGTGTTCGTCTAATCCTCCTATGTACCCCCATCCAACAACACTGTGAACTAACCTCCTTATATCAGAGAAAACATTCGGTATTTGGATTTTTGAGATTTGATAATTTCACTTAGCATTATATTCTCCAACTTCATTCATTTACCTGAAAATGCCATTATTATATTCTCTTTTATGCTGAGTAAAATGCCATTTTGTATATATACCACATTTTCTTTATCCACTCATCTACTGAGGGACATCTAGGTTGTTTTCACAGCCTAGCTATTGTGAATTGTGCTGCTATAAACATTGAAGTGGCTGTGTCACTGTAATATGCTGTTTTTAAGTCCTTTGGGAATAGACGCAGGAGTGGGATGGCTGGGTCATAGGGTGGTTCCGTTCCCAGTTTTCCAAGAAATCTCTATACTGCTTTCCATAACGGTTGCACCATTTTGCAGTCCCACCAGCAATGTATGAGTGTGGCACATCCTCTCCAACATTTATTGTTGTTTGTGTTCTTGATAGTTGCCATTCTGACTGGAGTGAAATGAAATCTGAGGGTAGTTTTGATTTGCATTTCTCTAATTATATATCTTTAAGATTAATACTCTATCTGAGGTGCAGGTGGCAAAGATGTTCTACCATTCTATAGGCTCTCTATTCACATTCTTGATTGTTTCCTTTGCTGTGAAAAAGTATTTTAGTTTGCTACCATCCCATTTATAGATTCTTGATTTTACTTCCTGCACTTTAAGAGCCTTGTTGAGAAAGTCAGTTCTTAAGCCACATGATGGAGATTTGGGCCTACTTTTACTTGTAGTAGGTACAGGGGTCTCTGGTCTAATGTGTAGGTCCTTTATTTATTTTCAATTGAGTTTGTGCAGAATGAGATTGTCATTTTTTTTTACTTGTTCTAATTAGTTATATATGACAGTAGACTGTATATTGACACATTGTACACAAACAGAGCACACCTTCTCATTCCCCTGGCTGTACATGAAGTAGAGCCACACCAGTAGTGTAGTCATAGTGTAGATAAGGTAATAATGTCCATTTTATTCTGCCATCATTCCCACCCAAGGAATAGAGTTTTAATTTCATTTTTGAATGAAAGTATTTGCTTTCTTCAATGAGAGTCAATTTGCAATTAGTGGAAATGCTACCTTCCCTGTAGCTTTGGGATCTTAATATGAGTCTCCTTGAAACTGCTGATTTGACCACACAGAGGTAACTGTCCAACAAAAATGCACTTCTCTGAAATCCATTTTTTTTTTTGAGGTATCGGCCCCATCTGTCAGCCACTTCTAGTCTTAAACTTATAAATTAATTCTTGTGGTAGTCTTCTGAGTTATTGTAAGAATTTGCAAGAATAAAACAGTGAAATCCTATATACATATTCTGACTCAATAACTATACATTTTGCCCTACTTTTTCTCTCCCCATATATATGTCATATATATATGTATATACATATATATACATACATATGTCTTATATCTATTTAAGTCATATCTATTTATAAAAAGATACGATTTTTTAAATACATTTTGAAACAAGAGTAATTTGTTAACCATGATCTTTACTTTCCTTTAAATGATTTTGTTTCTGTTTCTCAGATCAAAGAACCACCCTCATTAAAGTAAAGAATGGTCATCAAAATTAAGAAATTTAATATTGGTACATTATTATCTAAACATCATTCCATATAAAATTGTTACTGATTATCATGATGAGGTCATTGACCGGTTGAATCTCTTCCTGGGCCAGGGTTTAATCCATGATCATCTTTGGGATTTAATCATCATGTCTCTTTTTGTACTTACTATTTGGAGAAATTCCTTTGCTTTGTTTTTGTTCTTTTATCTTAACTGTTTTGAAGAATATACTATTTTTCTTTTGAGAAGAATATTCCTTAATTTGGAGTTGTCTGAATTTTCCTCATAGCTTGTCCTTCTCAATGTCATACATCAGGAAGCACATATGATTTTATCCAAATATTATCCATACTGGCCTTGGCCATGTAGTTATGGACATGTCTCTATAATATCAATAAGAAGAAACTTTAAATGGGATGGATTAAAATTGAATCTCTTCTTCTCAGCAAAGGAAACAATCAATAACATGAGGAGAGAGCCTACAGATTGGGAGAAAATCTTTACCACATGTACCTCCAATAAAGCATTAATCTCTAAGATTTATAAAGAACTCAAAAATCTTAATACTAAAAAAATCAAATAACCCAATCAATAAATAGGCTGAGGAACTGAACAGACACTTCACAGAAGAATACAATCAACAAATAAATAGAAAAGTGCTCAACATCTCTAGCAATTAGAGAAATGCAAATTAAAACTACACTAATATTTCATCTCACTCCAGTTAGAATGGCAATCAACAAGAATACAGGCAACAATAAATGTTGGTGAGGATGTGGGGAAAATGGTACACTCATACACTGCTGGTGGGACGGCAAATTGGTACCACCATTATGGAAAGCAGTAGGGAGAGTCCTCAGAAAACTTGGAATGGAAGCACCATTTGACCCAGTTTCCTACTCCTCAGTTTATACCCAAAGGACTTAAAATCAGCATACTAGAGTAATGCAGCTTGTCAATGTTTATAGCAGCTCAATTTACCAAAGCTAAACTATGGAACCAACCTAGGTGTCCTTCAATACATGAATGGATAAAGAAAATATGGTATATTACTCAGCTTTAAAGAAGAATGAAATTATAGCATTTGCCAGTAAATGGATGGAGTTAGAGAATATCATCCTAAGTGAAATAAGCCAATCCCAAAAAACCAAACCCAAATGTTTTCTCTAATATGTGGATGCTAATTCACAACAAGGTGGGGGGACACTAGAGGAGACTAGAGTTAGCTTAGATTAGGTAGAGGGAAGTTAAGGGAGGGGGGATAGGAAGGATAGTAGAATGAACCAGACATTGTTTATATATATATATACATATATATATATATATATATATAATATATATATTTCTTCCTGCATGACCAATGTGATTCTACAACATATACACTCAGAAAAATGAGAAATTATATCCCATCTATGAATGATATATCAAAGTGCATAAATGCATTATACTGTCATGTATAATTACAACAAATATAAAAATTAAACTAAAAAAATGAGAAAAGATGCTTTGGTGATTCATTCTCACCAAGTTTCCAGCCACAATTTTTAGCATCAATTAACAAACGTCAAATTCAACTATTTTTGATAATCATTAATTAGCATTCTATTATAAGAAAAAGCTTTCCCTTCCACTCAATTATTTTTTATTCACTTATTATCTGGTTGATTCTTACATTATTTAATTGCTTTTAGTCTGTTACTCTCATTATTTATTTTATTGTGCAACTATCCCAGATTTTTCCAATGGAAATCCTTTCAGGATGGCTTCACTGTCTTTTTGCCATATCCCTTTGATTTTTCTTCATCACTACCTCTTTGGAATAATATGATCAAAGTTCATTTCAATCTTTTCCTCCCCCAGCTTTGGAATCCAGCATTTCTTCAAAGTTTTTTGTCACTGGTTTTTGTTCAATGATGTGTATGAAGGAGATTTGGTCCCTAAGTTGTAGCCGCCTGAAGCGCTTGGAGCAACGGAGCCGCGGGAAGAACTTCAGAATCAAACTGGAGACAAACAGCTTTTTATTCTGATAACTTTTCTCTCTGGTTCTAACAACAACTAACACACGCCAAACACACCACTAAAATGGCACTGACCCGATCAGCAATTTCGGCCAAGTCACTCGAGATCCCGCAACAAATCCCGTGAGACTATGGGTGGCGACAATGGCCAAATCTCCACAGCTCATAGTCAACTGCAATTCAAGTCAATCCCCAAACAGGGCTCGTGCATTTCCCCCTTTTTGTTTTAAAAGAGGTAATGCTCTAGGACGTCTATGTGCAACCAACATTCTTACCCGTCATCGGATAATCAAGGCTGTGCCCTTGACTCCTGTCTTAGGTTGATATGTCGGCCACATGAGACTGTCCCGTGCGACTGTGCCTGTCTTAGGTTGTCCCCCTCTGGGGATCTTACCCGTCATTGGCTAACCAGCCATCCAATGGAGCCCTTTAGGATCGACTATATATGATGACTAACAGCCGTCCAATTGTGAGGAGATGTTGCGGCTTTAAGGCAACAAGCCTTTTGGTGATGAGCCAAATTGCATAGCATATCAAATTGTTTAAACAAATCAGCTGCCCTAAGTTCCATCAAGTAACACACTGAATTCTCTAGACAAATACCCGCAAGGCATTGTCCCGTAAAGTCCCAAACAATGAAAGATCAAAATGTCCATTTGTTATAACATGTTGATGTAGGAGGCCCCATGCATGTAGAGCAGAGGCCACACTGTTGGTGAGGTTGTTTGATGTTTGAGCAGCAGACGTCTTTTTTATGTTTAGACAATGCCACCGGCAAATCTTCAGGGCCCGCTACCTAGAAACTCAAGCATCAATTATTAAAGGAAAGGCAGTGCTATTGCAGCACTGAGTCAAGAGGCGAGTTGTCAAACTACAAAATAGAATAATTAGATTAGAAAATTAAAGTTGATTTTTGTTCACATACATCGCTGGTTGAGCTTCTACAAACATAAGTTGGAAAATGTCATATTTAGAACAAAACAAAGAAAGACTGAGGGTAATTACTGCATTAAAGAATAGATTAAAGAAAAGGTAAAGGCACTTGAGAGAAATAATTTGTTAGCTGGAACCCTTGAGTCTCTGTATACAGAGCAATTTTTTACCTGTTGAGATAATTGAAATTAATGAGCTATTAAACAAATGAAGTTAATAACAAATAAACAATCTTAAGTCAAAACACCAAAATATCAGGTTATATAGCACTAGTCATATTGTTTGCTAAAGAGAAGTCCCAGGGACACCTATAAATCAAAATTGAAAGTACCTTCATTTATAAAATTATTTACCTAAATTGAATACTCTTAACCTAAAATGAATTAAAGTTATTTGGATCCATATATATATATATATATATATGTATATTTTCTTTTTCATAAGCGCTTTGTTCTTTGTGACGTCACACTGGACAGACGAACAAACATACAAACATATATTTGTGACGTCACATTAACATGAAATATAGACAAATGTACAGACATAAAGACATGTATAAAAAGAAAAGAAAAAAAAATACAATTGTGTGCACACTAAAGAGAGATCTCCTCGTCCCGGCCGGGAGGAATGACACTTAAGTTGTGAAATATTTTGAAGGACTCTTTTGAGGGAATCATTCTATACCTTCATCTTGGTCCTCTTGATTTTGTACCTTTTTTATTAATCTTGATTCTTCAATAACTTCATCTTGATCATTTTGATGTGGTACCTGTTTTATTAATCTAGATGGTATCCATATTGGAGAGGATTCGTCTTTTGGAAAAACACAAACAGATCCTCTTCCCCAAATTAATACTGGATCTGGACCCTTCCATGTACCTGAAAGAACATCCTTCCAGTAAACCAAAGGTTTATGTTGTTGGTGTGGATTCCAATGTCTGTCTCCAGCAGAATAACCATTAGAGTCTAAAGTTAAAAAAATTAAGGTAAACAGGGCAACTGCCAATCTGTCCTTAGGACTTTTCCAATTTCCTTCTTTTTGTTTTAATAACATAATTTTCAGTGTTCGGTTTGCTCTTTCAATAATGCCCTGACCCTGAGGATTGTATGGGATGCCTGTTTTATGGGATATATTGAATTTTGCGCAAAACTCTTTAAAAGATGAGGACGTATATGCGGGGCCATTATCTGTTTTAAGCATTTTGGGGATGCCCAATGCAGCAAAAGCTTGCAAACAATGAGATGTAACATCTTTAACTTTTTCTCCAGAATGTAAGGAAGCAAAAATCATGCCTGAGCATGTATCTATGGTCACATGAATAAATCGCAATTTTCCAAAACTTGGCTCATGAGTAACATCCATCTGCCACAAATGATTGGGCATTAATCCTCTAGGGTTAACTCCGAAATGAGGATTGGGCAAATGTGTCATACAAGATTTACAATCTTTTACAATTGTTCTGGCTTGCTCCTTTGTGATTTTAAACCTACGTTGCAAGGTGGTGCTGTTGACATGAAACTGGGAATGAAATAAAGTAGCTTGTTGTAGCGCTGAAAGTATAAATACTGTTTTTGTAAGTTCATCAGCCTTTTGATTACCTTCATGGAGGGGACCAGGCAAATTAGTATGTGCTCTAATATGGCCTACGAATAGAGGTTCTTTTCTTGCCCACAAAAGTTTTTGTATTTGATAAAACAATTTAAAGGCTGGAGTATGAGGTGCTATTGGTCCTGCTAACTCTAATTTTGGGACGGCTTGTACAATATAGTGGCTATCTGAAAAAATGTTTACGGGCTGGTCCCTAAAATTTTCCAGAGCTCTTACCACAGCTTCCAGTTCCACTAGTTGAGCTGATTTGTGTGCAGTTATGTAAGTCATATTTTCTTTTTTAGTGACTACTGTAGCAGTACCATTTGAGGACCCATCTGTAAATACATTAAATGCCTTAGGAATAGGTTGATTTTTTATTACCTGTGGAAATATAATAGGATGATTAATACAAAAAGATAATATAGGGGACTTAGGAAGATGATTATCAAAATTTGCAGAAGTAGAACATTTAGCTATAGCCCAGTCATTATCATTGAAACATAAGTATTCAATCTGTGATGATGAATAGGGAGTAATAATAGTAGCAGGGTGAATGCCAAATATTTTAGTAGAAGTCTTAAGAAGTCCTTGAAGAATAAGTTTAGCCACCATGGAGGTATAAGATTCAATTATACTTTTAGGAGAGACGGGCAAATGTATCCATAATAAAGGCCCTTGTTGCCAAAATACTCCTGTGGGTGTATATTGTCAAGAAATAATAATCAACATCAGTGGTTGAGTTAAATCAAATCTATCACAATGAGCTCCTTCGATGGCTTTTTCTACTAACTTTAAAGCTTTCCTAGCATCAGGAGTCAATGTTCGTGGTGAAGATGGATCAGGATCTCCACGAAGGATGTCAAATAAAGATTTTAGTTGGCCAGTAGTGAGATTTAGTGTAGGGCAAAGCCAATTAATGTCTCCCAGTAGTTTTTGGAAATCATTGAGTGTGGTCAAATGTTCTTTATTTATTAAATTTTTTGGGGTCTAACAAAAGTATCCATGATTTTAAATCCTAAATATAATATGGGAGATCTGGTTTGAACTTTTTCTTCTGCTATATATAATCCATATTTTTTTAAATTTTCTACCACATCACTGAATATATTAAATAAGATTTTTTGATTAGGGTGGGCCAATAAAATATCATCCATGTAATGTAGACACATGAGGTTTGGATATTTATTTTTAATGGGTTGGATAGCCTCGTCCACATATATTTGGCATATGGTGGGGCTATTAGCCATTCCCTGTGGTAAAACCTTCCATTGATATCTCTGATCAGGGCCATTATTGTTCATAGAAGGAACGGAAAAAGCAAACCTGGGGGCATCCAGAGGATGTAGGGGAATAGAAAAGAAGCAATCCTTTATATCAAGAGTAATAAGATGGAAATTTTTTGGAATAGCTACGGGACTAGGAAGTCCAGGTTGAGTAGGCCCCATAACTTGCATGGTTTTATTGATTTGTCTAAGATCATGTAACAATCGCCATTTTCCTGACTTTTTCTTGATCACAAATATGGGGGAATTCCAGGGAGAGGTGGAAGGTTCTATATGACCTGCTTCTAATTGTTCCTGAACTAATTGGTGGGCCGCTTGTAATTTCTCTTTAGATAGGGGCCACTGAGGGACCCACACTGGCTTATCAGAAAGCCATGGTATTTTCAAAATTATTTTCTCAGTGGCCCCGAAAAAAAATATCTTTTTCCTTTATGACAATGATTACTTTTAGGGTTAAGATTACTCTGTACTTTTTGATAATGAGTTCTTTTATGGTTAAGATTACCCTGTAGGTTTTCACATTTAACATCTGCAGGCTTGGTTGCAAGGTGTACTCCCATTTGTTGCAAAATATCTCTTCCCCATAAAGTAACCGGTAGATTAGGTAAAACATAAGGCTGAAATGTTCCTTTATGGCCTTCATCATCCTCCCATTTTAAAATTACGGCACTTTTATCTGGGAGGTTATTATATCCCAAGCCTCTTAAACTGGTTGAAGCTTTTTGCAGAGGCCAGTGCTTGGGCCATTGGCGTAAGTTAATAATGGAAGAGTCAGCTCCAGTATCTATTAATCCCTCCATTTCTATTCCTTGGATTTTTATTTTACACATAGGCCTCCTTGAACAGTCTCGAACCCAGCAAGCCATGGGACTTGAGTCAGTGGAACAAAATCCTCTATTGTTCCCTTCTTGAGGCATACCCATTTTAAATGAATTATGTAAATTGGGAAGGAGAAGCAACTGAGCAATTCTATCTCCTTGATTAACAGAAGTTATACTTTGGGGTGAGCTAAGCATTATTTTTATTTCCCCTTTGTAGTCTGAGTTTATTACACCTGGGGTCACTTGCAAACCTAATAAGCTTTTAGGACTACGCCCGATAATAAGTCCTACAGTCCCTGAGGGAAGAGGTCCCCTGACTCCTGTGGGAATCAGTTGAACCCCCATTTCAGGTGTTAACACTATTCGGGCGGTGGAACAGAGGTCTAATCCTGCATTTCCTCTTGTTCCTCTGGCGAGGGAGTGGATGGGTAGTAGGGATTGTGTCGGGGAAGCATCTGAGTGGATGCTTGAGGATACTCCTTCTGCAATGCCCCATACATTTGTGGGCCCCGGGGTATTGGGCCCTGTGCCCCGTTTTTTGAATTCCTGAACAAAGGATTTCCATGGATGTCAAATTTTGAATGGCATTTATTGGCCCAATGATTTCCCTTTTTACACCTGGGGCAGCGGCCTGGGGCACGATATGAGCTTGGTCTTATTTCTCTTTTGGGATTTTGCCTAGAATTGCCTGATTGATTATGATAATTTTGCCTGGAATATCCTGATTGATTATAATATCTACGTTTAGCCTTTGTGAAATTTCGAGAGGAAGCACCTCTCATTGAGGCTGCAATCACATTTCCTGTGACAAAGGCGTCATTTATATCTTTACATAGTTGTATATATACGGAAAGATCCTTTTTAGTTCTCCATGGCCTGATGGCTGCTTGGCACCATTTATTTGCATTTTCATAAGCTAATTGAACAACTAATGGCATAGCTTGGTCAACATCTGCAAACACACTACCTGCAGTTCTCAAAAGTCGATCAGCAAAGTCGACATACGGCTCATTAGGTCCTTGAATCACTTTTGACAAGCTACCTTGTAGATCCCCAGGTCCTTGTACAGTTTTCCATGCCTCTAAGGCAGCTGCATTTATCTGAGCATATATATCTGGGTCATAATCTGTTTGAGCCTGTAAGTCTGCGAATTGCCCTTCTCCTGTGAGCATGTCTATATTATAGTTTTCAAACCCTGCAGTCGCGTTTCTTTTAGCCGTTTCTATACAAAGTTCTTGGAATTGCGATCGCCAAACCAAGAATTGCCCCCCGCTTAATGTTGCTTTACATAGACTTTTCCAGTCTGAGGGGGTTAAGCTAAAGGTGTTAAGGGACTCCAGCATACTCAACGTGAAAGGAGCTTGGGGCCCATAAGTCATTACTGCCTCTTTGAGATTTTTTATTGTTTTGAAATCTACTGACTGATGGACACTCTGTCCATTTTTCTTTTCAAATGCTGGCGGTTCCCAATGTATCTGTGAGTTGTCCTCGAGAGCGCATAAGCGATCAGAAAGACTTTTCATTTCTGTTTCTAGGGTATGCAAATGCCTAGTAATACCCTTCATATTTTCTGTAATGGATTCCACCCATGGGGGAGTCGAGGACACAAGTGACTCCTCTGCCTGAAGGACCTTTTTCTCGGTCTTTTAAAATTTCTTTTTCCTCATTTTCTCAGGATCACTTTTACTAGCTTCCTCACCACTGCTAATTTCACTGACAGCAATATCCTGAGGCCCAGGTTCCAGTGAGAGCAAGTATCCTTCAGCTTTCGCCAATAACTCCCGAATAGCTTTAATAGCTTGGATTTTTGTCATTTTTGGGTCTCTTCTAATACTCTCTTTACTGGTCTCAGTTGGCCCAGTGGAATCTACACTTTTTTGATCACTTTCACTTTTGTCTATATACTCCTCACTGAGAACAGAGTCAGGTATATCAAGGAGTCTTTGCATAGCCTCTATCACTTGGGATTCAGTTATATTCGAACCCATCTTTAGAGACCTTTCAGTTCTTACCTGTCCGCTCCGAAGTTCCCCGTACGGGCCGCCACCTGTAGCCGCCTGAAGCGCTTGGAGCAACGGAGCCGCGGGAAGAACTTCAGAATCAAACTGGAGACAAACAGCTTTTTATTCTGATAACTTTTCTCTCTGGTTCTAACAACAACTAACACACGCCAAACACACCACTAAAATGGCGCTGACCCGATCAGCAATTTCGGCCAAGTCACTCGAGATCCCGCAACAAATCCCGTGAGACTACGGGTGGCGACAATGGCCAAATCTCCACGGCTCATAGTGAACTGCAATTCAAGTCAATCCCCAAACAGGGCTCCTGCACTAAGTTATGATCACAATTATGGGTTGTTGCAGCTTCTAGGCCTATGAAAGAACTTTACTACATACACGCAAATGTTATCAATAGCCATTTTTTTTTGTCATCACTTATGCCCATGATTGCATGCTAATGTTTTCAATTTTGATCCAATAAAAATATTACATTCTTGCTGGGCACAGTGTCACATGCCTATAATCTCAGAGGCTTAGCAAGCTGAGACAGGAGGATTGTGAGTTCAAAGCCAGCCTCAGCAAAAAAAGAGGTGCTAAAAAACTCAGTGAGAACCTGTCTCTAAATAAAATATAAAAAAACAGGACTGGGGATGTGGCTCAGTGGTCAAGTGCCCCTGAGTTCAAACCCTGGTACCCCGCCCCCTGAAAAAATAACATTCTACCTATTGTTATTTTCATATTTGTACCTCTTCAATAGTGAGTAACTGGCTTGCTTTATTCTCAATGTACTTATTCATTTGTTGAAACTTAGAATACTCAAATGTCATCTGGTGTGGTGATTCATACCTGTAATTCTAGCAGTTTGGGAGGCTAAGGAAGGAGGATTATAAAGTCAAAGCCAGCCTCAGCAATTTAGTGAGGCCCAAGCAACTTAGTGAGACCCTGTCTGAAAATAAAAAGAAAGAAAGTCCTCAGGTATAAAGTTTCAGTTTTCCTAACCCATACTACTATGAAAAGCAAGGGAGATACAATAAATGTTTGCAACTCATTTTTGTCTAGATAAATTTGACATACAGTGAAATGCACAAATCTTAAATTTATAATTAGTTTTTAAGCTAGAGTTTTAAGGTGAATTATACCCCTGTAGGCCACATTCATGTCAAAATACAAGATTTTTTTATCATTGAGAAAAGTTACTTATACTCTTTGTGATTCATTTCCCCTAAAAGTAACCACTATTTTGATTTCTTTCATAAATTAGTTTTGTCTATATTACAATATTAAGTAAATGGAATCAAATGACATGTATTCTTCTATGTCCAATTCCTGTCATTAAGTTTAGTGACTGATATTCACTGGTGAAGTTGGATGTATCAGTAGTTCATTCTCTTTATCCCAGAATAATATTTCATGCATGAACATACCACTATTTATTCTATCCCCTGTTGATAGATATTTATGTTTACCGACTACTAGTGAGTTAAAGTATCATGAATATTTTATAAACTTTTTAATGAACAAGTTTTTTTTTTTTTTTTTTAATTTTCCTGTGTAAGACTCCACAAACATTATCGTTGGGCTGTAATAAAATACATATTAATGTTTGTAAGAAACTACCTTTCCCCTTAGTGGTTGTATTATTTTATACCATCAGAAATAATCAATGACATCTTGCTTCAATCCTTCTAGAATATGTTTAATAGTACCTTGTGATTTTAATTTGAATTTCTCTGAAAATCAATAATATTGAGTACTTTTTCATATACACATGCATATTTTTATATATTTTTTGTACAGTATCTGCTCAGTTCTTTTGTCTATTTTTCATTGGATTAGTTTTTCCAAGTTGTAAGAGTATGTTACATTCTGGATTCAAGATTTTTTCATGATATAGAACTATCCAATATTCACTCCAAACTTTGCCTTGCCTGTGGTTGATGTTTTTTGATGAGAGGAACTTTTACATTTTGACAAAGTCTATTTCATCAATTGTTTTCAGTTATTGCTTTCTGTGTTCTGTCTAGAAAACAATTGTTAGCCAAAGATTATAAAAATATTGCTCCAATATGTTCCTTTAGAAACTTTGTAGCTTTGACACTTGTATTTAAAATTATGATCCATCTCAAGTTAATTTTGTGTGAGATATGAGATGGGATGAGGGCTTTAGTTATCTTCTATTTTTCATATACAGATATTTAGTTGTTCAACTGCCTTTTTGAAAATGACTTATTTGCATAATTCATTGGATTTAAAACTTTTGCAAAGAATCACATTGCCATACATGTGTGGATGTATGTCAGAATTATTATTTTGCTTAAATCACCAAACTGACACTTGTTATGCCACCATGATGTTGTTTTGATTATTGTTGCTCTAAATTATGTAAAAGAAATCATGAATTATGAGTGTTCAATCTTTATTAACATTCTGTTCCATTGTTTTCATCTATTCCAACTTCTTTGCATTTCCAATTACATTTTTAAATGAACTATTAATTTCTTTTGCAAAAGCCTGCTATGATTATGACTGATTATATTGAAACTGTGGATTGTTTGGGGGGAAAACTCATATATTAGTAATATTGAGTATTGCAATCCAAAAATAAATGTATATACACATATGTGTACACATATATACATGTACACAAACTTGTCTATATCTTTATTAATTTATTTAATCTTTATTTTATTTTGGCAAAAATTTTAAAATGTAGAGGTCTTGAACATACTTTTAATTTATATCATATTTTAAGACTATTATAAATTGAATTGTTTTTATTTTAACTTTGAATTGTTTGCTGGCATATACGAGAGAAGCTCTCTCTCTTCTACCTGTTTGTCTAAAAGAAGGACATAAATTTTACAAAGAGAAAATGTCCTCCTTCCCTCTACCACAAAGAACAAAGTTGAGCCCTGAAAATGACTTTAGACCCTTATTGGTCCCGAGATGGCATCTCAGGAATCTATATGACAAACTTCACTAACTAGAATTTATTTGCTATTTATTTGTATTTTCGCAATTTGCCACCCCTAAAGACTCAAAGTCCTTGTACTTTACCTCCTCACCTCTCTAAAACTGTAAACCCCTCGTTACAGATGCTAGGTAAATCTACATTCAAAGTTACCTCTTTGAGGGTCTTAGTAAGTTGCTGAATCTGTCCTCAAATTTTTGATCCTCCTGCCTCAGCCTCCCAAGTTGCTAGGATCATAGATGTGTGCCACTATGCCTGACTCAACTATATGTACTTTGAAGGTTCTTGTCAGTGCATATAATTTTAGGGTTTGTGTGTCATCCATTTAGTCTGACCACTTCATCTTTATGAAATGTCATCTGTTATATGTGAAAATGGTCCTCCTATTAATATTTATTTTGTCTGATATTTACATAAGAATGTCAGCTTTCTTATGTTTAATACTTACATAATATATCCCATTCTATGTTTTTGCTTTCAACTGAAATCATATTTTTATTTAAAATTCATCTCTCATACAAAATATAGTGTTGAATCTTGGTTTTGCAAATGATTGGTGAATATCTCATTTCTAATTTAGATGTTTAGTAAATTTACATTTAATTAAATATAAACAAATTTAATTTGGTGTATACTCCAATATTCTTCCCAATTTTTATTTGCCTCATATGATCTTTAATGTACTTGACTCTTTGAGGTTTTCTTTTGCATTAATTCATATTTTTGTATTATTTCTTTAAAAACTTTTTATTTTAATTTAATTTTAACTGACACATAAAAACATAAGATTTATATGTTATTAAAGTAACATGGTGTTTTCAGATATGTACACTATGTTATTAATCATAGTCACCATAATGTGCAGAAATTTTTGCGGTTAAGTGTAACTTATAACCTTATACTTAGTAACGTTGGTCGAGCTTTCCCCATCACTCCTTCACCCCTGTTCTCCTGGACTCTGGTAACCATATATCACTCAACTTCTATGACATCAGTATTTTTAGATTCTATATATGATTGAGATCATCAGTACTTGTCTATCTGTGTCTGATTTATTTTACATAATATGGTGATATTCAGTTCCTCCAATGTTGTCACAGGTAACAATATTTCTTCACTTTTATGACTAAATAGCATTTTGTTGTGTATATGTACCACATTTTATTTATCCATTCATCAGTTGATAAGTTGTTTGCATTTATTGGCTATGATGAATACTATTGCAATGAATATAGGCATGTAGATGCCTCTTTGACATACTGATTTCATTTCTTTTGGCTCTATGCCAATGAGTTGAATTATTGGAAAATAAGGTAATTCTGTTTTTAACTTTTTGAGGAACCATCATATTGTTTTCCATATGATCTTGACTGTCCCCCAAGTCTCATGTGTTCAGAGGTGGGGTTTTGGGGAAGTGAGTGGAGCACGAGGGCTCTGACCTCATCAGTGGATTACTGCATTGATGGCTGAAAGAGCCACTTGGAGGTAGGGTGTAGGAGTAAGTAGGACACTAGGTTATGCACTGGAAGAATTTGTCTTCTAACCACCCTACCTTCTCCCTTTGCTCCCTGGCTACCATGCATTGAGCATCTTTCCTCCTCCATACTCTTTTGCTTCACTTTAGGCCAAACCAATGACATTAGCCAACCATGAATTAAAACTTCTGAAACCATGAGCCAAAAATCAGTCTTTCCCCCTCCAGGTTATTTGTGTCAGGAATTTTGGAGACAGAGATGGAAATCTGACTAACACAATGACTATACTTATTTTATTCTCACCAGCAGTGTGCAAAGGGCTCATTTCTGGTCATCAGTTGTTGTCTTTAGTTTTCTTGATAATAGCAATAATCAATGGGATAAGTTTACATGTCAGTGTGTTTCTAATTACTGCATGTTAACTAAATAGAATGATGAGTTTCATGTGGCATATGCATTCATGCATATAACAAATTCTGATTGTTTTCATGCTCCATTACCCCCTTTACCTTCACCTCCCCACTCCTTCTCATCCCTTTCCTCTTCTTTAAAGGTCTCCCTTCTACTTTCAGGTCATCTCTTTCTTCCCCCTAGATTTCACATATGAGGATAAAATATGTGACATCTGCCTATTGAGTATTGCTTTTTTGTTTAAGATGATGACCTCCAGTGGCACCCATTTTCCTGCAAATTACATGATTTTTTTCTTTATGGCTGAATACGTATTTTCTGATTCCATTACATCATTGTTGTGAATTGTGTCATGAAAAATATGGGTATGCAGAGATCTAAATAATATGATGACTACCATTGTTTTGGATAATTACCAAGGAGTGGTGTAGCCTGATTATATGGTAGTTCTACTTTTTGTTTTTTGAGGAACCTCTGTAATGATTTCCATAGTGGCTATACTAATCTGTGTTTCTACCAAGAGTGTATAATAGTTTCCTTTTCCCTGTATCCTCACCAGCATTTATTGTTATTTGTATTCTTGATGATTGCCATTCTAAATGGAATGAGATGAAATCTCAGTGTAGTTTGGAGTTCATTTGTTTTTAATTTTTTAATGTTTTATTTATTTATTACTGGGGATCGATTTTTCTTTTAATTAACACATAAAAATCGTGCATTTTTACGGGGTGCCATGTGATGTTTCAATACACATTCACATTTCATATTATTCAAATAAGAGTAAGCATAGATATGACCTCAAACAGATATCATTTCTTTGTGGTGAAAACATTCAATATTCAGTCTTCTAGCTTTTTTGAAATATCAAGTACATTTGAAGGACAGGTGAGAGATCCCTGATGATAAAGTGTCCATAGAAGTCATGTATTAGACAAGATTGGGTAATTCAAAAACTAAAATGAGACTGTTATTAAGACTAAATATGACTCAAGGACTTTCTTGGATCTTTGCCTGACAGATCCCAAAGAAACCATGAGACCTGCCCTCAATAGTACATTTTAAAATCTAAGGGAAAAATGATGCAGTTATTTCCTATATCTTACACCTCATACTTGTTCAGTGTAAAGACTATAGTAGAATTTTAATATTCTAAGGACTCTTGCAAAGGTATGTATACTTCTACATGCATCGCTAGGAAGAAGCTAGAAGAACCATGGCTGAGTAAATAGGAGAAATTGAGATGACATTTCATTTGATGTCAGATTTTAGGACTGCTGCCCCTTCCTAAAATGGTAAAATCCTTCTACTCTCTGTACTTTTGAAGAGCACTTAAGTCAAGGAGACAGCAAGCAGATATATATATATATATATATATATATATATATATATATATATGATTATATATATACATATATATTATAAATTATACTATTATATTATATAATATAAATCTATATTACACATGTTATATATACATATGTATGTATATATGCCTGTCTTTATATATAAAATATATGTTTATATTATATAATAATATAATTTTATATATATATATATATATAGAGAGAGAGAGAGAGAGAGAGAGAGAGAGAGAGAAAGAGACAGAGAGACAGAGAGCACCACTGAGCTTATGGCATAGCACATTCTGGGTACCACCATAACCTCAAAGGTTGATATTAGGATTATAGTCACCCTCCCCAAAACCCATATCTCTTAATGCCATTTTCTGTCTTAACAGATAAGGAATCAAAATAGGCCTGAATGATTGGTATTCATGTTGGCACCCAGAATAAAGCACAAATTTCAAAAAAGCTACAGAGGAATTAAAATTACTTAAATATTAATTCACATACTCACTCAACAAAAATATACTGAGTACTACAATGTGCCAGGCATTATGCCAACCGCAGCAGGATGTGTGTGTTAGTATGTATGTGTAACAATTGTACAACTGAGATTTTGTTGTTAATACCAGTAATTTTGATATAAGTTGAAATATAGAAGAATATTAAAGATTCATACTTAAAACCAAAATGATGGATGAAATTAAATAAGTGAAACACAATTATGTAAGTGCTCTTTTAAATGTTTAGATCATGCAACTTCCCTTCCATCCTCTAGAGGGGCAGAAGGAAGTCCTGCAAGGAGACCCGGCTTTCTCTGCCTTGGGGACACATGGATCCTCCTTCATGAGAAGATGGTTCCACCATCTCCAGTGTGAGCCTCTTCTTGTGCTTTCTTGTGCTTTATTCTCTTCCTTAGGAAAGTTCTGCCTCATAGGGATGCAGTCATTTGACCATTACTATGGGATTATGTAAACCTAAATGAAGTTTTTTTGAAAAACTTCTAAGATATCTTTCCAGTGGATACTGAGAAAACGATTTAAAACTGCCTTCAGTTCTGCCCATAGCCAAAAATGTTTCATTGCTAGTTTCTTGACTATACTCCTCTTTACATCTGAATCACCCTTTGAATCTGTTCCCTCTTCTTTATTGTTATGCTAAAATATTATTCAAACTGCCATCATATGTGGATAACCACAATAGCCTTCTAATTAGTCTCTTACTACTACTCTCCATACAACTTTCTCTTTGAAATTTTATTTTCTTCTTTTATTTATTTCTAATTGATACCAAAAAATTATACACATTTATGGGGCACCCTGTGATTCTTCAATACACGTGCGATGTCTTCAATAAATTGTGTGATATTCAAAGCAAGCTAAGAATACCTATCTCCTCAAATGCTTATTTGTTTGTGGAGAAAACTTCTAGAATGATAAAGCAAATTCTGATTGTCATTCTACTGCTAAACATGTTTGCAGATTCTTAAATGGACATAAGTTTTCAGGTATTCTTCCTAGCTCCAGGATCACGACATCAACTCTGTCTAATCCTCCACCACTCCCTTCACTATGTCTTCTTTTAAAACTACCATGAACTACCAAGTGTTTTCCAAACATACTGAACTTTCCTCACCATCTTTCCCATGTACTCTCTCAACTTTCAACATCGCTTTTGTTAGGGTTGATTAAAAGTGGAACTGTGGAGTCAAGACTTCCCAGAATCCAATCTTTTCTTTGCCCTTCAGAAGACTTAAGACCTTGGATAAGATGTTGCATTTTTTCCAAATACATCATGAGCTCAGAGATTATGAAACATTAAGTTTATTCATCTAGTACAATATTGAAATTCTATAAATATCTATAAAAGGAGTGAATTTATTAATCCTTTAAGACTCTGTCTTAATGCTATCACCTTCACCACAACTTCCTTCATATCTCTAGAAATTATTCCATTTCTTTCATAAAACTCATGGGACTTTGTTGATCTCTCTTTTATAATTATATTGTGTATTGTTACAATTACACACATTTGTCTTATTTACATAATACAGCAGAAGCTCTTTGAGAACTGGGATTATGGCATATTCATATTTGTATTCTTCACAAAATCTAACATAAATCCTTACTCATATTAGGTACTGAATAAACATTTATTAAACTCATTAATGAATTTTAGATCCACGCCATATTGTTTTGTGTTGTATAATTGCTTCCAATCAACATACTCTGATTTATTTACGTTTATATCTCATTACATCCTCTATAAAGTACTTTTGAAAATTTATTTTATTGGTTCTCTTTATTTAATGTCATTTCAATTTCATATTATTCACCAAAGCATATTAACTATTTTTAACATATTAACTATTTTCTTTTACATACATCTATATTTAATATAAAGCAACATCATCACTTATTAAAGCATGACAATGAATAAAATCAATTCAACTCCAGCAAACAGCTTAGATTTATTATATTTCTTGAGTATTAAATGCACATATACTTCTAAGAAAACACCAAGTGTAATGACACATACTTTACTTAAGAATGTCCTTAATTATGTTAAGTAGAATATTCAATGTTTTCAACTTAGTTTTGTTTTTTTGCATCAAATTTTTTTTGCCACCTCAGAGACCTACTTCTGCGTATTCACTGTTCGCTTGGACTCAGTTGCAGACTGCTCTATGCAACTGTTGCTCATTGACTGAAAGCTGAAGTGGAAAGTTCTGCCTTAGTCCCAAATGATGATGTTTGGATTGTTGCATCACTCGCAGAATGAACTGAATGTAGAGGCATGAACTGTGAAGTGGATGTTCTTGGTAATAATAATAAAAATTTTAAAGGCTCTTGACATCCTCATGGACACTGTCAAATTGATCTTTGGGGAAAAATATTTTATCACATTTAAATTTGTTTGTTTGCTCAAAATGATTAACTTACCATACATAAAGTATACATTGAAGTAGAGTAGGGTAAACAAAGATACATGAAATACAGAGACAAACTCTTTTAATTTTTACAAAACACATAACTTTTACTCATTTGTATAATTTTAAAAGGCATCTGACATAATTATCTATTCTATCTATCTTTCCATCTCATTTCTCTATCCCTTCCTCCCTCTCTCATCCATCCATCTGACTCACTAGTTAGCTGTCTAGCTATGATCTATCCTTGAATGCTAGAAAATTCCTCAGAATTACGCTATTAGATGGTGGCAATGCTGGATAAAACTCAGGAACTTAGCCGTGTTAGTTGTTCTCTAATTATGACCCCAAATTTCCCCTCTGGCTCTTCATCTGTGGTAAGTATAGTTTTATAATAAATGGAAGTCTACTTACTGCTTATGATTCAGTAAAACATTTTTTAACAATTTTATCTCATAACCTTAGAATTTTGGACAGGTTGGTCTAAGAGTTTGATCTGTCCTGTGTAGATACGTTCTTCTCTTTCAAAAAAGGCACTTATCATAATTCTAGGCAAAGGTGCTATCAACATTTTTCCTATAGATAACCTTGTGCAATTGTCGATGCCTGAAGTGATTGCCGCTTGGAGCAACGATGACACCGCAGGGATAAGTTCAGAGGCAGACCGGAAACGAACAGGCTCTTTATTCTGCTAGCTTCTCTCTCCGGCTCCAACAACAACTCCAACAACAACTCCAACACCATCCACTCTCCTCCAACCACCACCACAAATGGTGCTGACCCGATCCGCAATGTCCCGGGACAAGTCTCGTGAGACCATGGAAGGTGGCAATGCTTGAACATCTTTATGGCTCACAGCTAACTGCAATCTTAGCTATCTCCTTAATTAGGGCTCCTACATGCAATAGCAGGGAAAGAATCGACGTAGCAGGCCAGTTTCATTCAATTCTCGCTTATGATTGTAACCATGGTGATGACCCTTGTCAAACTGAGAGCTGTACTACTGGAATACTCACACAGTTTCTGGGTAGTCTTGTTATTTTATATACCCAGATGCAGTGGGTCAAAAATGAAGGTCATCAACAGCCGGGCGCAGTGGCGCACGCCTGTAATCCCAGCACTTTGGGAGGCTGAGGCAGGAGGATCGCGAGTTCAAAGCCAGCCTCAGCAATGGTGAGGCACTTAGTAACTCAGTGAGACCCTGTCTCTAATAAAATACAAAAAAGGGCTGGGGATGTGACCCAGTGGTCGAGTGCCCCTGAGTTCAATCCCCAGTACCAAAAAAAAAAAAAAAAAAAAAAAAATGAAGGTCATCAACAGGTTGAAAGTAAACATGAAAATTTGTGAAATATGTATGGTACCAGGTTTGGGGTCCACACCATGTTTGGTCATGCTGTAGATATCTGACCAGCTTCCCTTCAGGACCTTCCTGACCAAGAATATTTTTAACGTGCTCCTGCAAATTCATGGTGAAGAGGAACAGGGAGGATAAGAAAGCCTATATGTGAATGATGAGCCTTTTCCTTTGGTTTTCTTGCCCCAGCTACATTATCATAATAAATCTTATCCGTGAGAATAACTGTAGGGCCATGTGAATCCTTCCAGCAAATCACTGAAGTCATAGGTGGGACTGCTAGACAGCAATACTTCTTTTCACATATACATTGTTTAATATTTCATTTTATTTCTATGATTAAATATTTTAAATATTTTTCATTATTAGGATGTCAAATTTTGTGGTGATTTCTACCATTTTAATTTTTATTGGTGCATATTTTCATGTAAAATAATGCATTTCAGTTTGCTTATTTGTATAGGCATATAATATATTTTGACAATTTTCTACCTCATCACTATGCTTACCCTACATTCTTGCCTCTCTTTGACCCCTTCTTCTTCTGTAATAGTTTTGCTCTACTTTCATGTCATTTTTATTTTTTTTTCCTAGAGTCCATTTATGAGAGCAAACAGGATAATTGTCCCACATTCATCTTTCTAAAATGTATTTTTTTACTCTTTCCCCTAATGAATCAATCTCTTCTGCTGTAACAGTGTTTGTAATGATGGAAAGTACTTTAATAAATACACATTTTACTAAATTCATGTTGTGTCTGTGGTTATCTATGGAGAAATCATACATTAGAATATTAATCAACTAATAGAGATGTTGTACCTTTCCTCTGGGTAAGTGTAGTAGTGATGGGATGGATTTGGTGTCCTTCTCTCAATGGAGAGTTGAACCCTATTGCTGTCTTTTTCTAGCTATGTTATCTGGGGATGCAATCTAGAAAAAAAATATCAGCCATTTCCTAAGTGGTTTTGAAAATTAAATTAGGTCATGTGTAAAACATTGCCCGAAGTATACTACACATGTAGACCATCAAGGCAAAAATGTTCATATATCCAGTTGTTTTTGCACATTAACCTTGTATCCATAGACATTACTAAATCCATTTATTAAGTGTAGCTGATGTTTTTTAAGTGTCTTAGGATTTTTACATAAGGCAACTTCTACCAAAATGTCAAACAGAAGTTGTAAAAGCAGGAATCCATGATTTGTTTGTGATCTCATCTATAAAAAATTCAATATTTTATCATTTAACATGATGTTTGCTACAGATTTTTCATAGCTTCCCTTTATCAGATTGAAGAAGTTCTCATCTACTCCTAGTTTGTGAAAAGTTTTACTCCAAAATTGGTTTTGAATTTTGTCAGTTGCTTTTGATACCTCTATGAGGATGATCTATGTTTTTTTTTTCTTTATTCTGTTAATATAGTGAATTACATTGATTAAGTTTTGAGTGTTAAAGTGCTTCTCATTATTGAGATAAGGCCTACCAGGAATGATGAATTGCCATTTTTATATTGTTTCTTCTCTTAATATAGATGTGTCTCTTTGATATAACTATTTTACAAGTTTATTTATAACTGATGATTATATGTTGATTTCAAAGCATAAAATGTTAAGTCACTAACTCTCATGTGGTCTCTTGTATTTTCATTTCTTGCCTTTTGCTTCATAAAGCCCACTGATGTCTTCCTGGATAAGACATGGAATAGTTTCTGTGAGGCAGCTTAAGACCTGTTTTATGAACTTTCTACACACATACAAAACTTCACTTAGAAATTGTTTGTGTTGATGTCAAGAGGTTAAATACATTTGAAGTGCTATTGCAGGACCAATAATAGAGTCTCACTTTATTTAGATACCTAAGGCTGAGCAATGGTACATGGCAGTGCAAACCTTTAAAAATGGTGTTTGCCTTTTTTTGTCAAGATTATGGGTTATCTGTATGCTTCACATTGTTCATTAATGATACAGTTTCTTATCATCTAACTGAACATATACACTTCACTTATACATTTTAATTATCTTATTTGCAAGCTGAATATCCTTAACTATTTAATAAAAAATAAACCAAATACCAGAACATTAGTTTTCACCAAAAATATAAGATAATGTTATGTTGTGCCCCAAAATTGTTTCTTCTGTTTCATTAACAAAAATTGGATGAACTGTTCCTCAAACATATATTGAACTTATGTTATGTACAAGGCTCTGGGCAAAAACTTCTAAGGTAATAAATAATGAAATACACATAAGGCACATCTGAAGGCATTATTATTTTTTTTTTTTACATTTTAACAAATTTTATTTCATTAAGCAATTTTAGGTTCATAGAAAAATTGGGTGAAAGATACAGGATTTTCCACATAACCATGGCCTCCACAGTTGTATTAGCCTCCCTCATTATCAAACATCCCCCAGTAGAGTTGTAAATTTGAGCAATCAATAAATTTGCATTGACAGATGATTATTATCCAGAGTCCACAGTTCATATCAGGGTTCATTGTTTGTGTTGTGTATTCTATAGGTTGGACTAATAGATCAAGGCATGCATTTACCAATATAGTTTCATATAAAATAGTTTTACTTCCTGAAAGATGTTTTTAATATACTCATACTAGAACATAACTTTCTGAAGATTAAAGATATGAATCATAAATATATAAAATACATACATATAAAAATTTATCCTATTCTTTAACTAATGAGGTAATAAGCAGGATGTTTGTGATGATTTAGATATGAGATGTGCCCCAAATGCTCATGTGTAAGATAATGCAAGAAAGTTTCAAGGTGAAATAATTGGATTATGATTATTAATCAGTGCATTAACCCACTAATATGGATCAATTGGATGGTAATCGTAAGTGGGTAAGGAGTGTCTCAAGGAGGTGGTCTCTGGGGCTGTATTTGGGGGCTTTCTCTGCTTCCTTGTTACCATGTCTGATTTGCCATTTCTGGCCACACTCTTTCCCCATGAAGTTCTGTTCACCTTGGGCCCAGAGCAATGCAGTCAGCCATCTGAGGATTGGAATTTCTGAAACTATGAACCCCAAATAAATTTCCCTTCTATGTTGTTTTTTCATGTCTTTTGGTCACAGTGATGAAAAAGCTAACTAAAACAATGTTTTAACTGGTTCCAAGAGCATTTAAGAAGTAAATGCAGGCAACGAGTAAAATCACTGTTAAAGACAAAACCTATCAAAGTCCAATGGAGAAATAAAATTTTGAATTCCATCTGTACCACCAAATAGAAACTATTTATATGTTCTAAAAAAAAATCCACAAGTTAAAACCACAGGTCAAAATGTATCAATTTAAAATAAAATTCTCCTTTCTTAAATCTGGGACTCTCAGTAAATAGTGAATTTAACCATGTGCATTCCCCTAGACAATACTTTGCTCTCATAAAACATTGAAAAATGTGCTGTCCACATTTTTCCTCATTTCTATTGGTTTAGATAACTTTTCTGACAAAAGATAACAACAATTATACTTACCATTATATCCCATAAACACGTTTAAAGTGAAGTTTTATGGAATGTTTGAAATCGGAAAACACTTTCAAAGTTGCCCTTCATAGATAGATAATAACTGGTAGAAGGAATTTAGATGGAAAAGAGATCAGAAGAAGAGAAAGTGCTGAGTTAAACACACAAACGTGGAAAAACATGTTGATGTGTAAAAATAGCAAGGACTCCAGTTTCTTTACCATGGATGAGCCATGAAACAGAGTAGCAGTTATAAAGTTTGAGAAGACCCCTGAGCCTGACTGGATTGTGCCCATCTCACTGGATTGCACCAGTCTGGGTTGTATTTCCATAGTAGGCAATGGA
This sequence comes from Tamias sibiricus, assembly GCA_025594165.1. Classification (NCBI taxonomy): domain Eukaryota; kingdom Metazoa; phylum Chordata; class Mammalia; order Rodentia; family Sciuridae; genus Tamias; species Tamias sibiricus. Next base: position 98,695,685 of record CM046657.1, read on the forward strand.
GATCCTTAAAGATTTTAGAACCTAGATAGGACAGACTTCAGATCTGTTCTTTCAGAAGATTTAACTCACAATCGCTTTTCTAAGATATTTTTCTAGGGACTAAGAAGACAAATTTACAAATTTCAATGGCTAGACCATAAATCAAAATAAAACGCTGATTCACAATTTGCAGAACCTGCCCAGGAAACAAGTTTGCCACAAGTTGGACTTGTAGGAAATCAGACTATAATGTCTACTAATGGATTCAGGAAGTTAAACAATAGCTCCTATATCAATTGACCCCAAATGGCCAAGCCTTCACTAATACTTGACACCTTCCCGAATTTTTGGCCTGGTTCCACCTTACGACTGACCAACGAAAGCCAAATATGTCCCTCTAACAATCACATAGAATGTTCTAGTTAGCCTACCTACAGCTTCCCCATGCTGGAAGGCTCCATTCAGTGTACACCTGATGGCTTCATTTTGCTCAACTCTAAAATTTCCCTTCTCCTCTGCCTGCCTTTGAATTTTCCAAAATGCAAGCAATGAAAACTCTTTTTTTTTTTTTTTTTGCTATTACAAACTGAATAAATAGCCTTTACTTCTTCTTATCAGATGGTATTTGTTTATTTACACCAAAGCACTACCACTAAAATTACGGATCCTTTTTAAAATAAAAACTTTATTGAAGACAGCGTGCAACTCCACTGATTATGAATTGGATGTCTCAGTATATCAGGCACTATATTAGCCATGAGGATGTAATAATAAACATACACACTGTTGCCCTCAGAAAGTCTTCAGTTGTGTAGAAGAGAAAAAAAGTAAATATGTATTATAGTGCTTGAAAAAAAAAACAAACAAACAAACAAAAAACCCACAAAAGGAAGCCTCAGACAAAATTATCATAGGCAGTTTATTCATAAATTTACAATAAAGGAATCCATCTGCCATCACTTTTATTTAAGCAAGAGTAAGTTATATAGAGTACCAAGAAGAAATATTGAGACGGTCTCTGATTCATAAACATTCTGTTGTAGTAGAATATGAAAACTGAGATTTATTCTGGAATAGCTGACAGTCCTTGGTTGGGGAGATGGGACAAACTGGCATTTTGGAGACCTATGTAAGAGGAAATATTGTTCATTGTTGGGGACTAAGGGCTTGCTGTGGCTAGTCATTTCCTGGAACAATTCTGGCTTGATGGGATGCTTTTGTGCAGTCAGTTTGTTATAATGGTTCCTAATGGATTGGGGTCAGGAGGGCTGCTATGGCAGGACGTTTCTCACCAGTGTGCTTAGTGCCTATGTTTTATATGGATTTTAGAAAAATCAGACTTGAGAGATGAGATAAATTTGGTACTGATGATTGGAATTACAAAAGGCTGAAACTTTAGAAATAGCAACTTCCTATATCTAAAAATCAGATTTTTTTCCTGCATTTTAAACACTTGATGTGGAAATACATGTATTATATATTATATTCTTTGAAACAGTTATATGTATATTAAGAAAACATATGTAATTTATTCAAAGAACCAGCTAATATATGCTGAGCTACAAACTAGCAGTCTATGACCTGAAATTTTGTTTTGTTTATATTGAGTATTGTTAAAAATATTGAATTTTCATGATATTAGCATGGGCATGCATATTCCAGTTTTCTGTGGTCACTACCACTGGCACTTTATTACAACAGTGTGTTTCACACATCTGTGTTACCAGTTCACCTTCATGTGATGGGAAATGTAATTAAAACAATCCCTGGTACCAAAAAAAGAAAAAAAGAAAAGAAAACACAAAACCTCACAATAAAGAAATTCTCTTCACAAAGGCAGTGAAGAAAATGTTCTCATTACTGAATGATCATTAAAACCGAATGTGACAGATATCATAGGTAATCTGGTAAGAATGAAAATCAAGAAATAACCTTACTGTCAGAAATAACTCATACATACATGTTTGCAAGAGAAGCAATATCTAACCCTTAAGTAAGAGAACTTGACAGCACCTTTTGTCATGTAGTTATCCTAAATTTACTTATAATTGCGGTGAGCATCTGTGTTAACTTGTTGAATTTATTCAAAGGAAAAATGAAATTCCTGATACCTTTATGATAGGAGGTAGTTTTGAAAATTGGAGCAACATCCCACCAAAGTTAGAGTCCTTGATATTTGCATTTCGGGAGGATGACTCCTATGTCCTTACATAAGACATTCCTAGGTCATAAATCTCACAAAAGTCCCACTTAGTCTTCAAAAGAATTCATACACATTTCAAGGAGAGGAGAAACTATTTATCATGATAAGTTTTGTTTGTTTGTTTTAAGTAAATGCTCTAAGAAAAATAGGAATTGGAGAACCCTCTTCCTTTATTTTCAAGATAGAAGTTTTCTTATTTTTATTTATTCTTACACAAGTTCCACCCGAAGAATAACTATTCTCCCAATAGCACAGCCTAAGAAAACAGTTAAAAACTATTTTTTTTTTCCTGGTTTGGAGTGTAGCTCAGTGGCAGAACACTTGTTTATCATGTATAAGGCCCTGGGTTCAATTTCCAGTACTGCAAAAAGAAAAAAGAATAAAAAAAAAAAAAAAAAAAGTTTTCTTTAGCAATGGACTGGCATTCATGAACTGACTGTAAGACTTCAATATAAGGAAATTTGAGAATTTTTTAAAAAAATGCTTATTAGAGGGCTAGGGCTGTTCCTAGATTGCAGAGCACTTGTCTCACATGTATGAGGCACTGGATTTGATCCTCAGCACCACATAAAAATAAACAAATAAAATAAAGGCATGCTGTCCATCTACACCTACAAAAAAGAAATTAAAAAAACGCTTATTTGATTCATATTTTAAGGATCTCAGATTCAGTCCAAATATCTTTTTCTTTTTCAAACTCTCCATTAGATGCTATGCCTTATCTCTCCATTAGCAACATCTCCTCAGAGGGAGGATACGATATCCTAAAGATATAGGGAAGAAGCAGTGTGGAAAAGGACATGGAGAGGCAGGGTGGAGGGTTGTGTAAAGGGAGGCAATACAGAAGGAATTCTTAAAAAATCATGTTTTGGGCCCATAGAAATATACAACAGGGAATTTCACCTTTATGTATAAGTAAAAAGAACCAATCAAATATAAATAAATAGACAATAGAGAAGGAAAAGGAAATCTAGCACAGTAAAGGAAGGAGAATGAGGGAGGGGAGGAAAGACAGGAGGGAAAGAAGGAGGGAAAAGGAACTGAAATCAACTCCATTCTTACATGAATTGGTTAGAATGAAACCAACTACTATGTATAATTATAGCACTCTTTAAAAAAAAAAAAAAGGACAAAGAACATCCTCAGTCTGTGCAATGTATGTGGCAGTTTTGGGGTTTACCTAATGAGCTTGAGTCTCCCTTAAGCTACTTATTCTTGTAATATAACTAATAATTTCTAATTATGCCTGAAGCCATCTTTTTCATTTTGGGAAAGAGGAAGCATTCCCTGTTCCATAACTCAATGATTGTCATGGCATCAGAAATTCAGAGCACCCCCTATATGTACCAGACCCATAAAAAATTCATGTCTAAGATGTCATGTGGCCCAAACATATTAAATCAGACATCATTTTTAAAAGTAAAAATATCATTATTATTATATTTGATACACAAACTAAGAGGAAGACTAAAACTAGTGATAGTTGACTATTACATTTTAAATATATTTTATTCAGTACAAGTCTCTGGCTTTTAGTAATCAGACTTTCCATTTATATTTTTCTTTATAGGACCAAACTAGACCCCTAAGGCATGGATATCCTAAGGCATAGATAACTATATTCAACTTTGGTGCTTCAGGCAATAAGTAACAAAATTACTAACAATTATGATGATTAAAGTGTTCACTTAGAAAGGGTGACACCTACTTAGCATAAGTGACATAATTTGTTTAGTTGTTTAAATTGTACAATTGTAGTTTTCTCATGATCATAACCTGCATTGAGTCATCTTTAAAGTTTATAGGTGATTAGCTAAAATAAAATCACAGATATTCAAGGTAAAGAGATAATGTTTTAAGTTGTTCTTTCATGAAAAAAAATATTTTATTCTTTATATACATTTTTTCATGTGTTAATGTATCATTAAAATCTTGGGGGAAAAAAACTCTGAGTCATTCACTTGCTTGTATTATTTGTTGTGATTATTTATTACAGAACTTAATGGAATAAGAAAATCATTCTGTAAGGCATGTTCAGTCTGTAGTAAAATAACAATTATTATTGATTTTATTTGGGCAAAAGCCTGTGGTTTAATGAAAACATGATGTAAGCCCTGTAGGTTATGATTCCTTTTGGCCAGCTAAGGCCATTGCCTTTTTTTCTACTCCCAGTGCCAATCCCCTAAGACTACCGCTCCACCAACACAAGACAAAAGAAGCATCATATGGCACTGATCTTTTTCACTCCATTCCTTCCTACAGTTTTTTATTCAGGGAACAAATTGTCACCACCTCTCCCTCTAAAAGGCCAACATTTGACCTCTACAAATTTTTCTGCACTATTTTCTTCCTACCCAAATCAAGATACTTCAGTTGTCTGTTTACTAAATATCCTTTACTTTTCCTGCCTACGTTTCCAAACACCCACTCAAAATATCATTTCTAAATGCTTACAACATGCCCGGAAATATTGTGTGTTAGAGAAACCTCTGCTGAATAAGGTCAGATTTTGGCCTGCATAGAACATAGAATTTCCACTACTAGTAATCATAGACTCTGTAGCTAGTAGAAGTACTTGGGAGGCTGAGGCAGAAGGACTACAAGTTCAAAGCCAGCCTCAGCAACTTAGAGAGAGGCCCTAAGAAACTTAGTGAGACTGTAGCTCAAAATTTAAAAAAATAAAATAAAATGGGCTGGATGTGGCTTAGTGATTAAGTGCCCCTGGGTTCAATCCCTGGTACCCCCGCAAAAAATACAAAAGTATGTTTTTTTTTTTCTCCTTCCCCTTTAACTGCACTGCTAACTCTCTGCAGGTTGAATCCTAACAACAGTTGGCTTAGCATCTGTATATTGTAGATAGATGATCAATAAAATGATCTTACTATGTGGAAAGCACATGTTCTATTTCAGTTAAGAGTCTTGGGCAGGGGTTGTGGCTCAGCGGCAGAGCACTTGCCTCTCACATGCACGGCCCGGGTTCGATCCTCAGCATCACGTAAAATGCATTACATTGTGTACAACTAAAGTAAATAAATAAATATTTTTAAAAAGTCTTTGGAAGGGTAGATATCCTATGATTTACCACCTAATACTTTTCTCCCTTATAGGATCCTTTCTCTAGCTTGTATCATCAGAGGCTTATATGTTATTGTTAAATAGAGAGAGGAGAGTTTCAGGTTGAGGGGAAGGTGGAAATCCAATATTTAAGAGGAATAGGTCTCTCATGGCAGCTAAAATAAATGAGCTGAAATACAAATCTGAACATTCCATTTTCATATTTACAACTATTTATAGATAATAATTTTTTAGGATAAAACCTAAACCCATTAACTAGCTTATCAAAGCTGCATAAAATAGACGGCTGAATTTTTCAATTCCATCCCTCCTATTCCATTTGCTTGGTTAATTCCTACTTTAGCTTTAGTGGTTGTGTTTTCTGTCATAAATCACACCAGTTTTCAATTTGGGAATTAGTCTTCCTCCAAGCTCAGACTCATGGTCTGTGAGAAATAACACTTGATTGACTGAAGTCCAGTTGTTACGGAAAGCTCAGCCCTTGTCCCCAGTGCCAATTTAATAAGGAAGACATAGTTTTGAGAAAATTGGGAAAGAAGGTTTATTGCTTTGCTAGCAATGAAGAAGCAGAGGGGACTCTTGTCCTAGAGGCTTTGATTCTACACATAAGGGAGAACAGAGGGCTTTTAAAGTAGCTCTTCAAAGGCTGCATTCCAGGTGTGCCCTGACAGGGGTCTCAGGTGCACCCTGGGTGTGTTGAAATTCACTTGTTAATTTGGGAGATTGTCACTTCCTAGATATTCTGGTGACACCTCCTTCCTGTGGTGGGTGTATGCTCAAGAACAGATAACTTGGCCTAGGATATGAAAAAAGGTAATCTTTTCCCCTGCCCCTAGGTTGGGGAGGGAGAAAGTGTAGAGGAAAAGAAAAACATGTCCCTTTTAAATAAGTTGAAGTGGACCACTGTTACAAAATTACATGTCTAATCTTCTATCCCCAGGGATTATTTCAAGGACAACAGACATGTTACACAGGCTTAACTGAATCAACACATTTCCCCATTCTCCAAGGCATGGATATGACCTAAACTGGTCTGAAGACAGTAAGCCTCCTAAATTTTCCAGTGAATAATGCCTTTATATTTTCAGTGTGAATTTGCTTCTGCCAGGGGTATTGCTGAAGCTAGGGTTTGTATGTGGGGGTTAGAGGGAGAGTTTAGAAGGAAGAGACACTGTTTGAAACCTGAGTAATGAATTTTCTGAGAAAGCAGAGACAGGAGATGGATCCAGTGATTCTACTTACATCCAAGATTCAGCACGACTCACCCTTGACACTTTTGCCAGTGGTTTAAACTTTGGTGGTCATACTGCCAAAGCAAATTAAAAACACATAAGCCAACAGTATTTTTTAATATAACATCTTTATTTAAAATATAATTAATACAATACACAATGCACTAATTTAAGTGTATGAGCCCATTATTTTTTAGTATGTGTAAAATATTTTGTTATCATAATCACAGTCACATTTGGAATATTTTTATCACCTCACAAAGTGACCTTGTATGTACTAATAAACACTCCTCATTTCTGCCTAAACTTCCAGTTCTATTTCAATAGTTTGTCTATCATTTCTATTGATACAATTGCGGGGGTCCATGATGGACTCCGCAAGAGGTGCAATGTAGCATGATCTATCGGGGGGCTGCCAAAGTGGGTTGTCAGCCAGGGGGTGTTATGCCAGCGCTCAACGTAGCAGGAAGTAAAGGAGTCAGCTGGTGGAAGAAATCTGCACACACAGACAACGAGTTAGGCTGCTGAATCTTCTCTCTTTACTTTCACTTTGTTGTAGGTTTTCAAGCACAATTTTTGGCAGTACAGATTGTTTATGCTTTCTTTGATGATTTCATTACAGATTTATAGATTATGTTTTAGACATATTAAATTTCTTATTTTTTATATTTCAAGGTTTTGAGGTCACTTACACCTTTTCAAGGCCCTGTACATGACTGTCTGGGCATATTATAATTTTGTCATTATTTATCAAATTAATTTGGGTGAAAATTTATTTCTCACGGATTCCCTGAAACTGTTTTCTCTGCACACCATTCAGGCTGTCTGATAAAAGTCAACTTTCTCTGTCTGGGATTCCAAAGCACTATTGTTTTTCTTTTATAGCAGTTGTTTTTATATCAGTTGTTTCCCTAGAAGCAGGGAAAGGGGGGGCAAAGCTGAATGTTAACTCTAAAAGACTTTTTACTCTAAGGAAGTAAATATCTACTTTATATCTACTTTAAATGTAAAAGAAATCTATTTTCAATCACAAAAAGACTCTTAAAGCTTAATAAGTAGGAATTAAGTACTTATAGAAAAAGGTTTGTGTTACTCCTTCTATGTATTTTATGTTTTTAGATAAATTTCAAAAAAGATAAATTTACAGAATTAGTCTGGATGTAAATAATTGAAATAGCGACGTTTGATGGCCATATATATGAATAAAGAAGAGAACAGCAAGTAAATAGGAGAAACTACGCAGTCACAGTTAACTCTTTCAGCACCATGATATCTTTCATGAAAAAGAGGAGAGGGCTTTATCAACAGAAAGGTTACAGGGAAGCATAGAGAATATGAGCAGATCACATTGGAGTAGCAACCATTAGCCAATCCTTGTGGTGGTTTGATTTTTCGTCATATGTCAGGGCAACACCCCTGGGCTAGGCCAAATACATATATCAGGAAGTCATGTTTTTGGCTGATGTGTTCTCAATGTCCCCAACATTTCTTTTCCCCTTTTCTGTTGATGGGAGTCCTCCCTACTCGAGAGTGCGTCTGTCTTAGGTTTCCCCCCCTCTGGGGGTGTTACCCGTCTTTGACTGCCACTCTAGCACTTCAGGTGGAATTACCCAAGGCCAACAAGCAGTGGTGGCGGGGGGGGGGGGGGGGGGGGGGGGGGACATGGGACAGAACAGTTGCCTTCCCATGGATGATTTAGACTTCCACTTCTTATCAAGGACCGTGGCCTAGTTCATAGGGCTCCCGACCCGACCATCATTGCTGAGGGCAGCATATTGTTGGCGGACCACCATAGGCTGTACTGATTTTGCCCTGTCCTTAAGGAAGATGCCACTAAGATGCTGTAGAAAATGCCACAACATAGAATGATATAATACGTGGAGTTTTGGTGACTTTCTCCTTTCACTTAGCATTATGTTTTCAGTGCTCACCCATGTTATACTGTATATCAATGTTTCATTCCTTCCTGTGATTGAGTAAAATACTGTAAAATGGATAGAATACATTTTATTTGTCCATAGACATTTGGATTTCTTCTAATATTTGGCTAATATGAATAATTCTATAATGAACTATTATGTATAAGCTTTCTTTTGAAAATGTTTAAAGTTCTCTTTGGTGAAATTTCTGGGTTATAATTGTCACTGTTAAAATTTTTGAGAAGCCATTAAACTGTTTTCCAACATGGCTGCACCATTTTCCAATTGTATCATATTTCTTTGACTTCTTGACAAGAATTCCTATTATCTGTCTTTGTTATGATAGTCATCCTACTTGGTATAAACCAATATCTCATTATGATGGCAATTGGTATTCCCTGGATGAATAATCATGTTGACCATCTTTTCATCTGGTTATCAGCCATTCATATAACTTTTTAGAGAAACATCTATTCAGACATTTTGACCCCCCCCCTTTAATTATTAGACTTAATTTTTAGATTTCCAGCAAAATTGAATTGAAAACATGGAGAATTCCCACCTAGACCTGATCCCATTAATACATAGTATCCCCCACTACCAATAGTCCCTACTAAAGTGGTACATTTATTACAACTGATAAACCTACATTGACATATCATTATCCTCCAGAGTGTATAGTTTATATTAGTGTTTTTTCATTGTGTTTTACATTCTTTGTGTTTGAACAAATGTACAATGACATTCATCATAGTATACCCACTACACTAAACATCCTCTGTGCTTTGCTTATTCATCCCCTATCTCTCCTAACTACTGGTATCATACATTTAGGCTTTTTGTAGATTTTTTTTTTTTTTTTTTTTTTTTTTTTTTTTTTTTTTTTGCATAGGCAGCTCACTTCTTTGAGCATTGGATAATATTGTATTGTCTTCTCCCTTTACTTCTCCCTTTACTTTTAACATTTTTTTATTCCCTTTACTTCTCTTTTTTGTACCTAGATGCTTTTTATTTTATTATCTTGCCTAACTGCCCTGGTTGGAATCTCCAGTATAAGATTAAACATAGTAGTTGAGAACAAAGACATTGTTGTCTTGTTCCTATTCTTAGGTGGAGAGCATTTAGTCTTTCAAAAATATTTTATTACGTCTGAGTAGTTGTTACCTGTCTTTTATCAAGTTGTGGAAGTAGAATCTATTTCTAACAGAGGTGAATCTTTAAGGATTTCTCTCCTTTTACCTAGTTATCTTTTTAATTTTTTTTTAGTTATACATGGACACAATATCTTTTTATTTTGTTTATTCATTTTTATGTGGTGCTGAGAATCAAACCCAGCACCTCACATGTGCGAGGCAAACACTCTGCCACTAAGCCACAACCCCAGCCCTCCAGTCATCTTTTAACATCATTCTTATGTTTGAACCTAGATTCTGTTCTTCATTGTCCAGAAATTCTAAACCTGCAGAAACTTGAAACTACACATATTGCTTTTCACCACCTATAACATCTGTTAATTACTGATTGTTGATATTTGTTAAGTCCATAGATACACTAAGTTAGAATCAGGACAATTTTTCTTCTTCTTACTTCTCTTTTAATACCTGGTTTCCAGGTACCAGCAACCATGACTCAAGACTATATTAGCATTGCCATTTCAGCCACAGTCACTCTCTAACAACATTGCCTTTGGCAATTCACAACCTCTGTGGGATCAGTATCTTAATCTTGGGAATTAAATGGCTGTCTAGATGATCAACATCCCCTGTAGCTAAAATTCTAGGCTTATTTAAACGAAAACAAAATAAAGCAACACAAAAAGCTTATTCCACTCTTAGAGTTATTACTGTGGAGAACAAAAGCATGTTTCAAGTTTCAAGTGCTCAGCTCAATTTTTGTCATGCATTTCACAACTCATTTATAAATATTTCATCTAATAATTGAATTCTATAGTGATAATGTGACCAAAAATAAAACCATAAAACAATTTTGGAGTATTTTCCGGTATAATATGGGTTGATAAAATTTTTTCTTACACAAATTTGGGAATAGGCTTTTGACTACACAATATTCAATCTTTTCTACTCATGTCATAACTCTATAACACAGAGTGGGTATTATAATGAACAGAATTGTATTGGCTCATGATTCTGGGAGCAAGAAAGTCCAAGAGAAACTGGTGACAGCCTTTATCCTGTGCAATATCATGATATTAGGCATAATGACAGAAGGTCAAGGAGAGAGGAGTTGAACTCATCCTTTTATAAGAAAACCATTCATGAAGTAGCAGCATTAATCCATTTACAAGGACAATTTCCTCATGGCCTGATCACCTCTTAAAGATCTCATCTCCCAACACCACCATGTTCAGGATCAAGTTTCTAGCACATGAACTTTGGGAAAACATTCAAATTATAGCAGCTTTTCTATTCTAGGAGTTTGAAGGTTGCTCATCTTTCCCATGTACTTGTTAGGGAAACTTGTTAATAGGTAAATAGAAACAAACAAACAACAAACAAACAACAACAACAAAAAACCCCACATGCTTTCAGAAATCAGAGAAAGGAGATTATTTGACCCTTAAGAATTGAAAAGAATAGCTCTCTCAGATTTTCAAAAATTTTAATTATCCATCAAAATGCCTCATGAGCTTGCCTTTGGTAGTATGTAGAGCTACCTAATTCCATTCTTCCTTGTATAATCTCACTTGAATTGTTTTCTGTCATAGCCAGTTTTTGTACAATGCAGCACATGCATTCCTAACAATCATTGCACCACAATGCAATTATTTTATTTTAAATAAAAAATGCAGATTGATGCTAAGTGTAAAACCAGGAGCAAAACTCTCAAAAACTTAATCACTGACACAAAGAAAAGATAAGAACATGATAATGGTAGCTCAGTTTTATGCAAGATAAACAATTTTTAAAAGTAAATACTGCAATAAATAATGTACTTTTACTTGAGGAAGTAGTAGAACTTTGTGTAAGCAGGCATCAGATGGATTTCAGATTATGAGCTGTTGTGTAGTGGTATAATATTAGCAAACTTGTAATCTTTGGTAGACTTAAAACCTCAAGAATGCTTTAATTCCCCCTTTGTAAAATTTTTGGGACCATCGTAGCTGTTTCATCAAAATTAAAAATTTGATATGGTATATAATCTTCAATTAACTTCTCTATCACTACTGCAAATCCTATTACTACTTTTGAGTTTTTGCTTATGACTTGGCTCAACAGATGGAGGCTTTAGAAATTTCAGTGATATTTGAAAGTCATTTAACCAGCTACTACTAGCATGAATAGGAGCTGTTTCTGCAGAATTTGGCAATCTCTCTTTAAGATCTTAGTTTATAAATAGTGCTTTATACATCTTGTAAGATAATGTATCCTTGATGTTTCTACTTTTGTTCTTCAAATAAATTCAACACTCTTTCCATTACTTTTGCTTTGTAGCTCTTGTTTTCAATGACTTTGCAGTATTTGGAGTTTTTCCAATCATAGAGGTTTCTTTTATTTTCAGAGTATTGCCTGTGATGATCCCCAATGTAGACTCCATCATACCCAGTACTTGGCAACTATCACATCTTCTCCCAGTTATTTAAACTTCAAGAATACCAATTATCTAATTGAAGCTATTGAGGAGTTTTGGAAATAAAATATTAAAATAAATAATCCTCCTGAAAATAGAAACATATTTTGTCACGGTCAAGAACCCAGACTCTAGAGGAAATACTACATGTATTTGAATTATACTATGTAACATTAGGAAAATTATAATAAATTATTATTGTTATTATCTAAGGTAATCGTTGACTCTTTTGACTGTATTAAAAGAAGATAAATCATAGTCTAGATGTTCCTATTTTTTTTATGGTAACTGAAAATTATTTGGGACAGATAATCTTCAGTCAATACATAATAAATCAACACAAATGCAAATGAAGAACTTTTTATTTATTTTAAAACTTACTCCCTATTCTGTCTACCTTTGAGTTCTTCACAAAGACGTACAGCACTCATATTAAATAGAAATAACTAATGATAAAAACCAATACAAAATTAAATAAAATAGACAGAATTCTGACTTTGAAATATATGAGGACTTGGTAAACTTGTTCCATAATGGTAGAGATACTAAATATTTAAGCCCAGTGGGCCTTACCATCTCTGTTGCAAATGCTTAGGTCTGCTATTACAGCTCAAAAGTAGCTAAAGACAATTCAAAAACAAATAGCCCTGTTTCTGTTCTAATAAACTTTATCTACAAAAAACATTTGAGCCAGATTTAGCCAACTGGCACAATTTGATAAATATCTGGGAAAAGTCATTTGAAAAATCACTTAGATATCAAATTCACTTTAGAATACATGAATCACAGTTCCATTCTATATCAGATGGGAAAAAAAGAGCTTAATCTCAACAGATTCACATTCAATATTCACAGATTAACTGGATCAGTTTAGTAATCCAGCAGAAACTGTGCTGGATTGTGGTTCTCACAACCACTAAAATTGAGCTTTTAACTGTACCAAACCTGAACTTTACCTCCAGTAGTGACTATTCTAATTGGTCTGGGCATGAGTTTTAAACATCTGTATGTTTAAAAAAATCTACAAGTTATTCAGATACAGACGGGGTTAATAACCATGTCTTTTAGTAATTAAGCCTGATTTTGCTGTAGAAACCTCCATACTATTTTCCAAAATGACTGCACTAAGCTACATTCCCAACAGGAGTGTACAAAGTTCCCTTTTCTGTACATATACTTCAACATACATTATATTTTTTATTTTTGATAATAATCATTCTAATTGTGGTTTTAATGTATATTTCCTTGAGGTGGAATATTTTTCTTATGCTTATCAGCTATTTGTATAATTTTTTTTGGAGAAAGTTTTATTGAGGTTCTTTCCCCTATTTAGAATCTAGCAATTAATGATTTTTCTCTTCCTATTATTTGATTTCCTTATATATTTTGGATATTAATCCATTATCATATACAGTCAGGGTAAATGTATCTTCCTGTTACATAGGCTGTCTCTTTACTCTTGATTCATTCCTTGCTGTTCAGGAACTTTTTAGTATGATGTAATCTCACTTGTCAATTTTTTTTTTTTTGTTTTTTTGTTGTTTACACTTTTGGATCATATCCATCTGTGAAGTCATTGTCAAAAACAATGTGATAGTGTTTTCCTCTGTGCCTTCTTCTAATAGTTTTGTAGTTTCAGACTTTCCATTGAAATTTCTAACCCATTTGGTGTTGATTTTTGCATATGATATGAAATACGGGTCTATTTTCACTCTTCTGCTTGTGGATATCCAGATTTCCCAGCACCATTTATTACAGAAATGGTTCTTTCCTCCTTGTAAGTTCTTGCCTTCTTTGTTGAATAGGAATTTGCACACCTGGGTGAATTTATTTCTGGGCATTTTATTCTATTCCAGTGGTCTGTCTATATGACCATTTTAATTTCAATCCAATGCTTTTTTAATTAATAAAGGTTTGTCGTAGATTTTGAAATTAGGCAGTAAGAATCTTTAGGCTTCTTGATTATTTTTATCTTTTTAATAGGGCAATTTCCACGGATATAAATGATATACTCCTCAGTCATTATGATTTTTTAAAAGAATATTTGCTACTAGTAAGTAGAAAGTTTTTATTTCCTTTTAACCAGTTATCTAAAATCTCTGATATTTCTCAAGATGAGTAGAGAAGGGAAATGCCTAGAGACAAATGATGTTTGCACAAAACAATAAAAGGACATAAAAGAACTGGCAAATGTTATAACAAAACATCAAAACATGATTAGTTATATCATAAATTGAGAAAGTTGTTTTACTCTAACAATACACTTTAATTTAAAATTAAAAAGAATTTCTTCCATGCACTTCAACAATATTTTGGAAATAAATGATCTTGTATTTGGGAGAGAATATAGAACTACTGATACTCCAATTTGGCTCCATATTATACAAAAAAAAGAATGACTTCCAAGTTATAATATTAGAAAAACATGTGATGGATGTAGAGTTAAAGATATAGTTCCACAGTTTAGCTATTGTGAATTGTGCTGCTATAAACATTGATGTGGCTGTGTCCCTGTAATATGCTGTTTTTTAAGACCTTTGGGTAAAGACCAAGGAGTGGGATAGCTGGGTCATAAGGTGGATCCAATCCAAGTTTTCCAAGGTATCTCCATACTGCTTTCCATATTGGCTGCACCATTTTGCAGTCCCACCAACAATGTATGAGTGTGACTTTTTCTCCACATCCTCGCCAACATTTATTGTTGTTTGTGTTCTTAATAGCTGCCATTCTGACAGGTGTGAGATGAAATGTTAGAGTGGTTTTGATTTGCATTTCTCTAATTGCCAGAGATGTTGAACATTTTTTCATGTATTTGTTTATTGATTGTATATCTTCTTCTGAGAAGTGTCTGTTCAGTTCCTTGGCCCATTTATTGATTGGGTTATTTGTTTTTTTTGGTGTTAAGATTTTTGAGTTCTTGATATATTCTAGAGATTAGTGCTCTATCTGACATACATGTGGTAAAAATTTGTTCTCAATTAGTAAGCTCTCTATTCACTCACTGATTGTTTCTTTTGCTGAGAAGAAGCTTGGTAATTTAAATCTATCCCATTTATTGATTCTTTATATTAATTCTTGTGCTACAAGATTCTTATTAAGGAACTTGTGGCCTAATCCAACATGTTGGAGATTAGAGCTTACTTTTTTCTTCTATTAGGTGTAGTATCTCTGGTCTAATTCCTAGATCCTTTGTCCACTTTGAGTTGAATTTTGTGCATGGTGAGAGAGGGAGGTTTAATTTCATTTTCTTGCAAGAATAAAATCATGGCATTTGCACGTAAATGGATGGAGTTAGAGAATATAATGCTAAGTGAAGTTAGCCAATCCCAAAAAGCCAAATGCCAAATGTTTTCTCTGATATAAGGAGGCTGATTCACAGTCGGGTTTGGATGGGGAGCATAGGAGGATTAGAGGAACATTAGAATGGCCAATGGGGAGGGAGGGGAAGGGAGAGGGCAAAAGTGTCAAAAAAAAAAAAAAAAAAAAAAAAAAGATGGTAGAATGAGATGGATATCATTACCCTAAGTGCATGTATGAAGTCATGAATGGTGTGGATATACTTTGTATACAACCAGAGATATGTAAAAATGTGCTCTACAAGTATAATATGAAATGTAATACATTCTGCTGTCATTTCTAACAACTTAGAATAAAAAGTAATTTTTTTAAAAAAAGAAGAATTTTTTGTAAAACTGAATTGAGTTGCAAAAACATGAATAATAAGATATCATGACTAGATATCAGCATACATGTAGAATCAATATGGAAAGATGGAAAGATTACCTGTTGGCCCTTTAATGGGATGTTATCTAATCTAAAACAAACAAACAAACAAACAAAAACTGGTCAAGCAAAGACAGTCACAGATACAACTTTCCTGCATTTCAGGAAAGTGTCAATAATCTCCCATAACTTATTTATTTACTAGTTGGTGAAATGTAGGCAACACAACAGAAAAATAAAGCAGTGTGAGAGCTGGATTAGAGCAGAGGCAGATGAAGGAAGGATGGTTCCCTGAGAATGATCACACAGGCTTCTGTCCTAAGCCTTGTCTTCTCCAGTGTTTTTGTCAGTAACTTGGATACAGGGAAAAACTGTGTACTTCTAAAAATTTTAGATAACAAAAAGCTGAGAGAATAGCTGCTATGCTGTATAACAATCAATGTATGAAAGAGATCTTGACAGCAATTTGTGTGAAAACTACTTCAGGATTTTAGTTGACTGCCAACTCAAAATAAATCAACTATTACTGCCAAGAAACTTAAATGTGTGTTGTATATAAATGTGTGTGTGTGTGTGTGTGTGTGTGTGTGTGTGTGTGTATGTGTTTGCATTCCACTCATGTTGATTAGAAATTGCCTCTTACAGAATCAGTAGAGCTAATAGAATTTGCTGCAGAAGTTGTCCTAAGATCCTTGGTTTTCCTCTCACCAGTCAGATATTCTTAGTCTTATGATCATTCTAAATTGCTTTATAAATGCATAAAATTAAATTGCCGAATGGAATTAGGGTTCATCTCAACAGATGTGTATTAAATTTTTTTAAATGGGACCTGTGACAAAGCCACCTGAAAAAAGAGATGACAAACAAGAAAAAAATATTCAACATGTCTCACAGAAAATGTTAAAAAGCCTGTGAGATAAGGGGAGGAAGACTACTCACATCACCATAAGGACCACAAAATTAATAAGCACAGAGGTTTGGAAGGAATAGGGAAAGATGAGTGAGTTCTATTCATACAAAATTATCTGAGTGTTTAATATACATTTGGCATTAGGATATTATATGAAATCATTGAATTTTTACAGTTGACAATATAAGGAGTAAAAACACTGATGGAGCAATACAGGACATTCTGGCATGTGACTATGGTTTGTGATGGCCTCTGCCTTACTGTGAGGCTCTGGGGTCCTCTTCCTGTCACCTGTCCATGTGGTAAATGATTACATTGCCCTTGGGTGAATCAAGGGTATTGCGCAGCACATAGCCTGCCTTGCTGCAAGGTAAGCATGTGAGAATGTGATTGCCTTTGCTCGTAAATGCTTGGATGGGGACTGTGGGTGAACACTCTGATAAGTTAACAGTATAGACAAGGAGGAAGGATAGGTGTGGATACTTCAGCAAAAACAGGGGATCAGTTATTTCATACTCAGCTAAGAGGATAGTGATTTTTGTGTCTACATTTGTGTCTAAAGAGTAGGAATCTGTAAAGAAAATTTGCACAAACTGACCAGGGCCTAGCTCCTGGTAAGGACAAATAAACATGAGTGAATTGAAGCCATCAAGTATCAATCAGTGTTCTGTTATGCGACAGCAAACTGTAGGCCCCATATGCTGCTTGGAAGGAAGAATCAGGTTTATAGAATTTAAATTATTAAATAATTTTACATATAATTATATAAAGAGTATATATCATTATGCAAACATAATAAATTATATTTAAAGTATGATAATTCTGTTGTATATCTCCTTGAGGAGTGGCTGTATCTATTGTTTCAAGTTGTTTTGAGTGAAAGTTAAATGTTTTTCATCATTCATTTACCAATACACAATTATCGGAGTGTCTAATACATATTTAGCATTAGGATATTATATAAAATTATTTACTTCTTAGAGTTGACAATATAATGAGAAGAGAGAAGGAAGTATAATTTCAAGAGATGCTATTTCTTTCAATAATTTGGCTCACAAGGGAAGAGAAAAATGTGCCTCTCTAAGAGAAAGACAGAGCTCAAAATTGTTGGCCATTTTGTTGTAAAGTTTAATTAGATTGTAATAGTATCAAATCACCATTAAACAAGGTAGCTCTAATAACCAGAATTATTTATACTACATTGTAGCAGATTTGCCTTTCAGAAGATAGGGGAAATGGGATTTTGAAGGCAATTGTATGAAAAGCTTAGCTGAAAAAAATTCTTAGTTGAAAAAGAATTCAACTAAGCTTTTCTTCCTGTGAAGCTATACGTAATTAAATGTGACCTGCAAAGATTCATTTCAATATTGTCTTAGGCCAGATCCCTGGAAAAAGACTCTGAGCTGGTGATTTGCAGGTCACATTGCAGGATCATAGATGATCACAATGAGGAATGGTGCCTATAAGTGGATGAGGAAAAGATAGGGTAGAGGAAGAAGGAGAACTGCAGTCTAGGTTCCACAGAAGCCTCAGGCAGTTTCATGTGGGCCTGTGGTACAACAGTGGCCTTTTAGATCTGTACTAATTTAAAGGAAAGGGATCAAGATTTGCCCCATCCCCACATGGCTGGCATATCATTGAACAATTTCAGGAGAGAGTAATGAGACTAATCAGCAGCCTGTAGCTGGGGAAATAAGTGTTAGGAGCAAAGAAGGGAGACTATGGTCCAGCACCACAGTCTCTGTTAGAAACATCTGGATGAATCCCCTTCACTAAGTTATCATTCAACTGTCCCCAGAATTGGCCTGCTTAGAGAGAGCAGTACTTGTCATCTTTACAGGGGCATATCTCCTCAATCTAGCCTCTCAAAATTCTCCTGGGAAACTCAAGCACAGAGTTGGTAATCAAAAAGAATTTGAAGGCAGTTTAGATGATGGATTGCAAGTGAAAAAGGCAGAGAGTCTAAAAAGAAGAGCATTGGTCGCGCAGAAAACAGAATGGCAGAGCCAGCATCTGTAAAGTTAGTGTGCCAGAGGGGATTGGAAGAAGAAACCTGCTTATATTTTTTAGACCAACATTCAGAGATGCAGCAAATTACAGAAAATAGAATTAAAATTGATTCAGCCTATGGGGTCTGCCTCTTTTCCACCTAAATAATACTGATGTGCCAGGAGCAAGTATAATGGGAATTCATAATTTCACAGTTTAAATGAAAGCTATGAAATTCATCAGAATGATAAACCTGCAAGATGTGAGAAAGACTGTATTTTTATATTTTAAAAAACTCCATGATGCAATTCCAAAAAGAAAGCAAAATTTTATTAGAGGCCAGGAAATAGAGAAGTGAGATGTGTGGGGACAATACCATTTCCCAGAGAAGTGACAAATAATTTCTTAAAAATAAGGCATCACCTAAAATGTTCCCTAGGAAATGACTTAAATCGTGCAAACCTAATTAAATAAGTTATGAGACTGATAACTTTAGTTTGTAAATGCATATGAATGACTGTTATTTTATCCACTAAGATAATTTCAACTGTGAAATTACAGACTTCTCTGCATTCCAAAAATTGACATACTTGGACCATCAAAACATAATTAATGCCAAAAGTTAAGTTTTTCAATAGGATTTTATGGAGGAAACTATCTTACAAACTTAGGGGAACAGATAAAGTTCCAGTAGATGTTTAGAGGAGGGAAAATATACTAAGGATTCCTTATGGCAACGTAATTAATTTAATGGACTCTGATGTCTGAATGTCTGGGTTCAAACCCACCTCTATTACATATTAGGTAAATTCAGACAAGTTACATGAATTCTGGACTTAGTTTCCAAAACCATAAAATGGGGATATATTTGTAATTTTTTTTCAGAGAACTGTTAATGATTATTCAACACATAGATGAATACTTGGAATATATGATCATATCAACACATTGTAATTATTACTTGCATGACAATTCTTGTTGCTATTACTATTAATTTTTGTGGTGAGAAAAAACATAACAAACTTCCCTAGAACAGAACTGTGAGAACAAGTGTGTAGTCTTAATGATGTTTAGTAAAACTGTGTTACCTGAAGTGTAAGAAAGTTAAAAGTTTGACATATTTCTTTCTATGAAATTGGTTTCTATAATTATTTTGAGAAAGCCCATCAGACACAAAATCAGTAGTTCGATAAGGTTAGGTGCTGGTGGTCCTCATGGTTCTTCCCATGGTCCTACTGAATCTTCACCCAAATCGTTCAAGTCAGGTACATTTGAGACTCATCTCAGAGGAGGAAAATATAATATAAGAGTTTCTTGTATCTTGCCTATGTTAAATTGTGAAGTCAGATTATAATCCTGGGAACTCTGGCTCTAGCATTTGTCATTTAAACAGTATTCAGTACTGTGTCTGCTGATATTGGAATGACTCAGTAGGAAGCATTGAGAAAGTAAGTTTGTTATTAATTATTAATTCAAGAGAAAAAAAAACTGCCTAATTTTAGTGACTCTCCACTATTAGTCCAGCCTATCACTGCCTACTATTGATAGATCCACCTCTTGGTAAAGTTGATTAAAAATGGAAATGAAGTAGAAGGTTTTTTTTTCTTTTTTTCTTCTTTTCTTTTTCCTCTTATTCCAAACTTCTGTGTGATTTCCTTGGCAGTGGGAAGAATGGGAGCTGTGATTACATTCACAGCACCTAACAGTGGTTGATGGCTCACCTCGTGATTATTGGAATCATTTGGTCAGAAATAAGGGACCTCAATCGAAATAGCCTCCTGGACTGTCAAAAAACATTGAATTAGCAGCCTCCAGTGGATGATATTAGGATCCTTTCAAAACATTGACTTGATTCTTCTAATTATACACATTAGAGATGATTGCCATTCTCTTTTCAAGTATAATTTTTTTGTATCACTAAGCGGCAATTACTTTTTAATACTATGTATCAGTTTGCTAGGGCTTGCATAGCAAAGTACCACCAAATGCAGAGCTTAAATAACAGAATCTTTTTTCTCTCACAATTTTGGTGGCCAAATTTCCAAGATCTAGTTGGCAATAGGGTTGCTTCTTCTGAGGACACTCTCCTTGGCTTATGGATGGTCATTTTTTCCATATATCCTCACAGGGTATTTCCTCTGAACATGTAGTGTCTAAAGTATCCTTTTTGAAAGGGTACCAGTTATATTGGATTAGGGTCCATTCTAATGACCTCATTTAAACTAACTCCTTAAAGATCCTATTTTCAAAAGTAATTGAATTCTGAGATGCTGGGTATTAGGATCCAAACATGTGACTTCTAGGGTGGGGGCACAATTTAGCTCATTTCTCAATAGTAGTAGAATAAAAATGCACTTTACCACAGCAGAAGAGTGTTTTTCTACTACCATTCAAATTACGTATTATTCCAGTCCAGCAGAAACTTCTAATGAAAAGAGATAATTTTAAACTCAACATAGTCTACTAATGAGCTGGCTGCACAGAAATGAGTGGACTTCCTACCCTGCTGAGGCTTTTGTTCCCCTGATAGGAGATGGAAAAGAGGAAAGCTTCATAAAAATCACAGCTCATTCTGCATATTTATTAGAATCAATGGAGGATGTGCAGAGTGTAACAGATGAATAGGAGGCCTGACCTTGCTGTCATTTTTGTCAGAATACACTGAGTCTTTTTAGTTTCTCATCTAGCGGTAGCTATGGATACACTTCTCTGAAAGCATTGGCCAGAGCAGTCTATGCATCCAAATGTTCTCCACCTTATCACTACAAAATATAGATGACTAGACACTATGCTTTTTCTCCATGAGGGCCCTAAAACACATTACAAATGTGTTAAAGATAAAAATTAAGCACAGATATTGACAAGAAACTCAACATGTAATTTCAGTTTTAGCAGTTTCTTAATGATACAATAATGGAAGAACTACAAGTATTTATGTATTTGAAAAGTATATCTCCAGCATTTTAGCTTAGCATTCATTATTTCTGCCCCCCAAATATTATTAAGAAGGAAAGAACAGATGGAATAATTTCCATGGTCTTCCACAGGGCAGTGATAAGAACATTATTTGAATAATGATGTAAGGAGTAAGCTTCTATCTCAGTTATTACTTCAGTGTGAATAGAGGAAAAACTTAGTAGATTTAAGAAACTTTTAAAATCTCATTGTTTAATAAATTTTTGCAGATATATTTAAGTAGAGAGGATAGCATAATCATCCTCTATATATTCACTGGAGACCCAACAATTATTCTATCATGGAAAACATTTTTCCCCAAAACTATACTCATACCCCCTTGTTATCTAAGTGAATCACAAGCATTAAACATTTTAGAAATAAATATTTTTTGAGTATGTATCTCTAAAATACAATGAATTTTAAGATACATTATATAATAATATTAACATTCCCACAATTTGATGATATTTCTAGTCAGTTTATATTTTGCAGATTATCACATATGATAAATAAGTATATATTTGATATGTGATTATGTATTTATAGGTCATGTGATACATGCTACATATTATGTATTTGAAAATTCACCTTTAATACATATCTTGCAACTTTGTGAAATGCTGCTTTTTAAAATGATACTTACACTTCTTTCTATATTTTAAAAAAAAATTGTTTCTTTTGTTGTTGTTGAAGAAACTAAGTGATTGGTCATCTCTTATAGAGATTGTTTTGTGCTGATTGCCACTAATACAGAAAACAGTTGCCTCAGCTACCTGTTGCTATGATTGCTTCCCCAAAGGGGAACAGCAGAAGGAAGGATGCAGAGAGTATATTTCATTATATTAAAGGCTTGCATGGAACTCCCAAGAGATGCCTGTTACCCAGTCAAGACACAAATGTTAAATACAGTTTCTGAGAATTAGCATCTTGATATTGCACAAGTTTGGGATATTTCTGAATCTCAGTTTTCAGATATTAAAAAAAATCACATATAAGTAAGTCATAGTTAAATTGCCTAAAACAAAAGATTCTTCTTATTTATTTATTTATTTAGAAATAGTTGTGAAAAGAGCCAGAGGGGGGAAAAAACTTTTCCTTTAAGGTGATAAGAAAAAGAATGACAGCTGGTGTTACAACATATGTATAAAACAAGTTATCTTCAAAGGAGAAGGAAGAGGGAGTGTTTAATAATGTTAAAGATTTGTCTGTCTAGAATACTAAAGAAACAGCTGTGAAGAAGAAATGAACAAAATAAAGAAATAACTTTGATGCGCAGCAGTTCACTCAAGGTCAGATCTCAGCTTCACCATTTTCTCTCTTTATAGCTTTTGGAAGTTACATTGGCCGATTCTTAATTTCCCTTTCTTTCAAGTGATTATAAAAATGTCTACCTCGTGAGACTTTATAAATAATAAAGGAGAAATCATTAAGGCACAATAAAAACAAATTGTTTAATAAGTGTTATAGCTAACAGAAATTGTCACAAATGACTAGAGGGAAAAAAGTATGCTAAGGATATAAGAACAAATGGTCAGGAATTTATTTTTACTTTTCACCATGTGTATATGTGTATGCAAGATTGGAGTGCCTATAGTCACAATAAATCCAATCTTTGAAATAATTTGTTTGAATGATCCCTTAAATATTGTTCTCATAAATATTTTATAAATAACTAAACCAAGTTGCAAGCTTCATTCTGTTTTGTTTTGCTTTTCATGAAGAATAGGGAAGACATAATGAGAAAGGAGTAAGAAAGAGGAATACACAGGGAATTGAACTCTATTGATGGTGGTTAATTTCCTTGGCTGAGGTGGGCAAATATGTGCTTGTTTGCTGTGTTATCATTCATACCTGTTTATATCTGCAGAACACTTAATAATGATTCTTAAAATTATAGTGCAGTTGTAGTAAACTAACATTCAGAAATGGCAAGACCTTAGCAAATTTGTGGGAAGTTTTATTTTCAAGTCATCTGATGATGTATGGGATTGTGTCAGTGTTAATGATAAGTGATATTATGGCTATTGATTACAAACATCTTTGCTTCCTGTTTCTCTGCTCTTTATCTGTTTAATATCCTCTTTCCCATGTACCTGAACACTTCTCTTCCTTTAAGGATATTAAATATCCTTTTCAGTTATTAATGTTATATTGGTTGGAATAATTTAGGGAGTGGGGTTAACAATCTAGATCCTGGATATCAGCTCCTAGATGAAGGCAACCATTTGACTGGAGTTAACCAGGGAGGATTTTTAGACTATTAGAAGCTGAGTTTTTTTTTTTTTTTTCCATTAAATTCCAAATACATTCTGCTTAGTTGACCTTGCACTGAAAAGAAAGATTGCCCACAAAGAGTTTTAACTATTCATTTTATAGTGCCTAATCTATAATTTTAATAAATGATAATAGACATATTTATTTATAAAGTAGTCCCACTTTGAAAAACACGAGGAAGAAAGTGAAAGAGGGAGCAATTCCATCAAAACAGAAGAAACACCAGTATGCTATATCATGAGGACTGAAGAGGAGGGAGAAGAGATGAGATATGGAAATTACGGTGGAATGAATCTGACCTAACTTTCCTATGTTCATGTATGCATATATCACAGTGAATCTCACCATCATGTATATCCACAAGACATTAACTAAAACAAACAAGCAAACAAATGAACAAAAGCACTTAAATAGTAAAAAGATCAGTAGAGGCAAGGGAACAGGGGGAGGGAGGATGGGAGGGAAGGGGACATACTGGGGATTTAATTAGAGCAAATTATATTTCATGTTTTTACAGTTATGTTAAAATGAATCCTAAAGTTACATATAACTAAAAAGAACCAATAAAAATCCCAGAAAGCAGTCCCACTTTATCTGAGTAGAATATATTTCAATACTCACACTGAATACTTGAAACAACAAACAATATTGAGCCCAATACAGTGTGTATTACATTTTTTCCTATGTATGTATATAATTATGGTAGATTAAAAATTATAAATTGGGGACAATAAGAGATTAACAACAATAACTAATAATATAGTAGAGTAATTACAACAATATGCTATAAGAAAAGTGTTTTTAAACTTATGAATTATTTGTTTCTGAAATATTTCACAATATTTTGGATCACAATTGACTGCAAAAAGTGAAGCTGCAGTGACAGGATTCAATATTTATCTCACCTCCCTGAGGATTTTTTTTTCATAATGATTAAGGCAAGCTCTGGTATAAATTATCAAAGGTATGTTGATTTCAGCAACAGGCAGTAATGTCCGTAAGATTTTTCTTCTATTACCCTTTACCTTTATTGTATTTTTAGGTATTATACTTCAGGCTTACTCTAGCTGTCATTTTTCCTTTGAGATATGTTTGTATTCATATGGGGGAACTGCCATGTTGTAGATCATTTCAGAAATATTTCTTGTGAGAAAGAAATCTGAGATCAAGTAATTTTACATTTTCTGAGAACATTTATTTATTTTCTTATATACCATTTAGAATATACCCCAGGTCCTTCTGGTAACAGAATTTCATCCTAATTTCAAGTCCCAATCATTCATACCATAAGGGTTGAATTATGTGAAATTCAAGAGTCTTCCAGAATGAGTCACAGCCAGTCTGTACGTTCCTTCCTTCTGACCATGATTGGTTCAAAGATGGGCACTTGACCTAAGATAAACCAAACAGAACCAAGGGTTATGAGAATACTGTTTTGAAACCGCAAAAATCCCTCATTTGACAAAGAGAAGAGAGTCTTTTTGAGAATAAAGCACAAAAATGGAGGAAAGATGAAGGGAAAAGAAAATAACTGAATTCTTTTGACACTGTTTGAGCCATTGATCAACCAAGTCTGTAGCCAGCATATTTCTTTTGTCTTAAAATCATGTTTGATTTGAATTTCCTGGATTCATCAATAAGTGA
The DNA here is from genome assembly GCA_025594165.1 of Tamias sibiricus. NCBI lineage: Eukaryota > Metazoa > Chordata > Mammalia > Rodentia > Sciuridae > Tamias > Tamias sibiricus. The sequence goes on from CM046657.1 coordinate 98,721,179, forward strand.
GACCTAACTGACACAATTTGATTCTCAATGTTTAAATTGAAGGTATTATGGGAAGAATTTGCTGAAATATTTTTTTAAAGTTTCTGGAAGTTTGTTTTTTATGTAAATGTGCAGCTAGCTTTATGAAATCTTATGGTTTCTGGAATCAATCTATTACTTTATCTTATGTTTGCTATAGGTAAAAGACTAGTGTCTGTAGTCATGTCAAATAGTCACAAGCTTGTTGTCAAAATTTAAAAATTTTAATCATTCCCTACAACCTACCAATCATGATTTACTTTTCTCTTCACCAACCATTTATATTCCATGAAAATATTCTATGCAACATTTTTAAGTCCCCAGAGTTAAGAAATGCCATATTCATAGTATTTGAGTTAGACGAAAGAATCTTTTGGTTTATAGACAGTTTCCTTTTTTGTTCCTCATGGAAGCATCAGGGTCAGATCCACAACACTCTTATTTTCAGCTTGCTGGCAAAAGAACTAATTCCATGACGAGAGCTTTCTCTCTGTCTCTGACCTCTAAAACTGAGCATTTCTCATGAATGACACCCTAGGAAACAAGGCTTGACATATTTGCTTGTTTGTTTGAAATCAGTAGAGAAGAAAAAGTTAAAAAGCACTTTAGGGATGCATGGGGTTTTCACTTGGATTTATTGCAGAAAAAATGTATTTATTTTCTAATAAATAATTCACTTCCTGAATTGGATTTTAGGCAGAGAGATCCATTTATGTTTCAAGAGGTATAAGCAAGAGTGATGATTGAGAGCTTAATATAGATGTAATCTCCAGCTTGCACTGATTAGTTCTCCATGGATTTTTGCCATGGATTAATGCACAGCTGCAAAATTTGTGCAGTAATCCTCAACTATGCTATGGTATTTGGTGGCAGGCTTTATTTTAGAGCCATTGTTCCTAAAATAATAAAAACATAGCATGCTACAATCCTCAGTTTATATCTTCATATTGATAGATAAACAAAGGCCAGAGCCTAAAGTTGTAAGGAAGCCAACAGGAAGATAAAATCTGACAGTAAGATACATTAAGTGTAAGTGAATTGGGTTATAATCCAGTTAAGGCAGGGTGGCTTTGGGGCACAATGTGATATGAGCTGCACCTTAAATGCAGGGTTGGATTGCATGTATGAGAAGTATGCATTTCTAATAAAACAGAAGTGACATAAACAATATAAGCAAGACATGCTTAGAAGAAGTAAGATATGATGATTGAACAGAAATGCAAAGGATATGTAATGACTGGGAGTCAAAGGGATGTGGAAGTTATTTTTTAAACAGTAAAGAATTTTTTTTTATGATTTGTATATATTTACAGGTAGCTATTGAGGAAAAGAAATCAAATTGGCATGCATTGGCTGGGATTGTGGCCCAGTGGTAGAGCACTTGCCTAGCACATGTGAGGCACTGGGTTCGGTCCTCAGCACCACATAAAAATAAATAAATAAAATAAAGGTATTGTGTCTATTCACAACTAAAAAATATCTATATATTTTAAATTGACATGCATTGTTTTTGTTTCTGGAAAACCTAATTAATGAACATTTGTGGAAGCTCTTTTCATCAAATAGTTGATTCCAAACTGACAAAATGGAGTAAAAAAAAAAAAAAGAAAAAGTCAATGAATGTGCATACACTTGGATTTTTTGGAAATTTAAGTTTTTGAATCATATGCTGTTACTGAAAAAGAAACCATAGTTATCTCACCTCCTCAACAGATAATTGCATAGAGTCATTAGATACACAGACCAAAGACCACTCTAGGTCTGAGAAAAAAGAGAGATCAGTCAAGTAAAGACGATACTCAAGTACTACAGGAGATAAGGTGTTAAGTTGACAAATAATGTGGTGCATTTCAGAAATTAAAAGATATGTCATGTGTCTGTAGTAGATCTAGAAAACATGGGACTAAAAATGAGTGTTCAAGTGTCAAGGCTCAAAGGCTTTACAAAGCCAAAATAAGTATTTTCCTATGTGAAAGAAGGGTATTAAAGTGCTGATCACAAGAATGAACTGTCTTCCCCCAATTAAATTTTCTATTATAACTTGCTGTGCTATAGTTATTCTAAAATTTGAGCTAATGAATCCAGTTTATCATAATGGAAAAAACTTGATTTATGGACATATTTTAATATATTTTTTTAAACTAAAATATTTGTTGACTATTATCTGTATAAAAAATTCTGTACTAGTTACTGGAGATATGCAAATAAAAGCTGATTTGTCTAATGAGGGGAAAGTTCCAGAATATAAGATTATTTCATAAGCAAGATACCTAAAGAAGAAACTGAGTTAGGGAAGGGTGGAAAGAGAAGGAAGCAGTAGAAATGTTCAGGGTTCATGGGGGCTCAATTTAAATAGGAGGTTAGTTGAGAGGATAGATCATTCTTAACCTCTGTTTGGTAACTATTTGATGAAATGACGTAGACTAATATTGATAATGAGCTCATAAGCTGGGACTAATTAAAGACTACAGGAAAAAAATCACAAAGCTTGATATAGTATAAAAAACATGGATGCTAAAATCAGTCAGAATTGTGTAGAAATATTTATTAATGTGCCAGGCATTCTTAGATACACTAGTGAAGGAAGCTGTCCTTCCTTTATGGCTCTTACATTTCAGTGGGGAATTCAGGCAATAAATAAATAATTATAGCACCAGGTGATGAAAACATTTATGAGGAAATGAAGTAGAGTGAGGGGATGGAAAGTATTGGAGATATTTTGGATATTATGTCATTGAAGAGTCCTTGACAAGTGTCTGGTAAGAGAGTTGCCCAGATAGAAACAAGAGCAAAAGCACATTGCTGACGTTGCTGGAGGGGATTGTATTTTCAAGGTCCCTCAAAATGGCCTGGACTCAACATTAGGTGTTCAATAAAATTACAGTGAAACAAACCCAATAATAGACAGTAGTATCTATACACGTTTAAAAATGATTTGCATTCTGGATCCAAAATGCTAAAAAAGTTCATTCCAAATGTTAAAGCCAGAAAAAAAAAATCAAAGAGGACCAAGTCAAATCACCTCGAGTTCATGTGAGATCTGTAATTCTAGTTTCCCAGTGGTTTGAGAGGTTGAGGCAGGAGGATCACAAGTTCAAGGCTAGCCTCAGCAATTTCATGGGGTCCTAAGCAACTACGTGAGACCCTGTCTCAAAATGAAAAATTAAAAAAAGGGCTGGAGATGTGGCTCAGTGTTTGTGTGCCCCTGAGTTCAATCCCTGGTGACAAATGTGTGTGTGTGTGTGTGTGTGTGTGTGTGTGTGTGCACGTGTATTCACATGTAGCTGCCAAGAGGTGTGTGTGTGTACACGTGCCATGGGTTCCACCTGATGTATTCACATGAGAAAATGTAGCTGCCAAGAGCCGGGGCGGTCGGTCAGAAGAATCAATCTCCAACCCGGTTAGATAGTTTACTGGTGAGTTTTTACCATGGATCTTTCTTTCCCTCTCTAAGCTCTAAAAGCTTAACTGCCTCCGAGGTATCCCATCAGTACAACCAGACTCTACTGGGTACATCAGTAAAAGTCTCAGAAGTTTTCTTGACATAGCATCTGGCTTAGTAGTATTGAATACAACAAGCTGCATGATTTATGCACCTTTTTCTAAATAATATAACAATTCAGAACCTTTCTGTTATTTTCTCCATGAAATATCATATATACTTTTTGGAGGGCAAGAAAAGTCCATTTTTATATAGTGAAGTGGACTTACACTTAGAGATCCAATATGAATAGCATAAAACATTTTAAGATTTGGGGAAATTGTATCCCAATTTTGGAAGGAACTTTATATTTTTAAAAAATTGCTCACTATGCTACCATTATCTCTCCAGGAACATTAAGATGACTAAGCTGAACTTTTGCTTATTTTTTGAGCTTTTGAAATGTGAATCATTTTGCCATTTTCTGTTCTCTCAGTCTTTATTTGGATTTTGTGAATTTGCTACAAGGCATCTTTACTCAGCAGGGCTTTTCAGATCCATTGCTTCTGTTAGACGTCTATTATAATTGTCTTGCTTCCCAATGTCTACACCTGGGCTGGGATATTGGTGATGTTATGCCACTGTGACTCATGCAAATTTCTCTTGCTTGCCATTCTTCTAAGTCTGCTCTTTTAGAAAAAGTCGATGTGTATCTCTGCCTACATAATATTAAGTGATCTGGCATTGGCAAGTATTTGTCTGCAATTATTCAATATATTTTTATTGATGAAAATCTATCTCTTTATACAAAAAAAATAGTAGTTTTGTTATGAAAGTTTCTAAATATTCTTAAAAGAAAGAAAAGCAAGTGATAAATTATGGTGGGTTGTTTGGCTAGCCCACAACAAGAAGATTTAATTTATAATGTAGTTCCACTATCAGACTAATAATATCATCCTCAAATTTCAGTTCCAGGGATAGGAAAATTTGGTGATGAAAAAAGAAAGCACATAAGAAAAAAAGAGGAGATATTTCTAAGAGTGACTTTGTGTTCTTCCTCATTTCTACTTTTAAAGATGGCAGTATGATTTCCAAAGTAGTGAAATTTTTAATTTTTACATCAGTCTTACTCTTCTTCCTGGAAGCCTTTCATCCATGTGTCAGATGTTTCACTGGTTGTGATAGACTAAAGATGACCCCAAATCCTTTTACACTCCTTGCATTAACAGGTAAGGTCTAATCCCTACCCCCACTCTTGCATCTGGTCAAGGATTATGATTATGTGACCAATAGAATGATGTGAAAGTGGTGCCATATTGGTTTCCAGACCTAGAGTAAGAGACTTATGAGCTTCTGTCACCTTTGCCTTGAATACTCTGGAAATTAGCTGCTACTCTCCAAAGAAGCCCAACCAGCCCCGTGAGGAAAGAAACTGAGGTGTCTCTAAGTCCCAACTGAGCTCCCAGCTGACAGCCAGCACCAATTTGATAGTTATATGAGTGAAACCATTTGGATAAAACATCTTCCAGCTCCAGCTGAAATGATGCATAGTGACCAGTATTGAGTTTCTCTGACTAACCCCTGCACAAATGGAATGTTAATGAGAAAAATGAATGATCTCATGACCAAGAAATTTTGGAAGGTATTTTATGCACTATAACAATGACCTTTCATAAACATCTATGATGAGTCAAGCTTGCTATGTCATTGAGAATGTTTTATACTGATCTGTACCAAGGAAGTGCCCTCTCCACGAAGCCATTTTCCATAGGGCACTTGGCTTGGTGCAGATCACTATAGAACACTCTCATAGACAATTTGGTTCAAATAATTTACAGCAAGGGTTGAGTGACTAATGTATATTTAAAACACTAAGAAAAATTTTTAAGTGAAAAATTTTTTAAGATTTATTGTAATCAATACATAAAACAAAGTTATTGGCTATCATATAATATTTGATACATGCATATATTGTAGAATGTTTAAATCAGGTTTAGTATATCTATATCCTCAAACATTTATATTTTATGTTCAAAAATTTCAAAATCCTTTCTTCAAGATTATTGAGATATATAGCATGATATATTTATCTGTAATTATACTATTGTATAATAGTATGCCAGAATTTCTTGTTCCTATTAAACTTATGGGAATATTTAATTTGCAAAATTACAACCTATATAAAAAAATAAATGAGAAAATACTAGATAAGATGAGAAAAGATAGTCCTGTGGAGTACACAGAATATACTCATTATCCTTTTATTGTAGATTGGTCTTCTGTATTGAAGAGATTAAATAGAGGATGTACACATTTTATGGTTAATTACTAAGAAAGGGCACCATATGCAGTGCATTGTATTATATTTTAAAGTAAATCACTGGCTACTCCTTTGACTAGGTACTGTATTCCTTTAATGTAGGAATGAGGTCTATCTCATCTTTGAGTCTTCCTCCACACCAAGTACAGCATATTCTGTGCATTGGAGGTATTCAGTAAGTACTTGTTGTGTAAAATCATAAGAAAGATTCTGTACACATATTTACTGTTTTGGACATGAAAATGTGCTCAAATATTTTAAGAGGCATTAACATAATCATGTTGAAGACATATTTCTCTCCTCTGTTGCACTGGCTAAAATGTCAAGTACAGTGTTGACCATATCAAATGATTTTCAAATGATAGATTCGCTTACATTCCTTGAATAACTCAATATTTTATGATTCTTTTCAAATGTTTCTTGTGTCAATTTGCTCATATTTTATTCAAGAGTCTTGCATCCATGTTCATGAGATTGGCCTGTGATTTTTTTTTTTTTTAACTGTAGTTTTCTGGTCAAGTTTTTTAATCAAGACTAGGTTATTCTCTTCACTTATTTATGAAAACTACTCAGAGCACTGTACTAACACATATTTTCAGAATAGATTGAGCAAAGGGAAATACAATATTTTAAGGAACCTATAAATTAGGGTACATTCCAAACACTATCTATTGATCAGATCACAGAGACAACATCAAAGATTCTGAAAACAGCCAGGCCACCATAAGCCATCTTGTGATCACCAGATTGATATAATAGCTACATACTTTTCCATGATGACTTCTCACAAAGTTTGCTTTAAAAGAAGAGCTCAAGATCCCAAAAATGCTTCTCACCCTGAAGAGAGGCTGGATTCTCCCTGAGAATGCGTATCGTCACCTTTTACTTTCTAATAAAGCTCTTCCTCTTTGCTAAAAAAATAAAAATAAAAGACTAGGCTATTCTCATTAAAAAAAAGAGAGAGAAGGGTTCAATTCTTTGCTAATTTGTGATATAATGAACACCCTGTGACAATCACCATTTTAAAAGTCTGGTATTTCAATTATTCCTGTAGGAAAAGTTTAAATAATGAACTTAATTGGAAATATTTATTATTAAAATTGTAAAGAAAAAAACATATTCATTGATGATATTAATATATTTGTAGAAACATCTAAGATAATCTCTAAATCAATATTAGAAAAAATCATTTGATTTAGAAGTTTGCAGCATAAAAGCTCAAAACAAAGAACTATGCAAAGAAAAAGAGAGAAAATAAAATTTAACCATAGAAGAGCCTGTTTCAAAAAACATCAAAGTATGAAATATCTAGTAAGAATTTTATTATATAATTTAAGACCTCTAAATAGAAAATAATATTTTGATAATGTTTAGAGGTTCTTGATAATTAGATGTATCTTGTAAGATATTTGAGTGACCTGCATTTAAAAGATGTCAATCCGCCTATAGTTTTCCTATAGATTTAATGCAATTCCAATAAAAATTCTAGCAACTATATTCCTTCCTGTGTTTAGCCACAACCCAATTCTAAAGTTTGTAGAGATGTATAAAGTTTGTAAAGATATGACTTTTAAATTATTCTCTGAAGGTATCATTATACTGATATAACAGATCAGTAATTTGTAAAATAGCTACTGCAAGTACAGATGAATGAAAAATGGAAAAAAAGTCAATAGTGCAGAAAAAGGAATACCTAATTTAATAAAAAAAATGGAACTAAGAATTATATATTCATTTTTTAAAAATATGAAACTTGGTTTTTACTTATACTGTTAAAATATTATTTCAAAAGAATTTACAGATATTCATGTAAAAGGATAAAAGAGTAAAGCTTTTTGAAACAATATGAGAGTATTGACATGTGTTGAATTTAGGTAGGGAAATTTTTACGAAGAGCACACAGCACATCATCTACCAACTTAATTTGCTGAATTGGACTATATTGAAATTTAAAATTCTTTGTAAACTCAGTGTGAAATGACAAACTATGGAGTGAACTACATAATTCTAACACATATAATTAACAAAAGACTTGTGTCCTGAATACAGAAAAAGCTTCTAAAAATCAATAAGGAAAATAGACAAAAAAAAAAAAAAATGAACAAAATACTAGAACAAATACACTGAAAAACAACACACCTCCATGGAAAATAAGTATACCAAGATTCTCTGTCTCCTCAGTAATCAGGAGACTGTTCGTACAAACCATAATATGATACAAGCAAAAGCCCAACAAGTGATTAAAACTAAATAGTATAACAATGGGCAGGGTTCAGGGCAGCCAATAACCTCATGCTCTGCTGCTCCAAAGTGGAATAGGCAGAGGGACTTTAAAAACTCTTTAACCAGTGTTTACAAAGTTGTAGTATCTTTATTGTATTTCAACAGGATATAGACTGAGAAAAAGATGATTGATGATGAATGGGTAGACAGAGAGACAGATTTGTGATGGAGTTATAAAGGAAATGGCCGTGTTCATAGCAGTGTTTTGTATAATAGCCCACTTTGAAAACAACCCAATATCCTTCAACAGTGATGTGGCTCATTTACAAATGAATATAAATACATATATTTATATATAAATATGTTACAGTATGATAAATACAACATGGAAATCTCCAGATATAGTGCTGAGTAAAAGAAAACAAACACAAGCATTTGTACTATTTGATTCCATTAACATTTCAAAAACAAAAACAATGATATATGACAAATCAAATCAAATCCTGTGCTGGTTACCTTTAAAGCTAAAGGTAAAGACTTGTAAAAGAAGCAAAGAAGTTTTCACACCTTTAAAGAAAAGCTCATTTCAGTGCTATTCAGGTTGCTACAATGCATAGAAAAGGAGAATGACTTTTAAAGTATTCTGTGAAGGTATCATTACAGTAATATAAAGCCTCAGAAAGATTTCAAGCACACAAAAAGAGTATCTATCCTACTTGTGAATATCAAAGCTAAAAATGAAATATTGTATTAGCATCAAACCCCAGATACACATAAAATAGTTAAATATGTGTCTAACTGAAATTTCTTCCAGAAAGTCCAAGGTGGTTCAAAATTAGAACTCTTTTAATATCAAAATGATAGTTATTGAATATAAATAAATGGAAATAAAAGTGTATTTCTTAGTAAGAAATAATATGATATGCATTCTGACCTAAGTGCATTAATACATGATATCAGCCTCAACTAAAAATTGCTAATAAGTTTTATTGAAATAGACAAGCTTATCTATTCAAACCACTTGCAACATTTTAGTGCAAATCAGCAGCTGCATTGAAATCATGATAGGTCTTTTAAATTCCTCTGGTGTTTAGACTGGTAGGTCAAGGCAAGTTCATTAACAGAGTTTAGCTAATGTTTTCTTAGGATTTGGCAATGTCTACAGTGGTGTTCTAGTGAATATAAGTGAAATGGGTGAGCTACATTTCCAGCCCTTTTTTTTTTTTTTTTTTTTTTTTTTTTGTATTTTTATTTATTTAGAGACCAGGTCTCACTGAGTTGCTTGGGGCCTTGCTAAATTGCTGAGGCTGGCTTTGAACTCACAGTCCTCCTGTGTCAGCCTCCCTAGTCACTGGGATTACAGGTGTGCACCACCGCACCTGTGTAGCAGAACATTTATGTATATCTGTAACTATTTAAATATTTCTACAAAAGAATTGATTAATGCATCCTTGTTTTAAAGAAAATGACTGCTGGTGGGTTAAGCAGAGTTCTATTGGCCATGCTATTGAAGCTTTTTAAATTTTGATTTCTCTCATCTATTTATTCTATGAAACCTTCTTGAGAACTTACCGTAGGTGAGACTCTACTCCTCTACTGGGGATGTTCATAAGGAGGCACTGTTTCGATCTGCAAAATCAGAGCCTAAAAAAGTTAACCACTTCCAAAGCTGGAGTTCTCTACTACTTTGAACTTTGAGTACACTGTGTTTGTGTGTGTGTGTGTGTGTGTGTGTGCGCGCGCGCCTTGCTCTCTTGTTGTATTTTCTCCAGTACATTCAAGCAACAAACATAGCTTCTATTCTCAATGAGAAATTTGAATTTTCTTTTCCATTAAAGAATTTGAAAACTGATATAAAATGTGTTCAGGTCTTTCCTTAGGATGCTAAAATTAAAAAAAAAAAAAGATAAGAAAACTATTAAAACATTCACAATTACATAAACTTAGAGCTTTGACAAATGTTACATTCTTAGCCAAAGTAATTTGTGGAGTAGTGGAGAAAATATATGACATTCATCCATCCTTCCTTATATTTCTCAGGCTCATAATGGACTAATAGAATTTTGTTTGCTTTCAAATTTCACCTAAGCAAACTATACTCTGATATTTCAAAGATGATGTTATGTTTGAGATCTTAAAAGAAAATACACTACATAAATCAATACTAATATTATTAAGTCCATTTTCAAGAGATATTTGCACAATAAAAGTTTATCAAGTAAATCCTTAAATAGGTTTTCAGGACAGAGTGTTTTTGAGCTTTTCAAATTAAATAAAATATAGTTAACGTTTTCCAGTAGACAGGTTTAAAATAGTTATAGCAATCTGCAGAATTATTATAGAAAAATAGTATATTAATTTATTTGGAATATTAAACATCCATCATGCATGAATTAAACAGAATCGTCTTCTGCACAATATTAACCACAGTAAGTCTTAGAGACTGCACATTTCAAATCTTCTTCTAACACCGAAAATCAGACCATATATATATATATATCCCATGGGGTGGATATAGATCAATAAATCAAACCCAGTCTATGAGGCAGAAAAGAGAGCATTCACTACCACTCCAGAGAACTTGAAAGGAATAAAGTTTAAGTTTTCCTTTATTACTTGCCTATATGGCTTTGAAAGTCAAACCAATAACCAGGAAATGTATACCCAGAATCAAGTTTCTGAAGTTGAAACTGTGAAGTCTTAAAATGATGTAATAGTTAAGAATGGAATGCATTTTTATTTTTTTATTTACTTTTTAATGTTTTTTTAAATATTTATTTATTTGCTTTTAGTTGTACACAATGCATTTATTTTTACGTGGTGCTGAGGATTGAACCTGGGCCACGCACGTGCTAGGCGAGCGCTCTACTGCTGAGCCATATCCCCAGCCCCAAATAATGGAATGTATTTTTAATATCAACTTCATACTTGGTTATCAATGACATTTGCTTCAAGTCGGACCTATTTACAACTAGTTTAGTGGCATGCATAGAAACTGATTTTTTCCTTTTTTTCCTTCTTTTGTTTCTTTGTTGTTTTCTTCCTTTTTTGCTCTAATATAAGCCAAAGATTTTGAGAAAAGATATAAGAATGCAATAAGTATGTATGATGTGTAAACTTAAATTATAGGTGAAGAGGAATAGTACATCTTCAGAGTACCAGAGTAAATCCAGGTAGTATGAAGTTTGAATTTCATACGTATAAATGTTAAAGCTCAAAATCAGATATAAAGTGAATATTTATTCATAATGAAAAAATCAAAAGTATAAATTTGAAAAAGATAAAAAATCTCATAAGCTCTAATAAACAGGAAATCCATAAAAATTAATAAACATATTTTTCACATTTATGGAACACCTCTACTGTACTTTTTATTTGGGGGGGGGGGGCAGTTACCAGTGATTGAACTTAGGGGCACTTGACCACTAAGCCACATCTTCAGCCCTATTTTGTATTTTATTTAAAGACAGGTTCCAACTGAATTGCTTAGCACCTTGCTTTTGCTGAGGCTGGCTTTGAACTTGTGATCCTCCTGCCTCAGCCTCCCAAGCCGCTGGGATTACAGGCATGTGCCACCACATCTGGCTCTACAGTACTTTTAATCCTACACAAGAAATAAATGTATAAAAAGTGCTTTCTGTAGAGAAAATGTAAAGCTGATTCCCTTTATTTTATTATGGTTTATTAAATTTTTAAAAAGTTAATTGTAGAGATCAGATTTTCACAAGCCTTTTTCAAAACCTAGAAGAGGTCATGGAAATGTGTTCACATGTTTTTGTAAATTCTGCAAAAGTAAGATATTTGAATTACAATCGTTTCAAACCACTCTCTGTTTCCACTTTTGCTATAGTATAAATGTTTGTATTTTCTCTTGAATTCTTATGTTGAACCTAGATGCCAAACATGATGGTGTTAGAAGGTGGCACCTTTGAGTGGTGATTAGACTGCGAGGGCAGAGCTCTCCTGAATGGAATTAGTACCCTTAGGAAAGGGAGCCCTGAGATCACCCTTACCCCTGGCTACCCATGAGGACACAGGAAGTTTCCTCCTATGAATCAGAGAAAGGGCTTTTAGCTGACATTGAATCTTCTAGTGCCCTGAAATGGGACTTGCCAGCTTCCAGAACTGTGTAAATTAGATTTATCTTGCTTATAAGCTACCCAGTTTATGGTACTTTTTTGTAGTAACTCTATTGGACTAAGACAATTCCAACTTCTCCTCCATTGTTTTATCTCATGTCCATTGGTATCATGGCCATAAGAAGTTTTAGAATCTGGCTGAGGGAAAATAGAGGAATATGTTTAGTCTAAGTTTATTGATATGTATTTATATGGTTTATAGTTGGTTCTATTTCTAGATCATCCCAGTGTTGGAACTGCTTTCAATAATACACTTCAAGTGTATAAGGTAACTACACACAACACAGTCACAAGGACCTCATGATGTACAGATAATATATGAAAAAACAAAACAAAACTATGTGGAGGTTTCCCCAAATTTCACAACAGTCATAAAATTTACATGGTATTGTTAATATTGAGTTCTGAAGTAGGAGCCAAAAGTAAATGAAGGGAAATTAGAAAAGGAAATATATAAGGATCAATGTAACTTAATTTATCTTACTTTAAAAAAATCATTTGTCACTTGAACTACACTACTTTTGTCTTTCCTCAGGCTTACAGTGTCATTGTCATCATTGTAAACCTGCCTCTTTGTGTATAGTAAAGATAGGGAAGGCTATAGAGAGACAGGATTGGAGCTAAAACCCTAGCTCCATTACATAACAGCTTACTGTAGGAGGGCCACTTTCCCAGCCTTAGTCTCCTCATCCATTAAACACTTCACATGAGGAGACTGAAGGATTCATTCATTCAATGACTATTGATTATGTGTCCAAACAGGCAGGGCTGGGAATGGGTTTTGCATGTGCCATGAACTGAAGGAAGGTCCATATGGCTGACAAATAATTGATGAAAGCGGAAAATGTTAGAGCAGTGACAGAAGGGACCTCATACATGGCAAGGATTCTGAAGTTTATTGTTATTGCAAGTAATTTATTTCAGGATATCAAGCTAGGGAGTGCATACTCTGATTATTTTATCTGTATGGAGAATTCTAATAATGATAACAACTGTTTATAGGATGTCAGGTAAGGTTCTAAGAACTATACATATGCTTTTTCATGTAGCCCTCCAAAAAGCTATTGAGATAGGATCATATTTCCAATTTGCAATTTGGAAACCAAGATAGAAAAATTAACTAACTTGCAGGAGGCCAATTCAGGAGCCCTGTTTGGGGAGATGGCTAAGATTGCAGTTGACTATGGGCCATGGAGATGTTTGGGCATTGCCGTCTTCCGTAGTCTCACGGGACTTGGCCCGGGATCTCGCGGGACTTGTCTCGGGATCTCGAGAGACTTGAGCCGAGAGACTTGAGCCGAGATTGCTGATCGGGTCTGTGCCTTTTTGGTGTGTTGGTTGTTTGGTGGTGTGTGTGGTGCGTGTTAAAGTCGTTGTTAGAGCCAGAGAGAAAAGTTATCAGAATAAAAAGCCTATTTCCAGTTCGCCTCTGAACTTCTTTCCGTGGCTTCATTGCTCCAAGCGGCCATCGCTTCAGGCGGCAACAGGCCAGGAAGTTAGACTTTGACAAAGTGGCTTCAAATCCAGGTCTTTATTGCTCCAAATTCTCTTCTATAAACTAGTTATCCTGTTTCCATGTGTCAGGAATCTGATTGTTTCCATATCACTGAGATTAAAGAGAACATCAGCACCATTTGGATGAGTATTATTGGAAACCTCTTATCTGCGTTTCAAATTTTTCTGTGGGGAAAAATAGACTAGCCTTTTTAAATACGAACATTTTCAAATGTTTTGGCAGTTGGCTCAGTAGAGAAAAGGTGTTCTTTGCAGTTTAAATTAGACTGTGGCTTTTTGCAAAAGTGATGGTATTTTAAAATGCCTTATTCAAAGGGAATATTTTCAGAAAATAGCAAAATAGAATTAAGCTCCTGGTGTCATGAAGCTGAACTACAATCTTGATATATTGCTGAAATATTATCTGGTAAAACAGATGTTTATTTCTCACAATAACTTTAGGATAAAAATTGTAGGTGTAAAAATTGAAGGGGAAAAATATAAATCCTTAAGCTACTACTAAATGTTAGGCATTGTTTAGATTATTTTCACACACGATTCTTTAAACTTCCGCTAATTCCTTCTTTTTCCTCCCTCTAGCATTTATGCTGTATCAGAAATTCTTGGCAAAAATATAAGTCTAAATGAATCATGATATCTACTGAGAGAATTTAACTCATCTTCTAAAAGTCCTTTCGTCTGTTAGAAACATAGACTCCCTATTCTTTTAAATATTTTAAGCCCCAATTTCATTTTTTTTAAAATATTGTTTAATTGTAGATGGACAATAACTTTATTTTTATTTATATGTGGTACTGAGGATCAAATCCAGTGCCTTACATGTGCTAGACACATACTCTACTACTGAGCTACAATCCCAGGCCCCCAAATTTCTTATTAGTCTATTCTTTACCCAAATAGACTGGATAGCTTCCTCAAGTTATGAGACATTTGCCTAGTTTTCTGTGTAGAACTCTAGTGAGAAAATTATGAAGGGTAAATGGTAGCTGTGGGCAAAACTCCTAAAATAACTCAGGTTTAACACAGCCAACTTCTTTAGTTCTAGAGACACACAAAAACACAATAATTCAAAAAGACAGAGTTTAGAGATGAATTATCTAAACATGCTTTTTCTCTGAGAGAGAGCAGATGGCCATTAAGGTCCTGTGGAGTCTACCATGTAAAAGATAGTAGAGGTGGACCTGTGTGGATGGGAGTCACCAGTACCAAAGCCCCAGTAAGCAAATAGCTAACACAAAGGAAGATTCTCTTGTTTCTGCTCTCTGTGTTCTGCTTTCTGCTCTCTGTGTTCTGCTTCCCTTTATACATTTTTCTTCACCTAGGGAGACCTGAAGGTGATACTATTTTCATATTATCAAGAAAAATGTTTATTTTGGAATGATGTTTTTGTTCATGTCTCATCAATAAGATTCAATTCCCTGCTAATAAAATCTATTTCTTCATTTGGTGATTCCTTGTTTAACATCATCCTATATGATTTAACCACCAAGTATTTACATCTAGTCAGCCACGTATTGAGAGCTAAGCAGCAGAGAGACTAGTGCAACATTTGGTAGACACAACCTTATTAATGACTAGGAATTTTCACTTCACTTACCTGTGAGCTAAGGCTAGTCATACCAATACCTGATTGTTATTAATACCTTCATTCAATTAATTGACTTGTAGAATAGTACATTTAAATATAAGTCAATAATACTGAAATTCAAAGAAGGAATTTGTAATCAGTTCAAAAGATTTTAATTTCTGTTAAATTCTGAAGATGTCAGGCTTGGTTGTGGTTTGGAAAAAGAATTTTCTAGAACAAGTGATCATCCATTGGATTGCTCTGTGAAGAAGCCCTAATAGGAGATGGTTAATTGCGGTTAGCTGACGGCCATAAGAGATGTTCTGGTTTCCACCTGAAAGAATCTTTGTATGCCCATAAACTGTGTGACGCACATGTGGTCCTTGTTAAAGCTAAAGATATATAACCGGGTGAAGAGTCAAACTAGAATATAGAGAGAAGAAGTTGTTGCTGGTCGGAGTCAGGCTGAGGCTGCTGAAGAAGAAAGAAGAAAGAAGAAAGAAGAAAGAAGAAGCTTTCTCTCTCTCTCTCTCTCTCTCTAAGCTCTAAGAGAGTAAAAGTAAAAGAAAGTAAAGAAGTAAAGAGTCAGTAGTCAGAAGAAGTAAAGAGTCAGAGAGATTGCTGAAAGAGCCAGTGTTAGAGTTTTGAGAGATTGCTAAAGCCGAAGAATAAAAAAACACTTCTTTCATCTTCATTCTGCCTCCGAGTTTTTCTCCCGCGGCGTTGTTGCTCCAAGTCAGGAAGCAACAGCTCTGAACTTCAAACATAAGACCATTTAATTAATTTAGCAACTTCAGAAATGGAAATACATTTCCATGTAAAAAGTTACAGAAGTATAGACTGAGGAGTGGGATAACTGGGTCATAAGGTGGTTCCATTCAAAGTTTTCCAAGGAATCTCCATACTGCTTTCCATATTGGCTGCACCATTTTGCAGTCCCACCAACAATGTATAAGCATGCCTTTTTTTCCACATCCTTGCCAACATTTATTGTTGTTTGTGTTCCTAATAGTTGCCATTCTGACTGTGTGAGATGAAATGTTAGAGTGTTTTTGATTTGCATTTCTCTAATTGCCAGAGATGTTGAACATTTTTTCAAGTATTTGTTGATTGATTGTATATCTTCTTCTGAGAAGTGTCTGTTCAGTTCCTTGGCCCAATAAATATTGATTGGGTTATTTGTTTTTTTTTGGTATTAAGAGTTTTGAGTTCTTTATATATTCTAGAGGTTAGTGCTCTATCTGCTTGTGGTAAAAAATTTGTTCCCAATTAGAAGTCTCTCTATTCACCTCACTGATTGTTTCTTTTGCTAAGAAGCAGCTTTGTAATTTGAATCTATTCTGTTTATTGTTTCTTGATGTTAATTCTTGTGCTAAAGGAGTCTTATAAAGGAACTTGGGGCCTAATCCAACATGTTGGAGATAGCCAAAGGACTTAAAAACAGCATACTACAAGGACACATCCACATCAATGGTTATAGCAGCACAATTCACAATAGCTAAACAGTGGAACCAACTTAGATGCCCTTCAGTAGATGAATGGATAAAGAAAATGTGGTATATATACAGAATGGCATATTACTCAGCGATATGAGAGAATAAAATCATGGCATTCACAGGTAAATGGATGAAGTTAGGGAATATAATGTTAAGTGAAGTTAGCCAATCCCAAAAAGCCAAATGCAAATGTTTTCTCTGATATAAGAAGGCTGATTCACAGTGGGGTTGGGATGGGGAGCATAGGAGGATTAGAGGAACACTAGAATGGCCAATGGGGAGGGAGGGGAAGGGAGGAGGATAAAGGGTGAAGAATAAAAAAAGAAAAAAAAGATGGTAGAATGAGATGGATATCATTACCCTAAGTGCATGTATGAAGTCACGAATGGTGTGAATATACTTTGTATACAACCAGAGATATGTAAAAATGTGCTCTATAAGTATAATATGAAATGAAAAACAAAAGTTATAGAAGTAAGCCAGGTGTGGTGCTGCACATCTGTAATCTCAGTGATTACTGAGACTTAGGTAAGAGGATTTCAAGTTCAAGGCCAGTCTCAGAAATTTAGTGAGACCCTGTTTCAAAAAAATAAAATTGTCTGGGGATGTAGTTCAGGGACAAAGCACCTCTGGTTTTAGTCCACTGTAACTACACACACACACACACACACACACACACACACACAACCAAAAAAAAAAAAAAAAAAAAACAGAAAATAGAGAAATTACCGTGGATGTCTACTAAGGATAATCTGCTCATTTTCTACCACACTTTAATATGTTAATTTTAAAGAACATTTTAAGAAATGTTTTTCACTGTAAACCTCTTGCATTTGTGTCTGGTTAAAATACATGAAAAATGCTTCTGAATTGAGTTATAGAAAAAATTTTTTGAGACACCCGGTTTTGTACCTAGGTCTTCTTTGTGCTAGGCAAGTTCACCACCCCAGTTATTGAAGATATGAAAATATATTAATCAAAAAGTTCACAATGTTAATTGTTGTTAATCACTGATAAGACATGGTTGAAATTTGATACCAAAGTAACAGGTACTAAGTAACACTAGCTATGATTCTTATGACTTAATGAAGACTATGCTCACAAAAAAATTATCCTTTAAGTAGACTGTGATACTAATAAATGTGGCCACTGAACATTTAAAGTATGGCTGGTCTAAATTTTGGCAAGCTTTAAAAGCAAAATACACACTGGTTTTCAAGAATCATTTGGAAAAAATATAAAAATCTCTGTAGTAATTTCTATATTGACTGTAGGTTGAAATGATAATATTTTAGGTACATTGAGTTAAGTAAAATATATTGTTAAAATTAATTTCATTTTAATTTTTAATGTAATTACACATTTGAAATTTTAAACCACATGTGTGGTTCACATTTGTGACTCTCATTATATTTTTTATTATATAGCATTCCTCCAAGGAGATTTGCACATACAAATATATTGTTAGAGCAAATTTAAATTCACTTGAATAAGTTTGGGAGTTATATTAATCTTCAAAACATATCTTAGAGGCTCTTCCCATACTTTACCTAGTGATTTTTTACTTTTTGATAACTTGTTCCTTATTAACATATGTAGGATAGGCAAGCACACACATGTAAACCCAGTATCATTAAGAAAGGAAGAAACAAAATAACTGGTAGCAGCCTGATAGACTACAAAGAAAACTTAAATAAGACTAAAAATATCTTGATTTATTTAAATTTCTTCCAACAGCTATGTCTAATGGCAAGTCAATTATTTGACTTAATCCCTAAGTTTTTCTATCTATAAGCAATGTGCTATCTAAGTAAGATCCTTTTCTACTCTAATATTCAATAATTCCTTAAAACAGGTGAAAATGACATATGAGTGACATGAAAATTGATCAGGAAACTGGACTTGGGTGGAGCTACTGGGTAGAAGTCATTATTGGTGCCCTTTAAGGTAACCCTTGATGAGTACGAAGACAGTTCACCCTGGAAAAAAATCTTGCCATTAGCTTCTAACAAGTGATTAGACATTTTATCTTCACAGGAATAAAACATATCCTACCTTCTCTAAGGCCATTCTTTTTCTACATAACCATCCCAAATACTATTTGTACTCTTCCTACATTCTGTCCCTTTTCTTAATTAGATTCTTAGGCACTGCTTCCTGCCCAACCTCAGTTACTGTCTCTTGCTTTCAACAGAAAGATCTACTGTGAACTGTCTTGTATGCTTCTCTGTTGAAGGAAGCATACAAGACAGGAAGGAAAGAGGGGGGCCCCTTGTTCCTTGTCTCCTTCATTTGTTGATTCCAGTTATTGAATTCCTTTTACTGAGTATTTTACTATGTAACTGGAGATGTATATATGCAGACAAATCACTTTGTATGGCCTTGGAAATGTGCATGAGACTAATATTTCAAAACATCAGTATGTGAGCTTTCTTCTTCCCTCTTCTAAATTGGCATTTTGGTGAATTCCCTTTAGGTGCATGATCACCTCTCCCCAAAATTACCTTTTAAAATTCAACCAGCTTTTCTCTATTTTGAACCAAGCTTCATCTGAAATTAATTGAAATATGCAATCTCCTGATACAAACAGAAGGATATGCTCTTATAATGATTGGTTTAGATTAAGTGCAAATATGTTTAAAGTATAAGGATGTGACTGCTCAGGATACTATCATAAAAATGACTGGTATTATTCATGCATAAGTTTCTTGAGTGGAGAATGCAAGGCCATTCTCAATAAGACACATAGGCATGTGACCCATGATAGATCTTCTCTCCAGTGTTGCCCAAGATAATGGTCATTCACTGCTGCCTATGATTTTTCCATTATAAGTACCATAGCTGCTTGACAAAACTGCTCAACCAGGTAAGACTGAACCAAAGGTCTTCTGGGGAAGCAGAGGAAAGGGGGAAATGCCACAGGCTACCAGGGAACACAGGGTTCTTAAATCTCTACTTGACCTTTATAGGGTTACACTTCAACCCTCATTCTCCTTTGGGCTAGAGAACCTTCCCCTCCTAAGATTTAGAGGCAAGAGTTTCTTGCTTTTATTTTACTCATAGGTATCAAGGTCACACTTAGCATGTTGAAATGGCTTCAATTACTTTTAATTACAATGTATCATGGTGTAAATTGTAATAGGACATGCATTAACTGCTGCCCAAGAAGAGTTGCAGTTAAAAGAACCATGAAAAGCTCAATTCAGTAATTCTATTTTATTTTGAAGTTCCCATGTATTTGATCATCCTTATCACTTGTGCATTTGTTAGTCTGAACCTCTTTAGTTTTCATTTTGGCACCTATTGGCAAGACATACAGGATTTATACAGTGTTCTTGGGCCTAATTCACTTTCACATAAGACATCACAGAATATCTTGGATGATTTTAGTAGAAAATGAAAACGATATTCAATTCAATTCCTTCTTTTGGTTCATTTGTTTTGTTTTCAGTACTGGGGATGGAACTTGGATTCATTACCACTGAGCTACATCCCCAGTTATTATTTTATTTTTCATCCTTTTTTTTTTCTTTTTCTTTTCAGACAAGGGCTTGCTAAGATGCCAAGGTTAACCTGGAATTTGCAGTCCTCCTGCCTCAGCTTCCTGAGTTAATTTGTTGGAATTACAGGCATGCACCACACCTGGCTTCCTGTTTAGTTTTTGCAGGTTCTTTATTTGATATCATATGTGTTTGCAGCTCAGACTAAATTGAGAATAAAAATAGATGTGAATGTAACACTTTATTTTGGTAAAAAATGAGTTCAGATTTCTATGGTCACAGCTAAAAAAGCAGTCAAAATAATCAATTCACTTTCCCTGATGAATTTTTATGTAGTTACTGTGGCACTAAACCTGCCTATGTGGTGGTGGGGCTGGAGGGAGTAGTCATTGAAAAGCACCTTGAGTTATCAACCTCATTATAAAATATTATTTTTGTTTTTCTTTAGATTCTGTCTTTGAGTACATAGAAAGCCTGTGATTAGGCCATGCTGTTTTGAGGGGATCAGTTACTTAGCTGGAGTTCACCACTAGTGAGGGATACAGTATGGCCCAGGAAGTACTAGTAGAAATGGGACAACAGGCACTTAGAGGTTAAAAATCTGTATTGTACAAAGAATAGGGATGCTCTTTTTCAGGATTTAAATGTCAATGTGGGGTTCTAAGCAACTCAGTGAACTGAACACCCTGCTAAATGTGTTCAAAAGATAAAAGATTGCCCTTGAGTTCTGAATCAAATAGCTCTGCTATCCCAGGAGAGAGCAGAGCAGGGGCACTAAATGGGGAAGAGTCACTTGGAGAAGCCTCACCTATTACATGGGTCTCTACCAGGAGAAGAAACACACACTATGGCACAGTTTGGGTAGTGCAAGTTCATTTCCATGTAATTTATTAGCTTGTGCATTCGATTTTGTCTAAGGAAAGAGCAAAAAGAGTAATCCGTAACATACGTTATCTACATAATTCCTGAATTGTGTTTTTGCATACATGCTGTCATTTTCTTCTCAAAGGGAATCAGAATGTTCTGCAACAGCAAAGATGTAATGGTTTCTTCAGAATTGCTCTGGGAGGGGAGTTATTCATTATTAGTGGTTACATCCATTCTTCCCTGTGGCAGTCCCTTGCATTAGGCTGGCAGGATACCAAGAGGTGTTAGGATTCTCTCCTCCCTCCAATGTGCCATTCCTGAAGAGGAAACCACTAAGGAGAGGAAGGGGCAGCATTTGAAAGGGCAATTTGAAAAGAGCTGACTGATTACCAAAATTGCTATACTAATGCACATAATCATTTTCAGTTCTTCATTGTAATAGAGATTGAATCCAAGGGAAATTATCCTAGGTAACAATGTGACTACTGACATAAATTCTACAATGCTCTACAACAATTAATCACCATATACTTGGATATTATTTTCTTGGCATTTATAACAAAAAAAATCTTCTCTGCTTACTCTTTTTTTGTGCAGGGATAATGCTTTTACATTCAAATATTTAATTATATCTGCATCTCTTAGGCTGGGCTGAAACTTGGATAGGAATATTGCATGTTCTGCTTACTCTATGCAGGAGCTATGGACCTACTGCTGAGTGATATATTTATGTCTTAGATAAAATTATCATTACTTTCTCACAAGCAATAAAATTGCTTTGCTTACAAGGGGACATGGAGAAAAGCAAAACTAATGAAGAATGCTCAGTAGAGATTAAATGACTGTTTAAACCTAAGGATATATCCATTTCAATTCCAACAGAGAGGAAATAGGAAAGAATTATTACTAAGAGAAAAATTGTACCTGTGAACAAGGAGCATGCTAAGAATGTAAACCATGCACAGTGTGTGAATAGAAGCAGAAGTTCTGGGGTCATTCCTGGGCCAATCAGAAGCTTCTTGCTCAGTTAGGCAGGAGGAAGTGCTCCTTATTCCATGATTCCCAAACTTTCACACAGCTACAGTAACTTTACTCATTTACAGAAACATGATTTTAATTGAAAATGACCTTGAGATGTATGGAGATGACAAATATTTCTGCAAATCCTCAAAGAAGCCTCCTATAAAACAAATGTGAAAAAGGGTTATGACTTTCCATATTCCTGACAGCTTGTCTATCTGATTGACACAGCTAGATTATAACTAAAGCAGGGTTACCTGATTGATATGGCCTATTGCTCCTAGAAATCGATAGAATGTATTCTAATTAAATAAAGCCCACAAAGTAGCATCCGTGTCCCCAATCTTACTTCTCCTTGTAAGTACTTTTAAATATCAATTATTTTTCCATTTGTCTCACTCAGGAAGTTAATGAGAATTGCATAAACTGATAATGACTATTTCTTAAATAGTAAACACACCATTAATAGAATAAAATGACATAAATCATGCAAATAAGGAAGTAAAAGCTAAATCTGTAAAATACAATGTTAGCAATAGGACATATTCAAGTTCTTATGAGTCCAAATATATTTTCCTATTTCTAAAAAGACTTTTGGTTGATTTATATGCAACCTATAAATATGCATCAATATGGTTTTCATAATCAGAATTATTTAACATTTGCAAAATTTAAATTCAAAATGAAACTATTTAAAAACTTAACCATGCACACACACACACACACACACATACACACATATATTCACCGTAGTTTCAATTGGATAATAATCATTGAAATCACTGTTAATGGTAATGTCAATAATTTCCTCAAGATGGACGTGCGCGCGCGCGCGCACACACACACACACACACACACACACAGAACAAATTAGAAGATGGTTTAGTAAAAAATACCCAAAACAAATTACAGAATAAAAACGAAATAGAATACTGTGAAAAAAGACACAAAGTAGAAAATGCTTACAGTATTTTGTTCATGTACAGCTGGAGTTCCAGAAAGAAAATAGATCAAAATTACTATTTGAACAGATATGACATGAAAATTTAAAATGTTAACACAAATATTCCAGAAATACAGCAAATTAATCAAAATAAATGAAATAAAAATACAGCAAAGCACATCATAGTCAATCTGCTGAGAAAGACAAAAGAATAAGACCTATAGCAGTCTGGGGGGAAAAAAAGGCACATTAGGTTTAAAGAACAGAGGCAAGAGTGACATATAATCTCTTTTTTATGTTTTGTTTTTTATTAAATTTATTTTTTTAATTTATGATAATTACAATTCATAGTGCCCGTATATAGCATCTTTTTACATACAACTGTTTGTATACAAAGTATATTCATACAATTCAGGTCTTCAGTGATGCATTTAGGAAAATAATATCCATCTCATTCAACAACTTTTTTTTTTCTTTTCTCCCCCTCCCCTCCCCTCTTGCACCCTCCCTTCCCCTCCTTTCCCTTTGACCATTCTAGTGTTCCTCTAATCCTCCTATGTACCCCCATCCAACAATACTGTGAACTAGCCTCCTTATATCAGAGGAAACATTTGGTACTTGGATTTTTGAGACTGACTAAATTCACTTAGCATTATGTCTTCCAACTTCATCCATTTACCTGCGAATGCCATTATTTTATTTTCTTTTATTGCTGAGTAAAATTCCATTGTGCATATATACCACATTTTATTAATCCACTCATTTACTGAGGGACGTCTAGGTTAGTTCCACAACCTAGCTATTGTGAATTGCGCAGCTACAAACATTGAGATAGCTGTGTCACTATAATATGCTGTTTTTAAGTCCTTTGGGAATAGACCCAGGAGTGGGATGGCTGTGTCATAGGGTGGTTCCATTCCCATTTTTCCAAGAAATCTCCATACTGCTTTCCATAGTGGTTGCACCATTTTGCATTCCCACCAGCAATGTATGAGTGTGCCTTTTTCCCCACATCCTCTCCAACATTTATTGTTGTTTCTGTTCTTGATAGCTGCCATTCTGACTAGAGTGAAATGAAATCTTCTCTAATTGCCAGCGATGTTGAGCATTTTTTCATGTATTTGTTGATTAATCATGTATCTTCCTCTGAGAGGTGTCTTCTCAATTCCTTAGCCCATTTATTGATTGGATTATTTGGTTTTTTGGTGTTAAGTTTTTTGAGTTCTTTATATATTCTAGAAATTAGTGCTCTATCTGATGTGCATGTATTAAATATTTGTTCCCAATTAGTTGGCTCTCTATTCACCTCACTGATTGTTTCTTTTGCTGAGAAGAAGCTTTTTAGTTTAAATCTATCCCATTCATTAATTCTTGGTAGTAATTCTTGCGCTACAGGATTCTTATTAAGGAACTTGGGGCCTAATCCGACATGTTGGAAATTGTCGCTTACTTTTTCTTCTATTAGGCGTATTGTCTCTAGGTCTAATTCCTAGGTCCTTGATCCACTTTGAATTGAGTTTTGTACATGGTGAGAGATAAGGGTTTAATTTCAATTTGTTGCATATGGATTTCCAGTTTTCCCAGCACCATTTGTTGAAGAGGCTATCCTTTCTTCACTGTACATTTTTGGCGCCTTTGTCTAATATAAGATAGCTCAAATTGTATGTATTAGTCTCTGTATCCTCAATTCTGTACCATTGGGCCACCAGTCTGTTTTGGTGCCAATACCATGCTGTTTTTGTTACTATTGCTCTATAGTATAATTTAAAGTCTGGTATGGTGATGCCACCTGCTTCACTTTTCTTGCTCAGGATTGCTTTGGCTATTCTGGGTCTCTTATTTTTCCAGATGAATTTCATGACTGCTTTTTCTATTTCCTTGAAGAATGATATAGGGATTTTGATTGGAATTGCATTAAATCTGTATAATGTTTTTGGTAGTATGGACATTTTGACAATATTGATTCTACCTATCCAAGAGCAAGGTAGGTCTTTCCATCTTCTGAGTTCATCTATGATTTCTTTCTTTAGTGTTCTATAATTTTCATTATAGAGGTCTTTCACCTCTTTCGTTAACTTGATTCCCAGGTATTTTATTTTATTTTTTGATGCTATTGTAAATGGGGTAGTTTTCATCATTTCCCTTTTAGAGGTTTTGTCACTGATGTACAAAAATGCCTTTGACTTATGTGTATTGATTTTGTATCCTGCAACTTTGCCAAATTCACATTTACTAGTTGTAAAAGTTTTCTAGTAGCGTTTTTTGGGTCTTCTAGGTATATTATCATGTCATCAGCAAATAGTGCTAATTTGAGCTCTTCTTTTCCTATCTGGATCCCTTTAATTTCTTTCATCTGTCTAATTGCTCTGGCCAGAGTTTCCAGTACTATGTTAAATAGCAGTGGTGAAAGCGAGCATCCCTGTCTTGTTCCAGTTTTTAGAGGGAATGCTTTCAATTTTTCTCCATTTAAGATAATGTTAGCTCGGGGCCTTGCATAAATAGTTGTTATAATGTTGAGATACGTTCCTGATATTTCTAGTTTTTCCAGTGTTTTGAACATAAAGGTGTGTTGTATTTTGTCAAATGCTTTTTCTGCATCTATTGAGATGATCATATGATTTTTATCTTTAAGTCTATTGATATGATGTATTATGTTTATTGATTTCCGAATGTTGAACCAGCCTTGCATCCCTGGAATGAAGCCCACTTGATCATGGTGCACTATCTTTTTTATATGTTTTTGTATCCGATTTTCCAGGATTTTGTTGAGGATCTTTCCTTCTATGTTCATTAAAGATATTGGCCTGGGGCTGGGATTATGGCTCAGCGGTAGAGCGCTTGCCTAGCATGTGCGCAGCCCGGGTTCGATCCTCAGCACCATGTACAAATGAATGCATTGTGTACAACTAGAGCAAATAAATAAATATTAAAAAAAAAAAAAAAAAAGATATTGTCCTGAAGTTTTCTTTTTTGGATGTGTCTTTGCCTGGCTTTGGAATTAATGTAATATTGGCCTCATAGAAAGAGTCTGGAAGAGCTCCCTCTTTTTCTATTTCTTGAAATAATTTGAAGAGCATTGGTATTAGTTCTTCTTTGAAAGTCTTATAGAACTCGGCTGTAAACCCATCAGGTCCTGGACTTTTCCTTATTGTTAGCTTTTTGATGACGTCTTCTATTTCTTCGCTTGTAATCCATCTGTTTAAGTTGTGTATAGCCTCCAGTTCCAGTTTAGGCAAATCATAAGACTCTAGAAATCTGTCAATGTTTTCAATATTCTATATTTTATTAGAATACAAGTTTTCAAAGTAATTTCTAATTATCTTCTGTATATCTGAGATGTTTGTTGTGATATTCCCTTTTTCATCACAAATGTTCGTAATTTGAGTTTTTTCTCTTCTTTTTGTTAGCATTGCTAAGGGTCTGTCAATTTTGTTTATTTTTTCAAAGAAGCAACTTTTAATTTTGTCAATTCTTTGAATGGTTTCCTTAGTCTCAATTTCATTAATTTCTGCTCTGATTTTAATTATTTCCTGTCTTCTACTGCTCTTGGTGTTGGTCTGTTCTTCTTTTTCTAGTACTTTGAGGTGTGATGTTAAGTCATTTATTTGTTGGTTATTTTTTCTTTTAAGGAATGAACTCAGTGCAATGAATTTTCCTCTTACTACTGCCTTCATAGTGTCTCAGAGATTTCTATACGATGTATCTGTGTTCTCACTTAACTCTAGGAATTTTTTAATCTCCTCTTTGATGTCTTCTTCAACCCCTTGTTCATTCAGTAGCATGTTGTTTAGCTTCCAGTTGTTGGAGTAGTTTTTCTTATTCCTTGTTTTGTTGTTGATTTCCAATTTCATCCCTTTATGGTCTGATAGAATGCAGGGTAGTATCTCTATTTTTTTTTTTTTTTTATATTTGCTGAGAGTTTCCTTCTGACATAATATATGGTCTATTTTGGAGAAGGAGCCATGTGCTGCTGAGAAAAAAGTGTATTCGTTTACTGAGGGATGAAATATTCTATATATGTCTGTTAGGTCTAAATTATTAATTGTTTTAAGGAGGCTTAAAATTTCTTTGTTTAGCTTTTGTTTGAATGATCTATCCATTGGTGAGTGAGGTGTGTTGAAGTCCCCTAGAATAACTGTTGTGGTCTATTTTACTCTTGAACTTGAGAAGAATTTGTTTGATGAATGTAGGTGCTCTATTATTTGGGGCATATAGATTTATGATTGTTATATCCTGTTGATGAATGGTTCCCTTAAATAGTAAGAAATATCCATCTTTGTCCCTCTTGATTAGTTTTGGTTTAAAGTTTACCTTATTTGATATGAGATTGGAAACCCCTGCTTGCTTCCACAGGCCTTGTGAGTGATAAGACTTTTCCCAGCCTTTCACTTTCAGTCTGTTGATGTTTTTTCTACAAGGTGTGTTTCTTGGAGATAGCAAATTATTGGGTCGTTTCTTTTAATCCATTCTGATAATCTGTGTCTTTTGCTTGGCGACTTTAGGCCATTAACATTCAGGGTTACTATTGAGATGTGATTTTTATTCCCATCCACTTTTATTTGTATTATGGTCTTTAGCTTGATTTGGTTTCTCTTTTGGTTGGTATTTCCCTTAGTTTAATATCGCCCTTTGTTGATTTTCGTTGTTATTTTTCTCTTCTTCTTCATGAAAAATTTTTCCCAGGATGTTCAGAAGTGCTGGCTTTCGAGTTGTGAAATCTTTTACCTTTTGCTTGTCGTGGAAGGTTTTTTTATTTCATCTTCAAATCTAAAGCTCAATTTTGCTGGATATAAGATTCTTAGTTGACATCCCTTTTCATTCAGAGCTTGAAATATGCTATTCCAGGATCTTCTTGCTTTTAAGGTCTGGGTTGAAAAATCTGAACATAGTCTGATTGTTTTCCCTCTATATGTAATCTACTTCCTTTCTCTTGTGGCTTTTACTATTCTCTCCTTGTTCAGTATATTAGGCATTTTCATTATAATGTGTCTTGGTGTGGATCTGTTGTGATTTTGTTTGTTTGGTGTTTGGTATGCCTCTTGAACTTGGTTTTCCCATTCATTCCTCAAGTTTGGAAATTTTTCTGTAATTATTTCATTAAATAAATTACTCATTCCTTTGGCTTGAATCTCTGCCCCTTCCTCTATGCCAATCACTCTTAAGTTTGGTCTTTTTATGTTGTCCCATAATTCTTGGATGTCATGTTCCTGATTACCTATGAGTTTTGCTGTGTAATCTAAATTTTTCTCTAGGATATATATTTTGTCTTCATTGTCTGAGGTTCTTTCTTCCAAGTGGTCTACTCTGTTGGTGATGCTTTCAATTGAACTTTTATTTTGGTTTATTGCTTCTTTCATTTCTGGAATTACTGTTTGGTTTCTCTTTAAAGCCTCTATTTCCCTATTGAAGTAATGTTTTACTTCCTGTATTTGTTTTTGGAGTTCTTTGTCAAAATGATCTTTTGCCACCTGTATTTGCTCCCTCATCCCATTTTTGAGTTCATTCTTAAGTTCCACAAACCTTTGGAATATGTAATTTCTAAATTCCATCTCTGGCATTTCACCAACTGTGCTTGCCATGGAATCTACTGATGAGGTATATTGATTTGTTTGTGTCACTTTCTTCCCTTGTTTCTTCATGTTGCTTGTGTGTCTTTTCTTCCTGCCCTGTGGGACCTTGACTATTTCGATTTTACCTTAAAACCTTATGTTGCTCCTGTAGTATAATGCTATCAGATCCCCTTATAATTCCTTTACACTTTAAAATCTAACACTTTCTATTCAGAAAATCCAAGTTTGGTCACAATGTACAGACTTAGTTAACCCACATATTGTTTCCAATTACTCTGTATGCTTTTGATGGGGTTTTATAGTTTCAAATATTGGACACAGAGGTGATATGTTTAGGAAGAAGGAAGTGAGTGTCTTGAATTGTTCTTTCTTAGAAAGTATGAAAAGAGAGTTCTATGGAAGTGGTTTAGTGGAAGTGGTTTATTGTCAGTAGACGAGAGAGGAAAGAGAATGGAGTGAACAACTAGGTGGAAAGACCAATTTATATATAAACCTAACTTATGCAGCTGTTGAGAGAAGAAATAAAGTAAGATGGAAAAGAAAAAAAAATGACAAAAGAGTAGGAATTGGTGTAAGCGAGAGGAGAGAGAGAGTCAAGAAAATAGAGAGTAAACTATATACAACACCACTTTGTTATATAGTTCTATTGTGTCCATTCTAGAAATCCCAAATTCTGTGTGTTAGAAAAATGCTGAAACATAAGTTAACTTAGCCGGGAACACCTTGTTAGTGAAATAAAAGGGTTTATTGGGGTGCCACGTGGGCAAGGGTAGGGAAAGGAAGGGAAGGGAAGGGGGGTAGGGAAGGGATGGATGGGAATAGGGGCAAGCAGGAATAGAGAGTGGCAGGAACAGAGAGCAGGAACAGAGAGAGATTTCAGTCCGGGGATGGTTTAAATAGAGTAGGGGCCATAAAACCCCCTTGGAGTGAGTCCTTGTCCTATAGGCCAGCAGAGGTCGGGGGGGGGGGGGGTAGTGGACAGGGGACTTGCTGGTCAGGTTTTTTGGTCACGCTGAGGATCCTGGGAGCTGTAGTTTTTCACAAGGCACCTGGGGAGGTGTGGCCTTCTGCCTGGGAGGTGCAGCCTCTGCCTGGAATCCAACACTATGTATAACTTGTTTTTGCCTCTGTTGAGTATGCACTGGCAGGGTGTAAATAGGAAAGATGAAGGAAGAAGAAAAGATGCAAAAGTGAGAAGGAAGAAAAGAAAGCAAGAAAAGAGGAGCAGAAGCAAGCAAACAAACACACTGACAATCAATGCAAAAAACAAAGAAAACTAAAAAAAAAAAAAACCAAAAAACAAAAAACCCAACAAAACAAACAAACTAACAACAAAAAAATGTTGAGCCCAGGAACAAGTCTCAAACAAAATGGACCCTGGGAAGCCCTCCTTTTTTCCTTTCCAGTTTAAGCGAATTGTATTTGATCACGTCTAGACTGTCAGTGATCCTGTTAGTAGGGTCAAGGCTGCACCTTTGGCCCGTGGCAGAATGGCACAGTGGAAGAGTATCTGGGGGATTGTGTGTCAGCAGATGAATGGCACTGGGAAAGGGACCCTCCAGAAGGCACCCTTTCCCCATGCCCTCTCACAGTTGTAGCTTCTTTGGGCAGCTGCGCCTGCTTCAGACACGCCCTCCCCTGCTGGTTGCCAGAGCCTCACCCAGGTGTGCACTGTTCTCAGAGCGTTGGCGGCTCCCTGGATGTCTGCAGCTGTTCTTCCTTTCTGCCTTGCTCTTTGTCCGGGTGGCCACCATTTTTCTCAAAGATGGCGGTGCTCTCCTCCCGCTCAACAGCAGTTCCACAGACCTTTGTGTCACTCCAGAGCATGCAGGATCGGCTTGGCAAGTTGTGTGAAAGAGCTCTATGTGGACACTGCTCGTGCTTCTAGGCTCCTTTCTATCCTTCCTTGCTGATCGATTTCAAAGCCACTGTGTGGATCGTCCCCTTATCACAATGTTATCCGGCGGCTGCGCCTGCAGCGCCTACAGTGCTGCTTCGGACTGTGGACCACTCCAACTCTGCCCCTGCCCATCGTGGTACGGAGATCGTTGTATTTCACTGTCCAGAGGTGCACGAATGTCTCAGCTCCTTTCAGTTGCAAGAGAATTGCTAGTAATGCGCTCAAACTTCCCACTAAGCGTCTTTTAGTAACTGTGTCCAGAGAGCACCTCCCTCCTGTCGGCCATCTTCCCAGGATCTCCGACATATGACTTCTTAATAGAGTCCCCAAAGCAAGAATGGAAAGGCAGATTTGAAGGAAAACAGTATCAAGTCAGATGTTATGCAGAGTAAAACTATTCCTCAAAAAATCAAGTTAAAATAAAGATTTTTCAGAAAAAGACTGATTAGATTCTCTGTAGTTAATGAAAGAAAAAAAGAAGTGGGGGAGGAGGACAGATTTTCTCAAGCAGAAGGAAAATTTCCCAAATAAAAATATGAAACTACAAATGGAAAAGCATAAATTCTAGTTAACTTTAAATAATATGGAGGATTGAAATGAAGGACATAATGACAGCAAAGAAAGGTGAGAGGTAGCAAATGAGGTTAAAGTTCATGTGATTATGGCAGTATCAAGAAGTAGTAAACTACATGGATATATTAGGTTGTAATGAGTTTAGGATGCAGTTATAATATCTACTATAACAATTAAAAACAACTAAAGTATGTATTTTAATAAGTTACTTGTTTAAAAGTGACTAATAAAATTATTTAATCCATTCAAAAGAAAATGGCAATGAAAAAATCAGAATGGCCCCTCAAGGTGGGGGGATATATTAAAACTATCAGTGGTAGTATTAAATGTAAATAGATTCAACACTCTAAGTAAAAGATTAATTCATCAAATTGGACTTAATAAAAAAAGCACATATTACTTATAAGAAATGCATATTAGACAAAGGATATACCATTCTTAAAAGAAGAATGGAAAATAAAATACCATGTAAGCATAAATCAAAAGAATAACTATACTACTATCAGGAACATTGGGCATTTAAACAAGTATTCTAGTAATAAGGAGAAGTAAGACATATGATAATAGGAATGATCCAAAAGAAAACTATCAGAATCCTATGACTACATTCGCCAATAACAATGTTCACAATTATAAAGCAAAACTTGACAAAACTAAATAAGGACAAATAAATCATCATCTTGGGGGACTGATAACTAGCAGATTTCTCCAAGCTTCAAGGCTATCATCTTCAAATCGCTCTTCTTCTGTGTGAGAAATCTCCCTTTCTTTTATAGTGATTCCTGTGTCAATATTTAGGCTTCTTTATTTCTTTATTTATTTATTTACTTTTAGTTGTATGTTGTAGCCTAAAGCGATGGCCGCTTGGAGCAACAAAGCCACGGGAAGAAGTTCAGAGGCAAACTGGAAACAAACAGCTTTTTATTCTGATAACTTTTCTCTCTGGCTCTAACAACGACTAAACACACACCACACACACCACCAAAATGGCACTGACCTGATCAGCAATCTCGGCCAAGTCACTCAAGATCCCGGGCCAAGTCCCGCGAGATCCCAGGCCAAGTCCCGTGAGACTACGAAAGGCAGCAATGCCCAAAACTCCATGGCCCATAGTAAACCACAATTTAAGCCATCTCCCCAAGCAGGGCTCCTACAGTTGTACACAATGCAATGCATTTATGTTTACGTGGTGCTGAGGATCAAACCCGGGCCGCGCACGTGTGAGGCGAGCGCTCTGCCACTGAGCCACAATCCCAGTCCTCAATATTTAGGCTTCTAATATGTAAAAAGGCTAATCTCACCATCTTAAGGTCTTTATTAATATTTTTTCTGTTTTCTTCATAACCATTTCAGTCAATGATATCAATGGCTGAATTAATCACCAAACAACTGAAATCAATCAACCAGCTGTGCCATGAAAACCCAATTTTCTGAAATAAATCACTATCCTTCCCTTTGTAACTTCTGTGGATGGCAGTGAGAACATTAAATCTAATCCAACCAACACAATGGAAAGCAGCCATTCTTTTGGACAATTGGACACCGTATTTTGGCAATCTTTTTGTACTTTCATACTGTTTGATTATGATAACATGCTTCAGTTTCCATGTTTTTCAAGTGGACATGAATAATTCACTGTAGTGAATGAATAAGTAGTGACTCTCACATGAACTTCCTTCTGCCACCATCTTACAGCCATTACCTTGGTAATATGGTTCAGGAGAAGTTAATTCTGTCACGTTTATTTCTATCTAAAAATTATAGTCAGGAGAAGTTGGCAGACGCCTTTTTATCCTTGATGAAGCATAAATCACTGAAAGAATGTAGTATGGTCCCCAATATTTTTTAAAGTTCCACGCTCATGTGTGACATCATTGTGTCACAAATAATTTGGCAACATAACTCGTGGGTTAACCCCATAATGTGGATTGGGCAAGAGTGTTACACAAGATGGGACATTCTTTTACAATTTTCTACGAGCTTGTTTCTTTTGTGATTTTAATTTTTGTCTTAAGGTAGACATGGCTGTTACCGTGGAACTGGGAATGAAATAAAGTAGCTTGTTGTATCTGTAGTATTGTTATAGTGAGGGCGTCAGGTCCCCAATAGCTCTATGTGACCTTTTAAGGTTCTTTTCGTTGCCATAGGAGATTATTGGATTTGGAGAACAACAATTTAAAAGCTGGAGTATGTGGTGCTAGACCTCGCTAGCTCCAATTGTGGGACCTACATCCCCATAATTAAGCATTTTCAACCTTGAAGCATAAATCACTGAAAGAATAGTTAGTATGGTCCCCAATATTTTTTTTAAGTCACGCTTAGATCCCCAATATTTTTAAAGTCACCAATGTTTTTCACTGCACGCTTAGAAATTTGTGTCACAATAATTGATCCCTAATAAATTATCACAGAGTACACAATCCTATGTTTTTCTTCTCCTCCTAAACAGTTTTTAAATTATTATTCTTTCATACATTATTCAAACTATGTTTTTCTTCTCCATCCCTAAAACAGTTTTTAAATATTCTCTTTCATACATTATTCTGCAAAGAATCCAGACATTTCACACATGTTGTTAAAACAAAAAGATAATGCTAAAAGAGACACAAAAAGATAATAAAAGAACAGTGTTTCTCAGATATTAAAAGATAATTAAGACGGGAATGAGGACAGCTGTGCGATTCTGTCTCCTTGATTTCGGAGATGATGCCCTGTGTTGTAACATAGCATTATTTTTAATCTATCCATGCATAACTGAAATCACACACCCAAAACAAAAAGATAATAAAATTTTGGAGTTGTCAACCTCTAAGACTATTGGCATCCTCTTGGTTGTTCTGAGCATTTGAGCTTGTATACTGAAAACTTCAGATAAAATCAATGAAGTAGAATTTATTTCTCTGGCCAAGTATTGTTACAGTTCCCATTTATGGTGCTTTGCAAACTATTGCATTTGAGGCAAAAGAAAGATGATGGAAATTAAAGTGAAAAAATATTGAAAATGAATTAAAATATGCTGTACAATTTGCCACAACTGTTTTTTTAGTTGTTAATTAACAACTCCAGAATAAGACTTTATTGTTCTAATAGCTCATTCTATGAACTGACATCTATTCAAAAGTTTCTGAGAGGACATGCCACTATTTTTATAAAATTCTGGCCTTGATTATTATAACCACATGGCATCAGCTAAAGAATTCAAAGTTAACATTTTGAAAAAAGACGATACTCTATATACCAGAGGGCTGAGCTTGTCAACCTCATTCTTCTTGCTGAAAATTATTAATTCTTTCTGTAGAGTTAATTTTAGTTGCATGAATCTTTCTCTTCAGTCTTAGATATATTTCTGAATTCTGTCAAAATCCCTCATTCCTATAATTTTATAGTCCAACACTTTTCATATTTTAATATTATTAATTTCCAGATATTCTTAGACTCTTGATGTTAACTAGGAAATATTTTCTATGTGTTTTCTACTGTGTGACATGCATAAACTTTGCTCCCGTGTATGACTCACTCTCAAGAGAAGGTACAAAGTTACATCAATTTCCTAGATCACACAATTTAAATTTATCCCTTTATTTCAAGTGAAAAAAAAACAAACAAAAATATGTAAAGATATTAGAAGTAGTAAAGGAAATTGACTAATTAGACTACATAATGTTTATAAACTTACTTCTGCATGAAAAAAATATTTCACAGTTAAAGAACACAGGACATGTGAATGGGAAATAGGTTCAGAGGGAAAGGAAATGACTGTTAGTGGAGTGCTGTTTCTCTCTGGGGTGATGAAACTGCTCTAACTGTGCTGATGTTTCTGCAATGGTGAGTACTAAAATCCACTGACTCTATGCATCCAGTTAGGTGGGCAACATGATTGTGAATTAAATCTCCATACAGCTGTTATTTAAAAAGATGGAATGTACTACTGCAGGAGCCCTGTTTGGGGAGATGGCTTAAATTGCGGTTGACAATGGGCCATGGAGATTTGGGCATTGTCGCCTTCCGTAGTCTCACAGGACTTGGCCCGGGATCTCGCGGGACTTGGCCCAGGATCTCGAGTGACTTGAGCCGAGATTGCTGATCGGGTCAGCGCCATTTTGGTGGTGTGTGTGGCGCGTGTTAGTCGTTGTTAGAGCCAGAGAGAAAAGTTATCAGAATAAAAAGCTGTTTGTTTCCAGTTTGCCTCTAAACTTCTTCCCTCGGCTTTGTTGCTCCAAGCGACCATCGCTTCAGGCGACAACATACTACCTTTTTAGGGTGAAAAACAAGTACATACATGTTTAACTATGTGACAATGGTATCACTGAAAATGAGTCAAAATGACCCTGTGACTCATCATGAACTAAATTTAAAAGGATGCATTATCATTTATGTAATATCTCTACCCCAAACAGAAAACCTGGATGGTTATAAGAAAACAATCAGACAAAAAAAAAAAAATTGAAGGAAAAATTAAAAGAACAGTTTGCCTGTATCATTAAAAACTGACAACATAAACAAGATGGAGGTTGGCCCAGGAATTGTTTCTAGATAAGAGAAACTAGCATGGTAATGATGAAGTATGTTTCACTATTTGACAATTCTGAAATGAATCATAGACCAGAGGGAAAAAATCTATCTATAGCAGGCAAAATATTAATTATATTGTATTAAATAATAATTATTAGATCAATATTAAATACCCGGAATTGAAAACTATATTGAGAACTTTTAAGAAAATCTTATTTTGAAGAGATAAACAGTAAAATGTTCCCATGTAAACGGCCAAGGTCAAGATGTGGGAAGCTTACTCTCAAGTGGTTCATCAAGAATTGTATTTAAAATATACATGTGTAACATATATGTGTATTACACAGTATATGCACATATATACCCCAGTGTGTGTAAAGAAAAAGTCAACAAGTGGATTGATCTCTAAAAAACATTATGAATCTAGGTGGCACTCCTAAGGGAGTGCATTGTACTGTGTGTAACTATTTTTAATTATTTTCAAAATTAAAAAAAAAATGTTTACTGTGGGAGTATATACAAGTGAAAGTGAACTTGTTAAAAATAATATTAAATTTACTAATATCCATAGACAACAAGTTATTGGGAAACTAGTTTTCCTATGCTATCCTTAAATTGATTGCAACTGATGAGGAAACAAAGAAAGCCAAAGAACCTCTTGTCTAAGGAAATCAGAAACTAACATTTCCTTGTATTCAATTACTTATGACACAGGTATAATAATTGCAAATATTGTCTTGAAATATTTTTGATACTAAATGATTCTTGAAATTGTTTAAAATTATTTTTAATAATAATAAATATTTAAGATCAGAGGTAAAAGTATGACAAATTTAACCAATGTATTTTAATTTTCTGTATTTTAAACAGAATGAAAATATTATATGCATATTTTTAGATCACTTTATATATGCTTATTAAGTTTTAGTCAGTGCTCATCTAAAATCAAAATTTAACTTGGCTAATAAAAGGGTTCTAATAACTCATTTCTTAGAGCACATGTGTAATCCCAGTGACTTGGGAGGTTGAGGCAGGAGGATTGCAATTTCCAGACCAGCAATTTAATGAGATTTTGTCTCAAAATTTAAAAAAGTAAAAAGGGCTTTCGATATAGGTCAGTGGTAAAGTGCCCCTGGATTTAATCCCCAGTGTGTTTTGTGTGTGTGTGTGTGTGTGTGTGTGTGTGTAATCATTTTATACATATATAATATATATAGTCATTTTATTTTATATGTATATATATGTATATATACATATAGTCATTTTTATATTCAATAAGGTGACACCAGCCAAAGCACTGATTAGTCCTAATAAAAGCATCTCACTGTTCTTTCTATTCATCAATTTTCACACTAGCATCCTGGGAAGTGCTCTCCTTGCTTTTATAAGTGAGTGTACCATACATATACACATACATATTATAGGGTATTACGAGCCAGAACATGCACCCCAGACAAAGATGCTTCTTACTTGTTTAACTTTGTCAAGAATGTAAAACATTCCTTTGAGAGACTTTTCAGACCTGAAGTTTCAGCCCCTTAGAAGTAATCTAAGGTGTAGACAGATGCACTGACTTCACAGATTCTGTCAGGAATCAGGTTGGAGAATATAGAGAACTTGGCAGATACCTTGCTCCTACAATTCAATATGCATATAAATCATCTGGAGGACTTGTTAAAAATGCAGTTGAAGATGCAGATTCTGTTTCAGTCTGTCAGGGAAGAGCTCGTGAGTCTACATTCCTAGTGAGTTCCCAGGTGATACCCATGCTGTTGGTGTAGGGCAGACACTAAAATTATAGTGTTCTGGTTTCTTTCTGAAAAATGATATGCAGTTACTGAAGCATCTGAAACTTACTTGCTTATATGTCCTTACAAATATACAAATTCTTCACATATGTGATGAGTGAGCATGAAACCCTGAGAACTAAATTAAAAATGCCCTGTACTTTGAAGATTTTTCAGAAGAACTTCCTAATGTTTTTTAAAAAAATGCCTATTTCTGTTACTTTGCAAGGGGAGATTCTTTACAGTAAATAAACTCTTTTGTTAACGTAAAACTCTCAAGAGTTAAGTTGAACTGCTACTTTCTTTGATAGAGAGTCTTAGCTTAATAGAAAGATGGCTTTTGCTTTTTTAAATGATTATACTTATGCTTGAGTCTCGGCCTTACTTACCAACCATAAGCATTATCTCTTCTGTACCGTTGCCTATATAGGAATTCTTCTGAAGCGAGTGAATTCTCCGTTCTCCTAACTCGGGAGTTATTCTTCAGGTTTGCGGGTGCCTACATTTAGCCCATGGTAGCTATTAATACTCTACCTGTTAGTCTTTAGCAAATGCAAAACAGGAGGCAAGAATTCCACCCTTATTCTCAGAAGCTAGCTAGAGTATTATTATAAGAAAATTTCAATTTAATATTAAGAATATATCTGTAAAAATTCACCCAAATTCCAAAGATCAGGAAGTAATAAGTGCAGGAAAAATATTAACTGGTATGGTAAATGTAAAAACACTAGCAGGGTCTTACCTCGAATAAAGAAAAAATAGTGACAAACTGACAATGTGTATTAAATTGACCTTTTGCTACTCCCAGAATGCTTTACCACTCTAAAAAGAGTTAATTTTAACAGGGTGAAATGGTTTTGGGGATGCTAGGAATGGAGTTTTATAAGCATGCTTTATATTTTACCTGTCACAAACTGAAGGACTTTATTAAGGAAGGAAAAAACATCTTGAAGAATCTACATAATTACAAATGTTTATGGGTTACCAAGGTAAAAAGAAGTTGTCTGACTGAGATGGGTGGACTAAAATCCTGTTTCCACAAACTCGTGCTCATCTAACAATAATTAGAAATGAACGAAGGAAACCACCTTGATATTGTAGCTCAGGTATTAAATTCATGTGAATACACAGATACCCACATATACATAGGTACATATATATCTCATAATGTGTGCATAAATTAGTATACAGACTGGGAACCAGATTACCCAGCTAAATGTAACTTGGGAAGATGAATTTTCCTCCTATCTTAATGAACATCTTCCAAGATGAGCTACATCTTAGAACCACATACCACATATAAATAATAGAGTAATCTGTCAGATAGAAAAATACGATGTTGTTACAAAAGTCTAAGACTTTCTAGCACTGGTGGGAGAGCAGTTCCAGGGCTTCTATTTTTTTTTCAACAGTGAA
This sequence comes from Tamias sibiricus, assembly GCA_025594165.1. NCBI lineage: Eukaryota > Metazoa > Chordata > Mammalia > Rodentia > Sciuridae > Tamias > Tamias sibiricus. The sequence continues at coordinate 98,759,966 of CM046657.1, forward strand.
TAAAAGAAAATGCTTACATATTTTTTATATTCTAGAATGAAAAGGGCATTTCATAGCTTTGTTCTCACTGCTTCAAATAACATGACTCTCCCCCGACTTCTTCAGTCCCTTTGCACAAATCTTCTATCTACAATCCCTTGTTTTTACCTGATAATGGCATCTGCAGCTGCTTTGCAGCAACTTGGTATGCAATTACATGCAAAAGAAAATAAAAATGTATCAATTCTGTAACTTCATACTCATATTCTTTTTAGGACACTTGGTGAATTTCAAATTCCTCAGTTCTTTTGCATTGCATCTCCATAAAAATAACTTCAGGGTCATACTGGATTTAATTACAGATTTTATTATTTCCATATAATATAGAACCCACATATACTTATGTATAAATTTTTTTCATAAAAGCTATATATTCTTATAAAAGTACCACATTATTAGCTCTTCATCTCCTACATTCCCCTTAGGCTATTGGTCATCTTTACACAAGCAAGGGAATGGGGGAAAAAGCTTATGTGAAGTACCTTAAATTGCTGGCATTTGTGTACTTTTCTTCTATAAATGAGATTCAGAAATACTATTCAAATGAGTCACTGTGATTTTTTTTAAAAAATGTTTTTTCTAAAAATAAGATAGGCATGTTCATATTTCTTACTATATTAACTATTATTTTTAAGAAAATATTATAGTTACTCATCCTTGATGTCATAATACTAAGATACCATATATTTAAAGCTACAATAAAATTTTAATTTTGAATCAAGTGTAATTTTTGAAGTAGAATTTGAAGTAGAATTTTTAACACACACACACATATATATATATAACAGAGATTTTATTTAGTGGAATGAAAGTACACTCTAGGGAGAACTTGGAGAAGGTGGTTCTAAGAGAGGTAGTGGCCTCTTGTCTCTGCGTGGTAGGTTTCTAAGGCCAACTGAGGACACTGTCACACCATGAATTATTCATTGGGGCTGTTTCCAAGGTTTCCCACCACAGCTGAATGCTTCTGTGCTCTGAGCAAGCACCAAAAGTGGGGAGACTCTTAACCTGTTTGCTCCTAATTCTTTTTAGTTTAAAGAAGGTGGTATCTGACTATGAAGGGGGCTGTTTAGGGGCAGAGTTTGTTGTCACCAAAGGTAGAGTGATCATTTGTCACTAAAGATGAAGTGAACCCTATTGGGACATCCCAACTC